>OX375865.1:108240345-108405156 GCA_947359475.1 Heligmosomoides polygyrus bakeri
CGGTGAATCCATCACGGCAGAGAAGTACTGCATTGAAATTGAAGAAATGACGAAAAAGTTGAAGGATATCCGACCGGCCTTGGTAAACCGAAGGCGAGTTCTCCTTCTGCACGACAACGCTCGCCCCCATGTAGCACGAATGACGTTGCAGAAATTGAATGAGCTGAGCATTGAAACTCTACCACATCCTCCGTTTTCTCCCGACCTCTCCCCAACAGACTACCATTTCTTCAAGCATCTTGGCGACTTCTTGGTAGGGAAAATATTCAAATACCAACAGGATACCGAAAGTGCCTCGGAAGATTTCGTCAATTCCAGAACTTCTGAGCTTTATGCTACTGGGATAAAAAAGAGTGTGTCACGTTGGCAAAGATGTGTAGAATCAGAAGGTTTTTATTTCGATTAATAAACTTGCCTACAAGCCGAGATATTAACTCTTTAAATTTACAGTGGTTCAGTGCCATTTATTTCGTTACTACCTAATAGACCCGAAGATTCATACCTGGTTGGCCACCTAGCAATAAATTTTGTTGAATCAATGTGATCTGCTTTAAGAACTATAGATCCGTTTCAAGCGGTCAATACCTATTCCACAGCTTGATGGAAGAGGGAAACCAAAAATTCAAGAAATCGTTAGTTCCCGGAGCTTCGATGTTGTAACCTTTGTTTTGTTATTATAAAGCTCGATATAGAAAATTCTTTAGAAATTAAAAAAAAGGTAAGAAAATTTAAAATTAAACTTTTTGTCTGATACCATCTGCCGTATGAGAACTCTGCCACTACGGTGGAGCTCTGAGCAGAACTAGGCAAGAAAGGGGATCTGATCCATTCAGCTGCGTACCGATTGTTGATTGACTACTGACTTCTCCTCCAAAAGAAGCTAAGCCCTTGACTGGTGCGAGATTTGTCCGGTAGAAAAGAAACACTTAGGTGTTGCTCGAAAAGTTTGCTAGGTTGACCGTTTGAATTTTCAGACTCAAACATTCCTTTCAAGTGATTCCACAGTGCCACGTAAAAATAAAATGCGCGGCTCACTCCAAATGAGAATTGTTTAGCGCTTCTCGTGCTTAGTCACCTTTTCCATCCCTGTTTTGCAGGTTTTATTTTTGGAATTTATTTTTCAGCAATACTAATTACTGCACAAAATCATGCCAAGAAAATTAAGCACTTCAAGCTTACAAGTAGAGAGCAGTCGAAAGCTTTGTTGACTCGTTCACTGAGTGTGTACTCTAGCTGCTCGTTGTCCCCGTCGCCCTTGATTTGACGGTAAATATGAAGTCGATCAGACAGTTGTACCTGAAAATGACAGTACATGTCGCGAATTTGGAGAGCTCTAGAAAGTTGGAACGCGTCAGTCAACTATAGCCAATCAGATCACTGACCAAACACGCCAGCCAATCAGAGTTCCGACCAGATACGCGCTCTATGAATAGTTCGCTCATTCGTCACAGCTCAACTGATTGACTAGCGCGTTCCAACCTATCAGTGCTGCTCACATTCGCGACTAGGATAAAGAGTTCTTCAAAGTTTCTTAGCTCTTTGCCCTCTTCAAAGAGGCTCAACGACCCGCCTACCGCTAGTTTGTGCCCGTAGATGGCCACTTTCTTGACGAGGTCGTTGCATCTAATCCGAGTCATTGTGTGATGAATGAGATGCTGCACGACTACATCGGTCATGTTGTCCCTGAAGAAAAGAGGGACCTTAGACTGTAGCGCCACCGTATCCTGCAATGTTACCGTACCTGAAAGCGTATCGCTCCTTATGCAGGCCATGTATAGTGCTGAACATGAGGTTATAGCAGGCGATCGTTCCGTCCACACATCCCACGACCACCGTACTCGGATTGGAGACGGGTCGTACTCGTACACACCATACCCAGGTGTCCATCTGAGCCACAGTGCCGATTTCGGTGCCTAAATAACCCTGTCTTCCATGCTGCTCATATCGTACCGATGTTTCCGCTTACCAAGTCTTGTGTGAAGGGTAACCTGCCGACCAGATCCGCCGATGAGCAGAAACTGGCCGCTGGGAATGAACTCGACACAAGTCGGGTCGTAGCTGAGCTCCATGTCCTCTCGTTTAATAGAATTCCCCTCCAAGTCGTAAAATCCCACCCTGCGGCTCCAGTCTGTCACAACGAGCACTTCCGACGCCGGCCTAAATGCATTCCTAAGGAGCAAAAATGCAAAAATAGAAAAATAAATTCAGTAATCTGCTCCAAACCTCCCATTTTCCCTTTGCTCCCCGCCATACCACCTTCCGTACAAGTCGTGAATGTGAGCAACATCGAACGTGCGTGCCAGTCAGAGGTGAACTCTGATTGGTTGGCCGTGTTTTGTCGGTGCCCTAGCCGGCTATGATTGGTTGGCATAGTCTCACCTACCAAAGCTGCCCGCATTCGCGATCTGAACCCCTTCTATACTTCCTGCTGAGAAACAGCAGTCAGCAGATGTACTCGCCCGTCTAATGATCACTGACAAGATCCTCACCCCCGTATTTTTTTTTGACATAAACTAATGTTTTTTAGACGATGTGAAGTCTGTTTACAGGTCACAAGCTCACATGACACCCACTCCATTTGCCATTATTTCGAGCAGAAATCGATGAGATTGGTCGACATTGGTCCGTCGCTTGATGCTGGTTTCTTGCTATTAAACCTGGGCTATTCACATGAATATTAAATATCAAACTCAAACGAAAAACTCATTGCGGAAATCGATGAATATCTCTTACCGGATGTGAAACCCGGGGCCGGATTCATCAATGACTAACCTGCGGGTAGAGAGGGTAGAGATAGCCACGATGAAGCCTGCGTCTCAGACTCCTACGTTTTCTCTACTCCTTATACCCACGTGTTTAATTGTTGATGAATCTGGCACCAGCACTCTTATTTGGCTCCTACATCAACTAATGCACTTCTGAAAAGGCATCAACAAAACCGGTCGATAAATGTCAGCCGATTCACCCCTTGTAGATACGCCCATTTGCCATCGTATAAGCGTGAAAGTCCGGAAA
This sequence comes from Heligmosomoides polygyrus bakeri, assembly GCA_947359475.1. Lineage (NCBI taxonomy): Eukaryota > Metazoa > Nematoda > Chromadorea > Rhabditida > Heligmosomidae > Heligmosomoides > Heligmosomoides polygyrus. Next base: position 108,243,361 of record OX375865.1, read on the forward strand.
TAATTGCCTATGATTACAGGGTGCGTAAAAAGTATTGACGCAGTAAATGACGGTTGTGGAAATAGCATTGCGCAGTAAGTTTTAAAATGTTCACTTGAGAGATATGGAAAATGATCTTGCGAACACGATAGAGTAACTCGTAATTGACATTGGCTCCTTTACTGTGAATACAGGAGCGAAAACGACGGAAAAATTCATGAGCACGCGCCGCAACTACTCGCTCGGATTTCGTCCCGTGCTTTTAACAGGGTAGCCTTCTGCGACTGGTCACTTCTGTTGAAAGTAGCCCAGACCTCATTCTCCAAAACCGCCTAAAAAGAGTAATCCAGCGGATTCATGTTTAAGCTGTGTTCGTCTGAGAAGCTGTCCACACCTGTGCGCGTTACCTGTTTGCCGTTATCGGACAGGGAGTGATAATTTTGGATTTGAACGTTATCGTGTTTGAACATCTTGTAATCGTCATCTGTTATGACAGAGCCGTGGCTGACGTTTGGGTTGCTGACCTCTTTCCTCACCAACCGTTTCGAACAGCGCCAAATTCTCTTGTTAAGGAAGTATTCAGCTGTCTGGGTAACAGACAAAAAAAGGGCCACCGTAACGGTGACGATCATGTTTCCTCAGTTTTTCCGTGAGTGTTTTTTTTGAGCACAATACAGACAACAAAAATAACACATAAAAACCTAGAGGGGTAGAAACAGAAAGCTGGAGCCGAAACAAAAAGTAGGTGCGTCAATACTTTTTACGCACCCTGTACACGTCCAGTGTTCTTCGTGAGCGTAACGCACCAGACAAGATTTTCCTGTTGTTTGCTTTTGTTTAACCCATTGACGACAGCGCGGTAAATCGCATGTTTGGCGCGTGGGACCGCGCGCTTTGATCGCACGGACGCTGGAATCTCGCGGAAACACTACTTCACGATATTCCAAATGAAGCTCCCTCTCCAAAGGTTAGTCACATATTGGAGAAGGCGGGAACAAGTTTGAAGCAAACCATGAAAGATGTATTTGCTGCTGTAGGAAGCAAATACAAACGTCTGCAAAGAAAAAGGGCGCACGTTTGCCGCGAATCGTGCAAATAAGGTGACCACATGGTGTAGTAGGTGTTTGACATATTTTTGTCTAGATCGTTTTCAAATTTTTCACAACAAATGTGACTAGTTATTTTTCTGCATGGCAATTTTTACAAGATGTGAGTAGTGAGTTTGTGAATAGTGCCGGTCTTTGTGCACCTTGAATAGTGTGCGATGCTGATTATTTGTTTTTATCAGTGCTTAGAAGTAAGTGACTGCTGGACCACAGTGTTAGGATCCAACATAACTAATGAATACTCGTAACTATGAAAAAAGCGAGAAATGGGCCGTAGCGAACAGTTTTATAACCACGAGACAAAATCGGCCCGCGCGGTCCCACGCGACAGAAAAACCGCGGGCCGAAATCGACCCGCGAGTTATGCTACCGTGCTTGCTGTATTTATCCATCATGTATTTTGTTTGTCCTCAGAATTGCACTGAAATGCTAGGCTATGGAGGTTGTCATGTGTCTATGCCGACATGAACTCTCACTGGTAGGCCTGCCATTGGATTACTCCCTCCTCCTCATCTTATTTTGGTTAAAGCTCCAATAGTTTATTCTACCACTCACCTCTCCGTAACTATTCATAACCACCTTGAATTAGCACAGTCTTGCTAGGTCATGGAGGTTGTCATGACGCTGCAGATCACTTTCCTATTTCACCCCAGTCCTTTCAGTGGAACACACCACTACATTTCCTCTGAACTGAAGTATATAAGGTACAGGAGATACGTTTACTTATGAGCGAACGGGTGACGATGTGGTCCTGAAGGGAAGCGGGAATGACCGTGCCCGTCAGCAACCCGCCGTGCTATCGTGATCGGGGGGGGGGGGGGGGGGAAGGGGGGTGGCAAGCGGCGGCGGTACGCCACCGTAAAGCCCTCCGCACACTTTTGCGGCAACGCGGCAGCCCTATCTTTAAGCATGGGGCAGAGACGCAGAGTCGCCGCGCGAGGCAAAACTAGCCTCGCGCGGCCTGCCGCTGATGTGCCACCTACGCGGCAGATGCGGCAGACGCGGTGGCAACGGCAGTAAAGCCCTCCGCACACTTTTGCGGCAACGCAGCAGCCCTATCTTTAAGCATGGGCAGCGACGCAGAGTCGCCGCGCGAGACAAAACTAGCCTCGCGCGGCCTGCCACTGATGTGCCGCCTACGTGGCAGACGCGGCAGACACGGTGCCGCCTACGCGGCAGACGCGGTGGCAACGGGAGTAATTCTTCAAGGCATTGTTGCCGCATTGCCGCGTTGGTGATTGAGCGAGCGGGAGGAGTGCCGCGTGAACTCTAACACGCGGCAGTAGAAGCCGCGTACGCGGCTGTTCTGGCCTCTGCCGCGTACGCGGCTGCCGCAAAAGTGTGCGGAGGGCTTAACTCAGTGAGACACCTAACGTACGAACCAAGTTCATAATAGTAACTGACTGACAGCGCAGCAGTATCGAATGCGACTTCCGACTATTAAAAGAACCAGCGTGATCAATGATTAACTCAATTATATATAATAATAGAAACGTGACGTAATCCATGACTCCTAAAGGTTAAGGCCCCTGCAGACTTCTGCGACTTCTGCGGCCAGCGGCGGGCGGCACACGGCGAAATCGATGAGTCACGCCGCTCAACGGCGGCTGCTGCCAGCAAGCGGCACCGCTCAGCGGCGACGGCGAGGTACTGTAGTCTTTCTAGTTGGGACCAACTGGTGACGCGCCCGTTTCCGCTCTGGATCCCCGCCGCGAAAGGGCAGAGCGCAGACAGACTCTCCCGGCGCCGCTGGAGCGGCGCCGTCTCGAGTGATATGATGAAGGATAGGGCAGCGGCAACGCCGCAGAAGTCTGGGAGGGCCTTTACTGTCCTGCGACATCGCCGCTCCCACGCACAAATCGACGCTCACAGTGCTATGCAACCGGCTATGAATGCGCGCAGGCTCACTCAACTCCAGTCTTGCCTCTGCTGCAAAAGGCTGTGTCTTCATCTATCATCCATCGTTGGGCGGCTGCGTTGTCGATCGTCTCTTAAGGCCCCCACAGAGTTCTGCGGCAACGCCGCTCGCCGCTATGGTTAAGGATAGGGCAGGGACGCCGCCGGCGGCGAGCTCTGCGTCTCTGCCCTATGGTTAAGCATAGGGCCGCGGCGCTGCCGCAGAACTCTGTGGGGGCCTTTAGCCGCAACTCCATTCACGCCTGGGACGACTAGGAACAGGAAGAGTTAACAGTGAGCCTCTAGGAAGTAGCGCTGTCTTGTAGGCACACGTCTGAGGAAGAATCTCTCCCATGCCTCGCGGGTTGTTGCAAGGATTTAGTTTAGTTACGTAGGAGGACGGTTGCTTGACTCGTAGCCTGTACATAGTTGTTTTGAATACGGCTGTCAGCTGTTGAAGGAGACGTACTCGTTATCGTAGAATCGTCGCGATGCGTCATCTTGCGGTCTTGGTGCGCAGAATCGGAGAGCCCATACTGGCTCTCCTCCAGGACGTTCGATTTTAGCCACGTACTCATCGCTCTGCTGAAAAACGACACTGCAGTAGCTCCTCACATAAAAAGAGGTTTTTATATGAAATCAAGACAGATCTTTCTCCGTAAAAGTTATCATCTTAAGGCTTAACTTTACCAGAAAACGAAATAAAATATACGAAAACTAACAAAGTTGTCGGCTTTCTTGATGTGCACGAATCCGTCGTGAGTTCCAATTGCAAAGATGGTGCCGTCTCGACTCCATGCACACGATGCACACCGGCCGCTGATCCGTTGTTTCTGCACGTTTTTCTCGTCGGCTGACCATAAGCCTGTAAAGAAATTTCCGTTTTTGTAATTAAAAGCCGGTGACATTGCTTAGATTACTGCCGTAGACCTTAACCTCACGAGCCGCGAATGTGGGCAACATTGGGAGCTTGGAACGTGCCAGCCATTCAGAGCGCACCGAAAGGGTGTGTTATTCAGAGAGAAAGAGAGAGAGAAGCAGACAGACAGAAAGAGCATAGGTGGGGCCGGATTCATCAACGGCTAACCCGCGGGTATAGGGGTAGAGACCCACGGTGAAGCCTGCGTCTCTGACTCTTACCTTATCTCTACGCGACTCGTATCTTATCTCTACCCCTTATACCCCGTGTTGTATCCCTGAGGATACAACTTCACTAGACCTCTGGGGTCTCTTCCTACTGCTACTAGACCTCTGAGGTCTCTTTCACTGCTCTCTGTATTAACAGAGAGCCTCGCGTCCGCGTGCGTGGAGGCAGCAGAAATAGTATAGATTTATTAGCCTAATAGTATGGACACACGACGAGACGGCTGGAGGCGGTGGAGGTAGGCTGGCGGCGGCTGGAACTCCTTGGCGACGGTCTTCGGTGACCCTCGGCGACGACCTGCGACGACGACCCCTGAGGGTCTCGGCAGCAGCCTTATATGCGCCCCGTTTTCCCGCCGGTCGTTACTTAGACCTGCCTTGGCGGATTACCACCGCGCCTACGTGGGTGGTCATCGGCTTTCTACTAGCCGGCTACGGGCGCGCTACACACGATCACCACTGCGATCGTCCAGCCATAACACCCCGCATACCCACGGGTTTAATTGTTAATGAATCCGACCCATGGTCGGTACCAGGGCTGCACACAAAGTTCTGCGCGTTAAATTTTTTTAACGAAATTTTTTAACGGAAATTTTCGTTAAATTTCCAGTAAATTTAAAATTCGTTAAAAAATAAAATTAGCTGCAAATGAAATTTTAAATGAAAAAATCAAGGTGGACGGTATATTTTCCAAATTCAACAGGTCAACAACTAAATTTCAAGAAATGGAATGTAACACAACAATGTAAAATGAGTAATTTACTATCAACAAGGTGTGGACAGCGAAATAAAGCAACAAATTATCTTCATGGTGTGAAATAAGAACAGGTACGGGATTATCAATCAGGAGAACGGTGTTTAGTGGGCTGGTGACCACATGGCATCTTAAAATGAAAGATAAGGGACTGTTCATACTCCATGAAGTTCATTTCCCCCTTTTCTCGTTCTTTGCGACACCGTCTTTCTGACTATCTACAACCTACTAGTGTAACATCTATGTGGGCACCAGCCCGCTAAGTACTTGAAGGCCTAATAAAAAAACAATAAAAAGACTATGAGTGGAATGTTAACACGTTGACGAACGCACGATTTTCGCGTGCCTGGTAGGTGGGACCAATTGATTTTTACAACTTTGGGAGCGTGACACGGCATTTTGTCACACGGTCCCACACAGCCAAAAGGGTGTGTCACGGCCGTTAACTTGTTATCGTTCAGGAAAAGTAACTTTCCAAAATTTTCTATTATTAAGCGCCGTCGGAGGGGGTGCCGGAGTTCTACACTCGATACCAGGCTTCTGGTTCGGGTTTTCCGCCCAGGCCTACTAAGTCTTCCACCTCTCTGTGAACTGCTGCTCGGTGAATTGGTACTAGACTTGTCTGGGAAGTGTAACTCGCCGACTTGTTCATTGGCTGACCACCGCAATCGATTTATTGTATGGCTAATTACGCATTTAAATCGTCTCCACGACATCCAATTCGTGGCGTATTCCAAAAGGGATTGAGTGACCGTGCACTTTATTGCTTTACTACGGCTCTTCTCAAATAATTTAAAACGCGTCCACCAACTAAAAAATTCTCTCCTTCTCGACTGTTTTAGGTGGCGAGCAAAGTATTCTTGGAAAAGCAGCACCACGTGAGTTTAAGCCTATGTTACGATACAAGGGGTCAGACCACTATCTTTGCTATCTTTGTGAATTCATTGACATGTTTGCCGGCTCGACGAAGAACTTTTCTAACTCAAAATATATTGATTCCAAAAATATTCTAAAAATTCCAACGCGCCATAGAAGATATGAGAATAGCATAAAACCTTAAAATATTCTTGCTGATTTCAATAGTTTCTTCAGGAACAGTCCTAATAGGGAGGATGAAGCCTGCAATATTAGTGAGAACTAAGGAAAAGTGATAAACTTGTTGAGAAAAAACTCCGTTAAAAATTCCGTTAAATTTCTAAGAATTTCCGTTAAATCGTTGAGCCGGTTTTTAAATGCCGTTAATGCCGTTAATTCGTTAAATCGTTAACCGTTAAATGTGCACCCCTGGTCGGTACCCTGATTGGAGTGCGCTTGGTTGATGACCTGATTGGTTATGCTTGACTGGGAACCCTTCCACTTCCCAATGTTACGAAATTCACCACATGCGCCGAGTTTTATTTCTTTTCCAAATCAGACTGTAACAATTTTAAAAAAATAATATGAATAAAAGTCTTGCAATGTGTTAATGTATCCAATCCAAAGATTTTCGAAAAAAAATCGCCGGCTTTTAGCTCTCATTTTTATTTTGTAATATTTCGCTACAAATACACTGTCTCTGATAGAACACAAGCTACGAACATTTGAAAGATCAGGGAAGTCCCAGGTAGGTCTTCTAAAAAAAACTTACCAAAATCTCCCATTGCACAGCTGAGCAGCAATGAAGTGACCGGTGAAAACGCCAAGCACTGGATAGCATCGGAGTGACTGAATGTTCATTTTTTGGAATTGTTGATCTACTACCTCATGTTCACAACCACAGTCAACCGGAAAAATGCCTGGTGTAATTACCGACTTTAATAGGGCCAGATTCATCAACGACTTGAGCTCCTAACGGTGAAAATACTGCCAAAATTCCTGGTAGCAACAAGCGATATGGTGAAAAATTGAGGCATTTCACCACGTCGCTTGCTGATAAGCCGGCCTATCAGGGATTTCAGCAGCATTTTCACCGGTAGATTGCTGTAAGTCTGTGACGAATCTGGATCTTGTTGTGAACTTTACCCATATGATAAAATATTCGCGTGATTCCCACTTCAAACGGTCAACTCTTGTCCAAATAAAAAAATAAAAATAATAGAAGATTGTCGGAACAGTTGTTGCTTTCGCTTGTGTAACATGTTGCTAGGAGATCTTATAACGCCATGAGCCGGATGGGTGCAGTGCACAGCGACGAGCGACGGTCGTGGAGGCGAAGCCTTATTCAATGGATTCGCCCTCATTTATCCTGCGTCGTAATAGACTAGTTCTTGAAAGATTGTGGAGCTTTCTGCACTTTTTATGGTATTAAATGACTCAAAATTTCTATTTTCCCGGTATTGTTTGTACACCGATTGTGCATATAATGTTAGTGACTTCCTCATGGCGTTGACGCTTTCCATGGCGACATTTTCTCATCGCAGTGCATATTGGTGCTCCGGTCAGAAAACTGCTTCATAAGGACTTGACAACGATGAAAATGAAATGAGAAAAAGGGTTTGGAACCGAGCAGGAAAGGGCGGCCACGCCTCTCGCTGCGCAATAGCAACACCTGCTTCGGGGGGCGTGGCCTCTTTTCGTGCTCGGTTCCAAACCCTTTCATGGTCGGTTACTAACCAACGGGTTTCAAACCAGTTGGTTGACGGTTACTAACCGAAATTGTCCTGAGTTGCTTTATCGGTAACGGCGCCATCTGTTTTGCAATGGCCACTATCTGTACAATTCCGCCGACTACACCAGATCCGTCAATTGCGAGTCGCGAGAGGTAGATCCCCATTGCCATGCAAATTCATGCCACCAACGGACAGTAGTACATCTACTACCCCCACACACTTTCACGCCATCGCCGAGACCCCATCTTTAACCATAGGGCAGGGACGCAGAGCTTGCCGCTGGCGGCGAGCGGTGCCAAGTAGCATCAGAACACTTGAAATATGAATTTGCGCGGCAGTGGCTGCGGTGTCGCTAATGCGCCGCTGCAATAATGATTCACATAATTTGCAACGCCGGTAGTTTGCCTGCGCTCTACCCGATCGTGGCAGGGATCTAGAGTGGAAACAGGCGTGTTCTGGAGGAGCAGCGCCATTTCAAGGCTCTGGCCAAGTTTTGTTCTCGCAGCAGGCGACGTTGTCGCAAAAAAATATGGAGGTTTCTAAGCTGCTGAAATGTCGCGTATTCATAAATGTTGCTGAAGGCCTTCGTGGCGTCCCACGGAAAGTGAACTGGTCAGGCGCTAAAAATTGCCATTCATGAAACCTGCAGGGAGCAACGGGACCACATCGTGGCGGAACGCTTCCGTTCTAAAGGCACTCAAGTGGTTGATAATGTCCCGATCACCTCTCCGTTCCGTCAAATTATGAATACTGGCACAGCTAAAGGTCTACGCACACCTTTGCAACAAAGCGGCCGCCTTAGCCCTAGTTTATACTTGCGCCACTGTGCAGCGCGGTATCACGATTGGGGGAGCAATGCCGTGCCTCAACCGCACACTCCGCCGCGAATGCAGCAGCGGATTCATATCTACGATTCACATTATTATTGCAGCCGCCGCTTGCCTCCCCAACGTTCTATCAGTCTGTGCTCTAATCGACTGCGATATGGATCGGATAGAGCGCAGACAGAAGGCAGGAAAGCGAATAGCGGCGATAAATCCTGACAGAGAGAGCAAAGTGCCTCTGCCGAAACCCTGCGCGCGCCGAAGTGGATTCAAATAGCCGCACGCGGGAAAACCGTTTGAACTGCACTGGGGTGTTTTTTACGCACGGTAAAGGGCTATTGTGGCTAAAAACTGTTAGGTATCACATAAGTTCTTCAGATTTTCCACGGCACCTTTACGATGTTACATCTCGGCAGAAAATAAAGTTTAATAATCAGAGTAAAACCGTTACAGTCAACGCACTTTCGCCAACAACATGCAGAAGCATTAATTCCATTTCGGAAGAAATTTGTATTCCTAGGAGCAATGAAACACTTAAAGGCAATTTCGACACCTGCTTCATTGGAAAAGTTTTCCTCCTTAAAGAAACCACCGAGATATTTGAAAAGATGAGAATCCGTCGGGCTAGGCCTGCTAAATAAGCGGGACAGGTAATTGCCCGATCGACAAACGGATCGTTATCGTTCCTTATAATAGGAGAAGAACAGGTCTCCAGGCGACACCTCTGCTGCTCCGCAGTGAGATTGTGAGGCACCCACATATCCATCTTTTCGCTTTGCCGATCACATCTAGGTGCCTCGAAATGGGTGCACGATGGAAGTCCAAGTTTCCACTCTTTCTTTCGAACATCCATCATCTTGGGTGGTGGTCCTGAACTGTCCTTGTTTTCGATATCCACATCTCCAACACGGAACTTCTGGTACCATCTACGCAAGGTGCATTCGTTAGCGGAGTCCTCTCCCCATGCATTCTTGACGTTTTGAGCTGCCTCGCTCACACTGTGGCCAGCTTGAACTCATAAAGCAATATTACAAGGAAATGCATTTTTCCATGGTTTCGTCCAGTACCGAAAACGATGCAATGCTCACGACTTAAAAAACAACCTACCAAGATTCATAGAGCTAAGCAAGCGCTGCAAAATAGTATACGATTTATATACAATATTACTTCCTTTACCCATGGAAAACAATCACAAAGTAACGTCTATCGGAATCGGACAGAACTTATGTGACAACCTACTATTATTCAGCTCGACAGTACTCTTTTTGAAGACATTGGGGGCCAGGTTCATGAACCGTAGGTAGATCCTGCCTCCATTTACCTCGACGGCTACTTACCCGCCACCTTCCCTGAACTTATCTCTGTTTCTGATTCATGACGGCCAAAGCAGGGTTTTTACTCCACTACCAATTTCAGGGGTATGGCTCGTGGACTCATAGACTGACCCGAAAGGTCCTGTGGTAGCGCAGGCGACAATATACGAGGGCATTGCGGCTACGCACCTGCCCTGCGGTACCGACCGGTCGCATGCTTTTGCCATCCGCGAGCCACCACGATTGTCCAATTAATAGGAAATGAGAGAAGAAAAATAAAATGAAATATCAGCCGGGGCCGGATTCATGAACGGCTTGCCTGCGGATAAATGCAAGATTTACCTCCACTCCCCACTTACGCGCGATTCATCAACGCGCTGTGAGGAAAACCCGAGGTAAGTGTCGAGTTAAATGCTACCTCGTCAGCGCGTAGGGAAACATTTATCTTCAAGATGAGGGTTTTGCTCCGCAGCCAATTTCTGACTCAATGCATCCCCGCGTTGGCCTGTTGCCAGCTCAAAACTGGTAGCGGGCCACGGAGGGATGGATTGGGTCAGAAATTGGCTGCGGAACAAAACCCTTGCCTTGTCCGTCAAGAATCAGAAACAGGCGTAAGTTCAGGGAAAGTGGCGGGTAAGTGGCCGCCGAAGTAAATGGGGTATGATTTACCTCCGGCCGCGTTCAGGAATCCGGCCCCTGGTGGCCAGCAACGGGCCAGCGGAGGGATGCATTGGGCCAGAAATTGGCAGTGGAGCAAAACCCTCGCCTTGAAGGTAAATGTTTCCCTACGCGCTTACGAGGTAGCATTTACCTCGACTCTTACCTCGGGTTTTTCCACGCCGCGCGTTCATGAATCGCGCGAAAGTGGGGAGTGGGGACAAATCTTGCAATTACACGCAGTTCATGAATCCGGCCCCAGGAAAAGCTTTCAGTCCTTATCGCCATTCGCCATTTCACGACATTCCATTGCCCAGGAAGCAGAAAATGTGGCGATTATCCCGCTGAATGTACACGTCCTGAGATGCTATTCTCCTCCAGCCTGAGAGCGGAATAATTTCCCCAAACAATCTAATAATATCCTGTGGCTGCAGCGAATTATCGGCAGAGAGCGCCATATCCGTCCTCTAACGGTCGCCCATCTTATGAGGAAGGAATCTCGGCATATTCCTCGATTGAACAGAAACAGAATGAAACGAGTGAATAAAAATAAGGACGGCCACATTACGGTTTACATTTCTCCTTAATCTTGGAAATTATCTGTACATCAAAAATCATAAAAAAATCGTAAATTTTCGTTTCTAACCCATTCCTCTATATTTTGCCTCCTAGAAATCAATGGATTTTTCAGCACTCACAACTACCTGTATTTAAGTGTTCCCTCATGTTGTTCCGTCCATAGAATCACCGACCGATCAAGACTACCAGAGGCGAATGTTTCGCCGTCATGAGACCAGGCCACGGCAAACACCAAGTCCTTGTGTCCTGAAATGTGGACGTTCTATAGGTATTCCGGAACAAATGGATTAAAAATACACAATTTTCACGTCAAATTGGGCACCTTCTAAATCGAATTTGATGCTTTAAACGTCAAAGTGAACGCTTGGCATCAAATACGATACTCATCTGAGCAAGTTTGACGCTCTTGAAATCAAACGGGACTTCTCCCAGATTGAAACTGGCCTCTTTCGCATTACAATAATAACTCACCGAAAAATTTGAATAATCTTTTGCCTAAAGAAACTTTATTATGATTTTTTTTGAAACGTTTTAAATCAACTACCTCAGTAAGTGAAGGCACTTCCTGAAATTGTAAAACTTTTAAGTTTCTTAAGAGAAGAAAGTTGCAGCTTAAATTTTTCTCTAAGCCCAAAAAAAAACGAAATTTTTTAGGCGTAGTGGACACACGAAGCGAAGTGAAGTTTTTTTAAATAATTTTTTGCTGTTACGATTTTTAAAAATTTCCGTGATTAAAAAGTGTGTAAAATAAAGTGCAAATTAAATTTTAGCTATCAATCGATGGAAACCGTAACGATTTAGGCGAGTGTGTATCGCGATCTCTTCTGTCAACACACTAAATAATTACCGCTTTCCTGCGCTTAAGAACAAATTTTACGTCGTTATTTTCCCTTAAAAAATAACAATTAGGTATATGTCGCGTAGATGAGCAGCATTGGGAGGTAGTGGCGCGCCGCCAATCAGTCCGCATCAAGTTTACGTGCCATTCAGTGAAGTCTTGTGCAGTCCGTGTTCTGATTGGCTGGCGTCTGTTCGATCTGTGCTCTGTTTGGTTAATGATTGGCTGGCGCGCCACCATCTCCCAATGCTGCCCATCTTCGCGACATGTACCCTTTCATCGAACAAAAAATTGTTCCAACCTTTTTGGAGCCTCTAGTTTAATCTGGGAGACCAGAAAAAATCTCTTTCATTTGAAAAATGTTCAGTTTGATATCAAACGCTTCATACATGCTTAGAAGAATGTCAAATTTGATTTGAAAAGAATTCAATTTGACCTGAAGATGGTATAGATTTCGAAAGAACACGGTGCTGTCACGGATGAGCTCATAAGAATATTTAAAGCTTTTTCATCAAGAACTTCAACTGGCTCCAACTTGATATCAGCGGCCAGCTGATCACGGATACGGATGGGTGCTGATCGGTCCCACGAGGTGTGGATGTTGCGTTCGATCAAACGGCGCCGGTGGTGTAAAGGCGTAGAGCATTCCCGCCCGGTCAGAGGGAGGTGCGGGTTCGTGTCCCCCTGGTGGCAGAAGTTTTGATCGCAACAAAACATCGTTGTGACAGCTTACTACCTCGATACCAGCCACTTGAGGCTTAAAGAAATTGATTTGAATGTATGTATGTAGCTACAACAGTAGCGTACCTTTAAGCACCTGAAGCAGAGTGCCGTCAATTCCATCGTAGATGATCACCTTGTTATCAGCAGCGACGAGCAGCTCCGACCCATCTGGTTTGAACGCTAAGTCATAGACACAGTGCCTGCAAAGCGTAGTGGTTTCAATGGAGGCAAAAACACCTTCAAAACTTATAACCAAAGTGGTAATTCCTGGTTACATTATCGGTGTGATGTTCTTTCAAATAACCATTTTCATGTCGAATTGGACACTTTTCACGTCAAACTGGACACTCTTCTAAGCCAGCCTAAGGACTTTGAAATCAAAGCGAACTCTTCCAAATCGAATAATGGTGTGGTTCGTTGTGGTTAAAAATCCGGTCAGTAATAAACAAGTCGCAAGATAGGTACTCTCCACAGCATACAAAATTTGGAAAATCTGAAAATGGTATAGACGTCCCCCAAATCTCAACGAATCAGTTGAAATGCAAAAATGCAGCAGCACGGAAGAACCAAACCCCCGACCTTCCTCGCATGAAGCAACACCACTTCCACTGCGCCCCGGCATTGCCATCGCGGGCGTACAAGAACCCCAAACTCGTGATGCGCCGTATTCCACTGTGACTTCAAGGACCCCCTACTCCTTGGGTTTAACGACTTGGCAAAAATAAACACATTTTCATACTAATTGAGTGGTGAGGATTCTTCCTATATGACTCACTCCCTGTTCAGACATACACTTCAGACCCTTCCCTTGTGAGGGGCCTTCTTTGGACGGGATCATGACGTGCGATGAAAAATGGATCCTTCATGACAATCGTCGTCGCTCCGCACTATTTCTGGACAGGAATGAGAGTCCCGAGGAGATTCTGATACCAAGTCTCCACCTAAGGAAGACCCAAGGAAGACCATGGTGACCGTATGGTGGGCAATGCTGGCATAGTCCATTACGAGTTCTTGAAGACTGGAGAGACGATCGCAGCGGAGAAGTATTGTGCCGAAATTGAAGTGACACGCTCCAGAAGTCGATTGAAAACAGCCGGCTTTGCTCAATCGAAGAGGCCCAATTCAACTGCATGACAACGCGCTTGCGCCGTTTCAAGAATTGTTGTCCAGAAACTGGATGAATTGGGATACGAAACCTTGCCACATCCAGCATATTCACCAGATCTGTCCCCTGCCATTAATCATTTTTTCAAGCATCTAGATCATCATGTGAAGAACAAAAAATGAGCAACCAAGATGATGTCGAGAATGACTTCTTATGTTTTATTAATTCTTGTAGTTGTGATTCTTGCAAAGATGGAATATTTATTTATTTATTTATTTATTTATTTATTTATTTATTTATTTGCACAATACAGTGCGCACAAAAATAATTCAAAAAAAACACGGTAAATCGCAAAAAACTACAATGTGAGAAACAAGATTTTAAAAAACCATCAGCAACACGAACTAAAGTTAGTTAACAGACTGAAATATACTCCTTCAAAGAAGTGAGGGCGGAACGGCGAATTCGAAAAAAAAACTGGCAGATTCTGTGAAAAATCTACTAGAAAAAATTAAATAGGAGGGGACTGAGGGAGGTTGAGAATTTGAAGGAGAAGTGCAGTGGGCCGCCAGCACTGTAAGTCGTGAGATCGGCTCCGGATACCAGCTTAGTAGGTCCGTCAACTCCAACAAATCTCATACCTTCGATTGCAGGGGAAACAGAGGACAGACATGAATGCACACTCAGTCTGACCAAACATACAAAATCAAAACGAAAGAAGAGCAATTAGGAAACTAAGAAAAGTGAACTAGAAACAACAGCAACTAGGAAGGACTAACAACTAGTAGAATAGCAACTAAAAAACAGAGAATATTGATAAAAAATATGTTTGCGTATATTGAAGAAAAAAGCTAGTGATACTGATTAGTAAAAAAAAGAACACGTAAAGAGAAGGAAAAAACTCGAAAAAGGATTTTAAAAAATAATGATAATAAAAATATATGAAAATGTAAAAAAAATCCCACTCTAGCTAAAGTCAGGAATGTGGAGCGTAGAAAGCAAGTCAATTTTTTTAGCTGACTTCGGAAAACGTTGTGGTTGGGCGCTAGAGTTGAGCTTTTCGACATTTTTTTTCGAAAGTCGAACAATCGAATAACTCGATTTTTTGAAATTTTCGAAAATCGAGCAATCGAATAACTCGATTTTTCGCTGTCCTCGAAAATCGAGCAATCGAATAACTCGATTTTTCGCTGTACTCGAAAATCGAGCAATCGAATAACTCGATTTTTCGCTGTCTTCGAAAATCGAGCAATCGAATAACTCGATTTTTTTATGTTTTCGAAAGTCGAGCAATCGAATAACTCGATTTTTTAATGTTTTCGAAAGTCGAGCAATCGAATAAGTCGATTTTTGAAAATTTCGAAAGTCGAACGATCGAATAATTCGATTTCTTACTGTTTACGAAAGTCGAATAATCGAATAACTCGATTTTTTGAAATCTTCGAAAGCCGAACAATTTTTTGAAATTTTCGAAAGCCGAACAATCGAATAACTCGATTTTTGCTGTTCCTGAAAGTTGAGCAATCGAATAAGTTCGTCCCTCTGCTACCAAGCCTGCTGAGCCACGCGTTAAAAAAGCAATGGTTTGTACACAGCCTAATAGTTATGCAGAGAACACTAACAGTGTTTAGAAAATCGTATATGATCTGAAATTTGGGACCTCAACGTGTTCTGCAGTCTGTGAGGGAGTTATTGACGGCAAATCGAATTTCCTGATATAGCTGTAAAAACATGTTATTGTAATGGTTAATGTAATGTTCGAAAAACATCGAGAGTCGGCCGCCAAAACCCTCGTAACGAAATCACAGATTCGAATTTGAATATGACAGAATCATCCTGTGATATGCTCATTTTCAATTAGAAGCGAAATCAACAGAACCCTCGAAACGAAATTACATATTCGAATTCCCATCTGGACGAATCAGCCTGCACTCGCAGCGCGCACCGACTCGATCGATGATGTCGAGAGGCTGAACGCGTGAAGTGCCGTCGAGCGCGTTCAAACGGTCCATTCCCGCCAATTACCGTAGGCGCAGAAGTGGAGCGAGTTTGAACGTTGGTTTTTCGGGGAACAGAGACGACCCATACTCAGGCGGCCAACTCTTACTTTTTTTCGAACATTGTTCAATTTCGAACGATATTCGAACAATGCTCTTTCGTGTTCTTCGATTTCGAACAATATTCGAACAATGCTCTTTCGCGATCTTCGATTTCGAACAATGTTTGAACAGTGTGTTCCTAGGTCCGATTTCGAACAATGTTCGAATAATGGGTTTTCGCGAAAGTCGATTTCGAATAATGTTCGAATAACGGTTTTTCGCGAAAGTCGACTTCGAACAATGTTCGAATAATGGTTTTTCGCGAAAGTCGGTTTCGAACAATGTTCGAATAATGGTTTTTCGCGAAAGTCGATTTCGAACAATGTTCGAACAACAGCGATTTACGATTTTCGAGTAATCGAGCGATTAATTGTTCGAAATCGCTCGAACAATTACTCGGCCCGATTAATCGAGCTCAAGTCTATTGGGCGCTTCAAGTAAGGTAGGAGGCAGCATCTGCAGCCAACGAGCTCCACGGTAGAAAAGTGAATGGAAAACCTTCTCCTTATTTTTCTTTTTTACCTTGGGGTAGCGAAAGCAGTACTTGTTATGACGACTTTGCGATGGCACAAAAACTCAATACTTGCCGGCTGTCAGCCTTGATTCACCCTTCAGGATTTTGAAACAGAAAATTAAATCGTTAAAAACATGCCTATATAGAAGACTTTTGAGGTTAAAAATTTTGAGTCTTTCTCCATATCCTGGAATAATTCTAGAACTTGTTGTACTTGGGAAGCACCTATAGAACAAAATTTTTGTGAAAGTCTTTTGAACCTTTTCAATTTTTTCCTGACTTTTTTTTGTGTAGGGGCTCCAAACCTGAGAGCAATACTCTAAAATTGGAATAACATATGTCTTATACAAGGTGAAGAAGAGAGCTATCGTTACACTTCAGATTATCAAAGTTATTATCGCCTTGAGAATAGTGTATTAATTGTAATGGTGCCTATTTCAATTTTAAAAAATTGCTTCCAAGCAATGTTATGAACTTTCAAAGTTTTAATTCAAAATCGACCATTTCATGTGCAACCTATGTCGTCAAGCCGACTTAACTTAGATTATTTGTAGTGTGATTTATTGGAAGATTGATTTTATGTAATGGAATGTCATTGGATTGTTGTTGTGTTATCTAGACAACGAATCGATGCGACGGGGAACAAACGTTGGGCGCCGTGGTATAAACCAGCATCGCCTAGTCGAAGGAATGGATTGATTGCTTCTCACACTTCTTCAAGATTCGCTTCTCATATCATTTATTGGGTGCTGATTCATCCGTTAATTCGTGTATGGTGTATTTATTAAATAAACTGTTTAATTACCCAAGTTTGAGGTCGTTCGCGGCGTGACGGTCGCAAAATTACTGCGTGGCAGTTTCAAAAGCTGTGGCGAACCGAGATTTTGAGTTACGACGAACGACTTCAACCCAATAGTAAAGTGAATGGTATAGCACATGCTCAACAGGTGGAGTGTGTCCAGTCCCAAGAAAAAGGTAATGTCTATTTTAGATCCGCTCGCCTTCAGAATCCTTGGACGCAATTTTAGGATGGCACGAGTGGTTTTGGGGCCATGGCACCAACATTGAATCGGCGCGACTGTTGCGGAAATTGCACGACGTCATTCTTCGGGCACGTCTTCTATGGAATTCCATGTATGCAATGAGTCCCGTGCGACGTCATCTGACGCCTGAAGACGCGCGCGCTGCAGCCAGCGAACGAACGAGCGAGCCACCATCGTCACACGTCGCTTGGCCACGAGCCATAATAGACACTCTGGTGTGCTGGGCATAACTCGATTACACTTTTCATTGTCGTCCGACGGTGACTGAGACGCCTCGCCCCCGGGGTCCCATATGGTCGAATCGCTGCACGGTCCTTAAACACATTAGGCATCGGCTTTATAAGAATTGTCTTCACGCCGCTGCTGCTTCACTACACACATGACAACTCTACTGCAAGTAGGGTTGCTGTTAGCGCTCGGCGCCGTCGCACAGGTTCGTGACTTCGTTTCGGACGTTCACTAGTCGTGTGATGATGTCTCGTTCCGTCAGTACATGCAGTCGCTTCTTAGGTCGCCGCCGAATGTTGTCTGTCGGGCGAGCAGTCCGACTTTTGCATCGTCTTCAATATGCTGTCACCAGTGGAGCAGGCCGAAGTGATGGGATATCTAGGTGAGCTCCTCCTGATCATACTGTAGAATACAGTGCAGCTATCGAGGCTGAAAGAATGCATTTTGCCACTGCTCAATTCGGTACATGTCGCGCGAAGACGCAAGATGTGGTGCTGGAACGCGCTCCTACCGTAACCGCGCGGCAGCCAATCAGGCACCGGCTCAGCCGCCCAGGCAGGCATATGATTGGTTGCTGCGATTACGGTAGAAGCAACGGCGCTCTCCTACACCCCCTATACTCCTTCCCGCATCCCTGCGATGCGTCTTTGCGACATGCACGCTTAATGGATCTGTCCTAGTCGGAGGGGGTCACATGATGTTTTGACTCACCAGTGCAGCCTTTGAACATGCCTGAAAGCTTCACCTGGTGACCTATGATAATGACGATGTTTGCTTAAGTTCAGAAGTGATGAAAACATGGACGGGTCATTTGTTGCCGCTATTACGGTAGGAGCGACGGCGCTCTCCGCCGCTTCATTTCTTGAATCAGAAGGTACAAAGCGCTCTCTGATTATGGGCATAAAAGCGCGGACATAATGAGAGATTGCCCCCGCCCGACTAGGATAGACCTCCGTTACTTTCCATGGAATGTGCCACAGATTCAACTTCCTCAGAATATCGTTGAAATGCCTCTTTCTCCTTCACCAGTTAGAGAGATTCTGCTCATAATCAGAGAGCGCTTCGTGCCTTCTGATTTATAACATTAAACGCTTCTTGAACAAAGGGTATCAAAGCGCTCGCGTAATGGACTCCATTCGCTTACAAAACCCGTGTCTTCATCACGTGCAATAGTCGGTCGGGTTCGTCTTCAGGGGTACATAAATCAAAAACGCCCTTCACCTAAAGGTCAGTAGGCCCTAGCGATAGGATAACCATAGAGAATAAAGGACTGCATTAGTTGGGATGCGCCATGACCTCTACATCTGTGGTACGTCGAGGAAACAATTGGACTACACAATGACCCGCAGTAACTAGTCGCTGGAGACGTCTGTGTTTTGTCCTCTCCAGGCATCAGAAGTTGGTACTAATTCACCAACAACTAAGGTCTGGAAGGCCTGGTTGACCAGGGCAGGACTCGAACAAAGAAGCTCGATCCGCGGTGTACGTGACAGCCGGCGCCTTACCCGACAGCGCTATCATCTAAATAAGCCGTCTGAATTCTGTCCCGTCCTTTTCTTGCCTCTTCCCTACTGTATGTCGCAGAGCTTTCCACTGATTCCAATTCTTTTATCTGCGCCGCTTCTATAATCTCACTGTTCCGTTCATATACGGTAATCCTCCTATATTCAACTACCAGTTCTGCCCGTTTATGGTAGGATACTGCAGCTTGAAAATGCTTTCGGCTAACTTGAATGGCGATGCACGTCTACAGAAGCTCTCCTAACAAGTGCTTTGAAAGTTAATTCTTCGTGGCCGACTTTAGCTTCTTCTCGTTCTGGCTTCATAAAACATGGCGAACGAGAAGAAGCTGAAGACAGAGGGTGACAACTTTTCCAAAAAAAGAATTTCAAGTTCCAATTTGAGAAATAGGGAAACGCTGTTTCATTCTGAACTATGGAGCATCGTCGGAATAGTAGGAATAGCCAAAAAATGTCACTGGAAGTGCGTTTATTGGAAGTGCGTCCTTAAAGAATTGACCCTACCCACCCAAATTCTTCTAACGATCGCGGCAGATTTAACAGCCATCACCGGTCGGGAAGGGGTACCCGTAAAGCGCCAAATGTGCTCGTACTGCCATACCACACTACCACATAAGGCCTAGCGGTACATGTCGCAAAAACGCACTATAGGGGTGCGGGAACACGCCGTTGTTCCTACCGTAAGCGCGGCAGCCCAGTGTGCCGTCTGAGCTGGCGCCTGATTGGCTGCCGTGGATACGGTAGGAGCAACAACGAGTTCCCACATCTCTATGCTGCGTCTTCGCGACTTGTATGGTCTTAACGTAATGGTACAGGAGCAGTGGATAACTAGTACGATTCGTATTCATGAAACGAATCAAGGGTAAGGTAGAATTAGGTCGCTCCTTTTCTCAAGAGGAAAGCGGCCTAGAGGGCGCCCGAAGCAGCGCTGGTCTGATACGCCACACAAGGACTTGAAAGTAGCTGGTGTCCACCCCGATCTAGCGCTGGATCGGGAAAGCTGGCGTCATGACACCAGAATAGCGGAGCCAGTCACGAAGCGGGACAAACGCTGAAGAAGAAGGAGAAGAAGAAGAAGAAGAAGAAGAAGCCTCTCGCCAGAACAGCTGACCTCACTGAAGCGTCATTTTGTCAGTGGAGTACGGAATACTCGCGGATTTGCGGATATGCGTCGAGTATTCTCTACCCACTGATATACTCACGACTAATATTTATCATGAATGCCTCATCGTGGGTACGTCTACCTTGACCTCCATACCCTGCATACCCTCGGGTTGATGAAAGTGTTGATCAATTCTGCCCCTGAATGGCTTTCTGAAGCCATAGACAGCAGGGCAGAGGTAGTGAAAGGAAAGGTACAGTTATTATTCAGACGCTAGGTACCTTACTTTCACAACATGTTGTCCAACTACAGCTCCACGAATACCGCACTTAGGTGGCACATTGATGCGAAAGCGAGGCTACCAGTCGTCCGATGCTTCACTGTTAAAAAATACAGCGGGCACGGTTCGCGTTCCAAATCATAGTGAATAGCAGGCTAACCGAAGTGGTTAATCTTCCCCAAATGAAGTTGAGCCAACATTGGACCATCAGCTGAAGCAGCGCTTAGAGTGAACAGTGATGCTTTCAGAATGATGTCGTATGCTTGTACCGTCACCGAGGAGTAAGAAAACTAACAAGGGAAGGATACTAGGTGACCATGGAACTTTGAGATGAGACGTATATCACTGGATGCGGCTTCGAACGCTGATTCCAAATATGTGTTTCGTTTCTGCTGTACGCATCTGTGAACGGAGTTATGGACCATTTTCATGGCAGGCTCCTTTGGCCTCTAGGTCCACGCAGAGCGAGCCAATCACAAGAGAGCGAGCTCAAGCAGGGTTGAAACTGCGCCGCCGGCCGAGCATTGGTGGCGCAGGGGTAGAGGAGCGGCGTGGTGAGACGGACTGGTTTATGGTTCGAATCCCTTGTGGTGCAGGATCCTTGCACTTCCTAAAAAAGAGCTGCCATCAACCAAAGCTCTCTAAGTCAAATCGCAAAGGAAAACGTCACCAGAAAGGACTCGTCTTCATACTGACAACTTCAGACTGGCACGGAGATCCAACTTATTATGAAACGTTGCTAAAAACATGGCGAAACAAACAGCAAAACACATTGATATCTTCTTCATCATCTACCTTGATGCTCTCGCATTACTCATCTCGCAGGATGGATGCGAAACTGCCGGCCATCTTCTTCTCTTGCCTTGTAGGAACGCGAGAAGTATCGGAAAGGCCGAACTCCTCCAAAAGATACGCCAGCACATAATACTGCCGACTTCTAGTTTGAAAGATTAGTCAGCAGTGTTGTCCTTATCGATCCCGTGCCCCCTGGCCGAAAAAAAAATCGGCCAGGGAGCACTGTTTAAGGCACTGATCACCCAAATGTTAGTATGGGTGATTTTCCGCTGTGATTTGACATAGAGAGCTTTGGTTGATCGTGGCAGATCCTTTTTACGACGTGCAAAGGTCCTGAACTACAGGAGAGTCGAACCATAAACTATCCCATCTCACCACGCCACTCATCTACCCCCTGCGCCAGCAATGCTCGGCCGGCAGCGCAGTATCAGCCCTACTTGAGCTCGCTCTCTTATGATTGGCTCGCTCTGCGTGGACTTGGAGGCCGGAGGAGCCTGCTGTAAAAATGGTCCATAACTCCGTTCACAGAAACGGAACACATATTTGGAATCAGCGTTCGAAGCCGCATCCAGTGATATACGTCTTATCCCAAAGTCCCATGGTCACCTAGTATCCTTGTAAGCACTACGGTATACTCCCGCGAAAGTGTCGGCGGACGGGCACGAATCGCACCAGGATCTACACCTGGCCACTCGTCGCAGCCCACAACACCCCCGTCTGCGAGAGTTAGCCTTAGGATTACAACTCTTTGCAATTGTAGATTTCCATTCGGTACAAGACTTTTAAACGACTTTCCCAAAGGCGAACAAGGAGCTGAAGCTCCCATTCCTGATAAAAAGATAAAGGACAGCGTTGCTTGATTCCGTTTGGGACCATGCGCCACGCATTCTACTTCTACGGGATATCGTGGAGACGATTTGAACTCGTATTTAGCCATAGAATCACTTGCGGTGACCACCCACCGAACAAATCGGCGCTTTGTCCTTCCCAGACAGAGCTGGTACCAATTTACCGACCCCGGAGGAACGGAAGGCTTGGTTGGTCTGGGCGGGAAATTCGAACCAGGAACCTGGTATAGGGTGCATGCGACAGCCAAAACCTCCTCTAACTGCGCTAAGAAAGTGCGACATTAATCAATCCCTGCTTGCGATGCTCCACGTCTTCTACTTCCACGGGATGTGGCGGATGCAATTTGAAGGCGTACTACAATGACCTGCGGTGGTCAGCCTATGGACAAGTCACTGTCTTAACCTTACCGCACAACTTTCAAGTCTGGGACCGTATTCATCAACGACTAATCCGCGAGTATAGGAGGTAGAGATACCCATGATGAAACCTGCGTCTCTGAATCTTGCCTTATCTATACCTGACTCTTGTCTTATCTCTACCCCTTATCACCCGCATACCCACGGGTTAATTGTTGATGAATTCGGCTCCAGGGCCCGGATTCATCAAGCAATGGGTATAGGTAGAGATACCGTAAGGGAATCGTACCCACTACCCGCAGTAGGTTGCGGGTCCGATTCGTACTCATGAGAGGAATCAAGGGTAAGGTACAACTAGACCTCTCGCGAGAACAGCTGATCTCGCTGGAGCGCCATTTTATCGATGGGGCGCGAATGAGTCGCGGGTATACGGATGTACCCACGATGATCGGCGGCTTTTCTCTACCCACTGATGCACACACAATTTGACCGGTAAGGTTTATCGCGAATCGCGGGTATGTCCACATCGTGGGTATGTCCACCCCTTATATCCAGCATACCCGTGGGTATGCGCGTTTATGAATCCGGGCCCAGGTCTGAGAAGTGAAAATGTCAGACAAACAACGAGCGATGGGACAGTGGTACAGACACGGTGCGCAGAGGTAGAGATCCCCTTTTATACCATTGCTTTTGCGCGCTTTGGCGGGAGCGCAAGGTGCTTCCGAAATCGTTCAAATTCAAACTACCGCGATCAATAACTAATGCCATCGTGATCAGAGACACATGAGACAGACGAGTCTGCTGCCAGTTACCCGACGATGTAGGGGTAAAAAACTTGGTTGGCCTGGGAGAGAAACCCGAACCAGGAACCAGATCAATGGTGCACGCCACAGCTAGCGGCACCTCCTACTGCGCTATCACGCACCCTATGAGATTAAAAGCGAGATCTAACTGCCATAAGCACTAAAAACATTTAATAGAAAAGTGCTGTACCGCCAGCAAACCCCAAACCGAGCCTGGAGAACATCACCGTTATATCGAAATGCGAATCGACTTGGGGTCAACCTTAATCTTCTGAATATTGCAGGCGACTCTTGTAACGGCGACGCTGACGAAGCGATAAAGCTCATGGAGAAACGGAAGCCGAACTTCATGCGTTTTGGAAGAAGTGAGTGATTCAGCCTCTGAGGTTGACTCTGATACTCATCTCAAACTCCACTCTAGGTCCTCTAGGTCTTTCATTCGGCAAGAAGGGCTCCGATCCGAACTTCCTTCGATTTGGACGCAGTCAGCCGAACTTCTTGAGGTTCGGCAAAGCCGCCGGTGATCCGAACTTCCTCCGCTTCGGTAGGCTGACACGTGGACATGTTAGAAAAGAAGGCTCTTCCATCAAAGGTTTCTGCTCATTCTAGGACGCGCTGCCGGTGACCCGAACTTCCTGCGATTCGGCAAACGAAGTGTCGATCCGAACTTCTTGCGTTTCGGACGCAAGCCGAACTTCCTTCGCTTCGGCAAGTGAACGACGACGATGACGACGAGCAATCTCCTCTTCTTCTTCTTTTTCTTCTTTGATGACATCACCTAACAGAAAGGCAACGGCGGGCTGGCTGGAGCGCTTGGGCAACGCTCATTTCCCGAATACACTTCCATTTCCTTCTCACTCCTCTTCATTTCTTCGGCTATGCAGATCTCCTCGAACTGTGCATGACAACAACGGGCGCGCATACGAACCAACTACAGTTTGATTGTTCCATACAGAATAAAACTGTGGTTTTTTCCCGAGGCTCGACATCGTCGCGTCGATGCCACCCTGAATCAACCGCTGGTTAGCGGCTATTTGATTTGGAGTGGTGTGAACCTCACAGAAGCATGGGTAAGCCTAGTTTATTGTTGCGCCGCTGCGATGCGCGGCACCTTAGTCGGAATAGATATCGATCGGGCAGAGCGGAAAATCGATATCTATAACGACCGTGGCGCCGCAAGTGTAAACTAGGGCTAATGCACCAATCAAATTGATCGGCAATCAGTGGCAAAGGATTATGATCTCTAAAGGCATAACACTAATGATGAAACACAGAAACCTTCCATCTCACATAAATAGACGATAAACCTGAGGAATTCACAATGCAGCAACGATTTCTGGTAGCATCGTAGATAGAAATATTACATTTTGGTACATGTCGTGAAGCTGCACCTTAGAGGTGCGGGAACGGTCCGCTGCTCCTACCGTAATCACAGCAGCCAATCATGCGTGTCTGCGTGGCTGAGCCGGTATCTGATTGGCTGCCGCCCGCGGTTACGGCGGGAGCAACGTTGCATTCCCGCACCTAGGCGGTGGTCTTCGCGAAATTTCAACCGTCTATATCAATAACTTGACAAAGCCTAAATGCACCTCTGCCAAGAGCTTAAAGCAATCCCTTCGAGCTGTATTGATATATTAACTCACGGTAATAGCAGAGATATGTCAGACGTGATTAGAGATGGCCAGGTAACGCCGTCTCGACTAGAGAATTAACAGCGACGAAAAAAAGGATTTTCTAAGCAAAACTATTGTGCTTTAACGATTCCAGGGGTGATCTAAAAAATTCGCCCAAACCTTGTCCATGGAGGTTATTTGGGGTGCTGATCACGAATCCGGCATCTTTTTTTAGTACACTGGCTGGTACGGTAGGTTACGGTAACGTACACAACAGATCGTAATGTTGCCGTGCTGAAGTACTTGTGAATGTCAAAAACTATTCACCATCAGGCTCATTTCCGTCTAGGCGACCTTCTTTATGGTTTCACAGGGACAAAATAGTAGATATTCAGAACTAGGCCAAACTCTTGCTCAACGTCAGAGAAAGAGCAAGGGCTAAAAGATGTACCGTCGGTCACCCTCCGGTCCAACCCCTGCTCTGTTCGTCCACGGCAGCAGAGACAGTTTATTAGGCCTCTGTTATACTCCCGCGGGAGCATCCGCGGAACGTCCGCGGGCCAATGGTGCACGGCGGAGGCGGGCGTGGCGAGGCGCGACGAGTGACCCGGCGCGGGGTCCCGACGCGATTTCCGCCCATCCGCGGAAGCTCCCGCGGGAGTATAACAGAGGCCTTAGGCCTCTGTTATACTCCCGCGGGAGCATCCGCGGAACGTCCGCGGACCAATGGTGCACGGCGGAGGCGGGCGTGGCGAGGCGCGGCGATTGGCCAGGTGAGGAGTCTCGGCGCGATTCCCGCCCTTCCGCGGATGCTCCCGCGGGAGAATAACAGAGGCCTTAGGTAGCAAGGAACACAGCAGAGACAATGGCGATCCAGCGGATGGCGAGGAAGAGAGTAGAATGAATCCGGCGGCGCCAACCCGGGTATTTATACTCCGTTTCCCGCCAACCGATCAATAGCGTAAATTCAAATCGAATTCATATGAACACGTTGGAAGTAACTGCGCTCTAATCTATGCTGTGCGCAACGAGCTATTCCCGCACAAAGATGCGCTAATTGATCTCCTTTGTGATGCGCCACGCTTGGATGTTGTGGAGGCTATTTCAATGTGTATTTGGCCTAAGCGGTGTGAACCACATTTCCTGCCACGAAATTCGGTGACCTTATTAGGAGCTTTTCTTAAATTGCAGAAAACCACATACCAACTGTTAGTGCTATAATCCTTGCCGTTATCATGGTTGTAGCCGCTCTCATTAGGAAGTAGTGCGCTCTCACCTAAAACTACCGAAAATCCATCTCTAGTCCGTGCTGAGGCGCTCCCATTCTGATTTGACTAAAATTTGAAAATTGGTGGCTGAACAGGTATTATGGTATTATGTGTATATTAAGGTATTATATTAAGGTATTATGTGCCGTGTAGAGCCATTCAGAGCCTTTTCAATGGTGAACATTAGATGAATGGATCTGATCTACAACAGAAGAACGCCATTAATTTGCGGATCATACGCGATGCAGCGACGAGCTGGAACAAATGCAATATTCAGCCGTGTGCCTGCCTAGTCTATTATCACGCAATAGGTAATTTTTAGAAAACTACAAGGAGACTTCTACAAATCTACAAGTGAGGCGATGGCACCTCATTGACAAGGGAACTGTGTAAACGGTACGCCGGAACGACAAGAACGAATACCATAGCAAGAATTTCCCTCCTCCAAATATTAGGGGAGGGGGGGGGGCAAAAGTAATGAGACAAAATGAAAAAAATCTTTATCTCTCTATAACTCAATTACAACTCAACGATGCTGAGGAATGTGTTTGCCATTAAGGGCAAGAACCTTGCTGCCATCGCTCAGCCAACTTCCTGATCCCATCCTTCCAGAACTGCTTGAGCCTGGTGTTGATCAACAGCTCGATATGGTTGTCAAGGACTGCTTGGATTCTTGTGTCCCTTCCGACCAGGAAGTCCTGTAGGCTCAAGAAGTAGTGGTAGTCGCATGGAGAGATGTCCGGCGAATACGGTGGGTGAGGCATGTGAACGTACCTCAGCTGGTCAAGCTTATCCGTGGTTACCTGTTCCCGATTTGGTGCGGCGTTGTCGAAGAGGAGAACCTTCTTGAAGCGCTGCGAATGAATAAGAGCGAGTCGCCGGCCCATCTCTTCTACTTCGTTCACCATGGCCTTGGAGTTCATCGTAGTGCTCTTGAGAAACAGCTTCCGGTAAACCTTTCCATGGGTGCAGACCCAAAACCTCCAAAGGTGCCTCTCGCCGTGAACATCTCGCCGAACGAAGGTCGGTAACAGGTCACCAGGCCTCACCCAGACTCGCTGCTTGGCAGGGTCAAGGTAGAAGACGTACTTCTCATCTTGCGTGAATATTGAGCCCAGGCTGCTCGGGATTGGGAATTGGGCGAGATTTGCGCGACACAGGTCGACTCGTCAGACTGGCGTTTCGGCATGGGACAGGCTGGGGTTGTGGCATGCTTCTGGAAAGGGCGGAAGTGGTAACTTCTCAGATGGGCTTCATTAAGTAGCATACAAACATACAAATACGATAAGCACGAAACCAGACTCCAGCCACGAGATATATGGACACGGCATGGGGTGCCTCATTACTTTTGCCCCCCCCCCCTAATAGTAACAGAACTTGTTTTGTTTTGCCGATTCCTTGAGGCCGCTTTAAAATGGCAGCTGAGGCTAAGGCAGTTCAGGCAGCTGCGAAGTTCTGAGCACGTCATCGTGAAGTACCTTAAGCGCCCTGTTTGCATACGCATTTTAAGGCCGTCAGCTCGCTGCGTCTTCGCGCAGTGGTCCACCGAAATCGGAAAAAAATGCGTCACCTAAACCTCACCTGCATTTTCGCACCCCTGTAACATTGCCTCTTCCGAAGCTGCACCGTTCTACTTTAACGCAATAGTACATGTTTTTGCTGCCTACAAAACCCACAAGTTGCAACCGAACAGGTTCACAATTTACAGAGTTATCGCGCTCCGAACACGTCCGCGCGTGCAATTTGCGAGCGGTCGCCCCACTCGATTGATAGATTCGATCCTATATACATTGCTCACGGCACACTCCTAAGTCTCGCCGAAACAGAGTAGAGCAATTCCTGAGTAGACCGGCTGCAAATTTGTGATAAAACTCCCCAAACGCTCACTCTACAAGCTGTTCCCCTACCCTCTCGATAGATAGGTTCGATCCTATATACGTTGTTCACAGCGTACTCCAAAGGCGAGCTGGACAGTCTTAGAGCAATTCCTGAGTAAAGCGGCTGGGAATTTCTGATAAAACTCTCCAAACGCCCACTCTACAAGCACTTGCGCCCACTTGATTGGTAGGTTCGATCCCATATGCTTTGTGCACGGCGCTCTCTCGGAGGATTCCTGGCCTGATAGAACACTTTACGCCATGTTTGAGATACTCCGAGGACATGCGAGCCGTGGGAAATAAGCTGCTCCAATCGCAAAGAATCCGCTCAAGTCATCTTTGGCCACCCACTGCGAAAATGCGGTGGTGTGATGAAGCTGTATACATGTTTGTGTAGATCTCGAGGAGACGAATCGAACGGTATCAACCGTTTCTCAAAAAACCTCAAATTAGAGGAATTGTAGGCATGCAACTGTTTTCGACGACTTGCGACCCACAACTCGTCCGCGACCGCCCTTCGCAATGGAGCGCAAGTTTTCAATTTCGGCAATTTTCATGGCTCCATATGAACAATGTATACCGAACGATAGAGCTCGAGCTCCTGAGCTCAAGCATATCCTTAGTTTTTGAGATGAACGAATTCTTGTCGAGTTATATTCAAAAGACGCAAAAACCGGCAAAACGCGGCTTTTTCGGAATTTGATCAAAAGATACAGCCATAACTGTATCTCATGTGGGTGTATTGAAAATAAAACAAGATACACACCCTACCAGTCTGGGAGATAGTAATGCAGAAATGTGTAGAAAAATAAGGATAAAGGATAAAGGATAAAGGACGGCGTTACTCAATCCCTTCTGGGATGCGCCAGCGCATTCTACTTCTACGGGATGTCGTGGAGGCGACATGAATGCGTATTTGGCCATACAATGACTTGCGGTGGCCAGCCGATGAACAAGTCAGCGCTCTACCCTTCCCAAACAAGTCTGGTACCAATTCACCGACCCCGGAGGGATGGAAGGCTTGGTTGGCCTGGGCGGGAAATCCAAACCAGGAACCTGGTATCGGGTGCACGCGACAGTCGCGCCTCCTCCGACTGCGCTACACGCGCCCGATGTGTAGAAAAATACAAAGAACAAACAAACAAGAACCATGTACGAACCGGTAGAAATTGGCAATTGCATGTTAAAATAAACAACGATATTAATTAATTGATTAATTAAATAACTAATTAGGCACCGATTTGTTAAAACTGCTGTGCTTACAGCTTTAGATAAAACACGAGCTGATGTGGTCTACTTCAATTTTCCGAGCGCCTCCGACAGGGATCCTATAGCCCAGCTACTAATAAAAATGGAAAAGTGTTAGAAATAATAAAAAGACAGAAAGTAGAAGTAGAATGCATGGCGCATCCCAAGCAGAGAATGATTAATGCCACCTTTTGTGTTTGTTAGGCACCTGAGAAATTTAGTTAGGAGAAAAGGCGTTTCATGTGAAATTGAAATAAAACAATGAGTTGACATCAAGCTCGAGTTTAACAACAGCGTCTGGCTGGTAAACAGAAGACTTCAGAAAATTAGAAGAAGAAACGAAACCAACCCGCCCTCGTGTCCCTCGTCTTCCGGGACCTTGTCGATCCAGTTCAGTACGGGTCGCATTCGGAGCGGTCGCCGATGACCATCGAAACCGCCGACGCGTCAGACTCAGCCGGCTGCAGCCGGCGTCGTCATGGCTACCGAGGCCACATCAAACAGCTGAACAGTGGGGTTAAAAGCACCCATAGTGATCGGAATAGAGAGGAGTTAGTCCTGAAAGGCGTCGTGAGAACAGAGGGAGAGAGGATATTCCTCGGGGTTACTCCTCGTTCAGGGATGTCCGTGCAGTCCAGACGCCGTGTAATATTTTTCCACTACGGGATTTCTTTAAAGAACTGACCCATAATGTCACAGTGTCATGCTTCCTCACCCATGGGAATTTTAGGGAGCCACAACTGCTCGCTTGAGGAGTCCGAAAATGTCCCACGGATGTCACTTCCTGTTCTTAGGTCATTTACTGCTCGTAGATTTGTCTGTTTAAGCTAATTTAATGTTGTGTTTTATTTGGCGACCGTTTCTTGGGTCTTGAGTTTGATATGTCCTGGTTTCATTTGATCCCGCCTTCTTTCTTTTGACCCACGTGTGTTGTATGACACGTCCTTGAATAAATAAATAAATAATGTCGAATGTTTTCAAGTCTTTTTCTCAGAAGCATAAAAGTGTGCACTATATAGAGGAATACTTTTCCACCCTTGTACAGTCAAGATTTACATTCGATTACTTGTTCAGTATTAATGCAGAGAAGCTTGAAACAGCCGCGCAAGACTTGACTGCGTTAAGTAAGCACCTCAAACTTGGGTAATTAAACGTTTATTCTTAACATTTTACAATCAAAATAAGGACTTTAAGCAACATAGGGAAGCCTGCCGGATCAGAAACCCGCGGAGAGGAACGTGAGCATTCTGGGTGGGAACACTGTGGTTTCATAGATACTTCCTTCTATTAGGTTGTAACGATTTAAATGGCACTGGCTCGCGCCATTTTTTGGCGCGTCTTTACGCGTTTGATTAAGAACAAACCGTAACATGTGGCATATCATTTAGAAGCGCAAACTTTGCTCTACCGTTGAGTACCAAGTTTTCTATGTGAAAGTGGGAAAACTTTAGAGTTTTATTGACTTTTTTGCAGATGGACAAAAGGGTAATCCGAGGCATTTACTTGTATGAATTCAAGCTGGGCACTACAGCTAAGGAAGCGGACGAGAAGATCAACGCCGCATCCGGTCAAGGATGTTCCACAATTCGGACGGCGTATCGTTGGTATCAGAAGTTCCGGAATGGAGATGAGAGCTTGGAAGAACATGAAGGTCGTGGGAGGCATAGTGATGTTGATGAGGACAAGCTGAGAGATGTGGTAGAGGAGGATCCGCACAAAGGTACCAGGGAGATAGCGAAGGTTCTTGGCGTCAGTCACAACACAGCTGCCCGGCATCTGAAGGGAATTGGAAAGACCAAAAAGCTGGAAAGATGGGTGCCTCACGAGCTGTCTGAGGAGCAAAGAAACCGACGATATGAGATCTCGTCCGCACTGCTTCTGCGGAACGAAACGGACCCATTCCTTGATCGCATCGTAACCTGTGACGAGAAATGGATAATGTACGACAACAGGCGACGATCGGCACAGTGGGTGGACAGCGATGAGAGCCCCAAGGTCTTTGCGAAGCCGGAATTGCACCAAAAGAAAGTAATGCTGACAGTATGGTGGTGTTCGCTGGGAATTATTCACCACAGCTTCCTCCCTCCCGGTGAATCCATCACGGCAGAGAAGTACTGCACTGAAATTGAAGAAATGATGAAAAAGTTGAAGGATATCCGGCCGGCCTTGGTAAACCGAAGGCGAGTTCTCCTTCTGCACGACAATGCTCGCCCCCACGTAGCACGAATGACGTTGCAGAAATTGAATGAGCTGAGCATTGAAACTCTACCACATCCTCCGTTTTCTCCCGACCTCTCCCCAACAGACTACCATTTCTTCAGGCATCTTGGCGACTTCTTGGTAGGGAAAATATTCAAATACCAACAGGATGCCGAAAGTGCCTTCGAAGATTTCGTCAATTCCAGAACTTCTGATTTTTATGCCACTGGGATAAAAAAGCTTGTGTCACGTTGGCAAAGATGTGTAGAATCAGAAGGTTTTTATTTCGATTAATAAACTTGCCCACAAGCCGAGATATTAACTGTTTAAATTTACAGTGGTTCAGTGCCATTTATTTCGTTACAACCTAATATATGAGTTCATATATCAGGAGAAATATCTCCATGTGAAAAGCATTTTACAATTTTTTCCGTAGAACCACCTTTGCTCAAAACATGGCAAGGCTAAACATTCACAGCATTCAAAAACATCTGCAACGTCTACCCTATCCAGAGATCTTTACTAAAATATGGGAATGTAACTAAGTCACTACATGGAAGTAGACAGCCTAAAAAATAGAGAACGCATTCTCTATAGCCAGAATATGCAAAAAAAGAACAAACGAACTCATCAGGTGCAATACCGTGCATACAACCAACAAAAGAGGAAGGAAATCGACATAATCATGTTCTTTCTGAGATGTGCCATATAGTACACAGGGTGTCTCAAAAAATGTATACTGTTTGGAAGGTGATAACTTTTCCTGCAGTGAAGGTACTAAAAAAGTTGAAAGCTTATGTAAGAGCTTAAGAAAATAGAAAATTTCTGACATATGTGCGGTATGGGAGGCGCCATACACTCGTCTAAATTCTTGCATTTTACACTCGATTGATAGTGTTACTTGGACTACTTTTTATAATTTCTCCACAAAGTAGTCGTACTAATTGACTTGTGCTTTTTTTAAGGTTTAGAATTTAAAAGCAGACTATGGCTTGCGAAAAATGCAGGGTAGTCTAAAAAGATGCAGCTACTAGTTGAAAGGTTATAACATTGCTGCTAGTGAAACATTAGAAGAGACTCACAGAAAAGCACAGGGTAACGAGACAATCTTGCTGCTACCTGGCCACCTTAACCTGTGCGGTGCTTCTTTTTAAGCAACACGCGCCTAAGCTTTCAAACAGTGAAACATTATGAATTCCCCTTTCCCACGAGGTAATTCAGAGAGGATTGATAGGGCTCTGAGGGGAAAGGAACTGAGGAAGGCGCGCGCCTCCCTGTACTTCCCTAGAAAATTTCGGCACTATTGTACCTTCACAACTCCACGGGTCGAGGAGAGGTCGAAATAAATCTCCCAAACTTCGTCTAGAGGGGTTATTTGGGGTGGTGATCACGCATCTGAGATCCGTTTTTCGTTTTACGCTGGATTACGGTAGGTTAGGTGAGATACTTTTTCAGATATTCAGGTTACCACAAGCAATCCGTCCTGAAACGTTCCTTAACCGCAACCTAGCGTACTCTAGTGTCATATTCGTGATCAGCACCCCAAATAACCCCCTAGCCAAAGTTTCGGCGAAATCGGTGACCATGACCTTAGCACCCTTATTCACCCGCACCTACGTAGCCTACCGTAATCGGCCGTAATTTTGAAAACGAATATCAGACTCGTGATCAGCACCCCAAATAACCCCCTAGACGAAGTTTGGGCGAAATTTTTTTTCGACCTCTCCTCGACCCGTGGAGTTGTGAAAGTACGATAGTGCCAAAATTTCTTCATTTCGATCCGACCCGAAACGTGTGCGGGCAAGGTACTCAACTCTGTAGTAAATTCAAACATTTTGTCCACACTAATGCACTTTTGCGATCCGTTCCCTTGGAAGGCGCACTGTCGTACTGTATGCGACAGCGCCGCGTGGAAGGTGCGCCGCAGACCGCACAAGTGAGCCGACGACAGTGCAAAAATTTGCGCAAACTAAATCCGCTTGATTTTAGTAGAACATCGCTTGTTGAAGGAGGAATAGGTTTTCATGACGATGTTGCTATCTTCTTTTAGAAATTTAGTAATTACAGCTCTATAATAGTGTTAGTCGCTGAAGTTCCAGGTTGGTTTATGTTTGGACATAGCTTCCTTTCCTAGATGGTTTGGCTAGTTATTTTTCTATGAATTTCCTGATGCGGTCCTATTTAAGAATCCAGTCTATCCGTGCTAGTAGCGAAATAGCTCTAATATCTTCACTTTAATTTGCGCTGTTTTATAGGTCGTGTATGACAACACGTCTTATAGTGAAGAGCTTGCCCTCAAACTGCACAGAGGCAAGCTTGAGATCGTTCTTCAAGAAGTATGGCACACTAAGTGATTGTACGCTGAAATACACGAAGGAGGGCAAGTTTCGGAAATTCGCGTTCGTCGGATTCGATAGCGAGGACAATGCGAAGAAAGCCCTTCAGGAGACACACCAGTCTTATATGGGGTCAGCTCGGCTCCAGGTGAGCTCACGATCAGTTATCTTCTTTTCTTGATTCGTTCTTGATTACAATGTCGTTTTTGGAACTACTTTAAGTGGCCTAAACGAAATAAGGATAAGGATAAAGGACGGCGTTACTAATCCCTTTTGGGATGCGCCACGCATTCTACTTCTACGGGATGTCGTGGAGGCGACTTGAATGCGTACTTGGCCATACAATGACTTGTGGTGGCCAGCCGATGAACAAGTCAGCGCTTTATCCTTCCCAGAGAAGTCTGGTAGCAATTCACTGACCCCGGAGGGATGGAAGGCTTGGTTGACCTGGGCGGGAAATCCGAACCAGGAACCTGGAATCGCGTGCACGCGACAGCCGGCGCCTCCTCCGACTGCGCTACACGCGCCCACTAAACGGGGTTTAATCACCCAAGTTTGAGGTCGGAGAGATGTTAACGTCAGTTCCTGTCCTTCTGGCTATGTTAAGCCTAACATCAGCGATTAACTACGGGCCGGAGCGGCTTCCAACTCGACTACATTTCCCGAAGGAAGAGTCTGCGACGGATGTCGACGCGGTGAAGGCAGCTGAAAAAAAAACGAAATATTCATTAGTACTTAACCTTAATAGCGCTTAAAGAGCACTCGGAGGTGGTGCCGGCTGTCACCTGCACCAGATACTAGGTTCCTGGTTCGGATTTCTCGCCCTGGCCGACCAAATCTGGCATCTTTCCGGTGTGGTGAATTGGTAGCAGACTTGTCTGGAAATGATAAAGCGCTGACGTGTCCAAAAAGGTGAGTGGGTCCGAGTTCTTATACAACTTGCTGTCAAACCATATAAGTTGAATGTGGAGCGCATCCAAAACGCGCCTGAGCAACTGCAGTATTCATCCTTATATTTTAGTTTTTATTCGGAAGGTTAACCTTCTCTGCAACTCCAACTCCTTTTTCATTCATAAACATTTGAAGGTCGAAGAGTGCAGGCCATTCGGTGACGCTAATAAGCCGCGTGCATGGAGTCAGTACGCCAAAGACAGCAGGTTTGTGCCTTCCTTATCTCGAAGTGTTCAGAGCAAGCTTTCGTAGTTGCTCTTTGTTGTTTTAATACGTCTTTTTTCGTCACAGTTTGTAGATTTTTCGAGATTGTAGTGGTCCACTTTTCATTTCTATATGATTTCCACGTTGATTTCTTTTTTCGTTGGACCCACTGCCGTGTTTTTATTCCATGTGAAGTAGTAAGCGCAAGATAAGTCCATTATGGGCATAAATTTCCTCTATCTCTCCACGTTCGACTGTCATGAAACCTGGGCATGTCTGAATTGTTTCAGTACTTCTGTGCCACGCAGGTTTGATATGATGGTACGTTTACTTCGTTAACACAGTGCACTTTATACTAAAATCGTCTCCACCGTGAACTTCCTCTCGATGTTTACCGAGTGGGGTTAGTAAACTCCGCTTCTGCTTTCCAGCTAGATGTTCCCTGATGCGAACACTTAGTGCCCTCCCTGTTTCACCTATGTATAGCTCGCCACAGGTTAAACACTGAAGTTGGTAAACAACGCCCTTCTGCGCACAGTCTCCACTCCTTCCATACGGGCAACCACGCAGTCTCTCATTATGCATGAGCGATCGTAAAGCCTATTGCGAACTAGGAGCCGTTTTATATTGCTTCCTGGTATACTAACCAGCACAACTTCATCGTCCAAGTTTGCTCGCACTAGGCAGAGACGTATAGCTGCCGTGATTTCGTCAGAAATGAAGGGCAGTTGGAGACATGCTTTGTTTTCCCGCGCATTTTCACCAGGTCTGTATCCCATCCGGTTACTTCGTTGTCTTGGTTCGTACCCATTGAGTCGCGCAATATTGGAGGCCAGCATGCGTGACTCCTCTCGCTCCTCATGTCCGGTGCACACACCGACTGCCGTTCTGTACATGTTGCGGAGCACAGCATGTCTGACTGCAAGAGGGTGAGCGGATTTTGCATGAACTATGATGTTCTTGGAGCTGCCTTTACGATACCATTCCACATTAAAAACGCCGTTTGATACCCTAACCTGAGTGTTCAGATAAGGTAGCCAGCCTTCAGCCTTTCCTCTATCTGTTAGGTAACGATAGCAACAATTAAAATAGGCTTGACATAAAGGCAACATACCTGTCTAGCCTTCAAGTACATCTACGTTGTTAAAATATCCAGTACTAATGTGTTTTCAGGGCTTCAGAGTTCCGGAAAGGTCGAAAATGTTTCACCCAAACTTCGCCCAGGGGTTTTCTAGGGTGTAGGTCACGAATCTGACATTCGTTTTTGAAATTTCGGCCCGTTACTCTAGGTTACGGTAGGTGCAGGTGACTAAGGCTGTCGAGGTCATAATCACCCATTTCGACCAAACTTCGCCTAGGTGGGGGTTACTAATCTGGCATTCGTTTTGTGATCATGCTGGAGTACGGTAGCTACGGGTAAGGAAGGCACCTGAAGAAGTATATTACCTTTCGGCGGCCTTAGTTACTCGTTCCTGCTGTAATCTACCGTAATCGACCGAAATTTGAAAAATGGATGTCAGATTCAGTTCAGCTTACTCCACGCTATTACTCCAGCGTGTTCTCTGTTTGATCGAGCTCAACATCCACATCTCATGATAATGTCAGATTAGTGATCAAACTCTAAATTAGCTCCATAGACGAAATTTAGGCGAAGTCGGTGACCATGACCATAATCACCCGTATCTACCGTAATCGGCCGAAATTTCAAAAACGGATGTCAGATTCAGTTCAGCTTCATAAAGCCTCAATTGGTTGGTACCGAGGATGTAGCTGCTACAACGATGTTTTGTCGCGATCAAAACTTCTAGCGCCAGGCGGGACTCGGACCCGCACCTCCCTCTGTTCGGACGGGATGCTCTACGCCATTGCACCACCGGCGTTGTTTGATCGAGCGCAACATCCATACCTCACGATGATGCCAGATTCGTGATCAACACTCTAAATTAGCCCCATAGACGAAATTTAGGCGAAATCAGTGACCATGACCATAGTCACCCGTATCTACCGTAACCTACCGTAACCGGCCCAAATTTCAAAAACGCCTTAAACAATTCCTTGGGAGAAGTTTGGGCGAAAAAAATTTCGACCTCTCCTCGACCTCTGGAGTTCTGAAAGTACAATAGTGTGCGCCCTTTTTTCTTTTCAGTATTCTCCATTTCATTAGACATCTACAATATATTTTTATCCAACTTTTTATAATGTAAAGCATTGAAGTCTAACTATAAAGACGTAAAAGGTTTTATAAAGCTGTGCAAATTTCAGCGCCTACAAGCGGAAACATGAAGCTGACGGTGCTGATCAAGAATCGGATGAAAAGCAGCCAAAGACAACTGAAACGACCGAAAAGAAGAAGAAGATGGACCCAGAGTATCGAGAATTCCTAATGGCCAAGGGTGTGAAGGATGACACGGTTGGTTGCTCTGCGATTTCATCTCAGTGAACTGCCGTATTCTTCGGTCATTTTAGCCTCAGAAGATAGCTATTCCTGACTCTTCGGCTGAAAACGAGAAGCTTCTGCAGGAGCTCATGGAAGGAATCAGCGGTAGGGACGCTGCTTTAATGTTTAGTCGACGTTCTGCAAACCATGTAAAGCGCTTTCAGGGGACACTAAGTTGTCGCTCATATTCACTGGTCTGCCAGCGTCGATCAAGCCGAAGAATCTGAAGGAATGGCTGAGTCCCGTGCGTGTGAAGGCATTGAAGGTGAGCGTGAGGCTCGTATAGGATTGAAGAGTTGATATCCAGTGGCTATTTCAGATCGTCAAGAACGAAACCTCGGCGGCAGCGTTCATCACGTTCAATCGTCCACCAGACGTTCGTCGTGCTCTGCAGAGAAATCAGGAGTTCATCGGAGGCTACAAGGTAGCGATTCATCTTGATTTTTTAAGCTATAAAAGCGTTCCTATTTTACTACTGTTTTATTTTTCAGCTCACAATAACGAAGGTGAAATCTGAGGATGAAGCACCCGAGGCGCATGAGGACAGTGAGGACACGGCAGTTAAAAGAGACACGGAAGAGGTAGGTGATAAGATTTTCGGAAACATCCGCTCATTCTAGGAAAGCGCTAATTTAATCATACCTTTATCACTTTATCGTATTTTCACGCGAAGCTGGAGTTAGGCGTTGCGCAGCATTTCAGGATGCGGCATGTATCCTAACTGGTGCTTGTCTTGAAGAAACTATTCGCCCAAGTCTCCGAGGAAATTAGCGCTTTCATTACCTTGCGTCTAATACAAGGCACCCGAGCCTTACAAGGAAAGGTTCCCAACTCGTGATGAGCTTGTGCGATGTTATTTTGACATTTTGGTGGCGCAGTCGGTATAAGTGCCGCCTCGACAGCGGCGGGCTTTTCAGTTCGAGTCCGAGGGCTGCCAATAATTTTTGCACGTGTTAGTTTATTGTTACTACGCTCTCTCATGATCAGAGGAGGCAATTTTAGACCATCAATGCTTACAGCAAACCAAGGCTGTCTACTTGCGCCTTCATATGTGCAAGTTTTTCAACTATTCATATATGTACCACCATCGTATCATACGTATCATCGACGCTTCCGTAACTGCACACAAATATGCTTATCTTACGGTTATATTTCATGAATCCGGAGCATATCGGTACATAAGTTCACTAAAAATGTCGTTCTCACCTGAACATGTTGTCAGCCGACTACTCTCCATCCGGAATATGTTACACGCAGCCGAGATGATATATTGAAGGTAGGCAACAGGGATAAAATACTATACAAAATGGGTATCACCCGTGACTTTCCTTTTGATTGCAGATTATAAACCGGGCCTACCCACAGTTCTGCGCTCTGGTGTTTCGGTCGTGTCTGTCATACGCGTGGGTGGCAGCTGGGTACGTCAATGTTGACCCAGGACCCTTCTCTAACCCACAGATTACGCGCTCAACGAAGAACAAGTGGTCATTCCTTGCTAGGGAGAAGATTTATTTATTTATTTAT
Source organism: Heligmosomoides polygyrus bakeri (assembly GCA_947359475.1). Lineage (NCBI taxonomy): Eukaryota > Metazoa > Nematoda > Chromadorea > Rhabditida > Heligmosomidae > Heligmosomoides > Heligmosomoides polygyrus. The sequence goes on from OX375865.1 coordinate 108,282,112, forward strand.
TTATTTATTTATTTATCCGCACTCAAGGTGCACATTCGACATAACAACAAACCAACAGAACGTAAAAATTAAGAACAGGAACACAAAATAATACAACACTATAACATAATGGGAAGAATTTTGGAGGTGATAGACCATGTGAAATCAAACGCAGAACCAACAGAACGTAAAAACTAAGAACAGGAACACAAAATAATACAACACTATAACGTAATGGAAAAACTTTTGAAGGTGATAAGCCATGTGAAAGCTATAGAGAATGCACTGCACTGGGAAAATTTTTGATAAAGGAGAAAAACTGTTGAAACTCCTTGGGCTGTGCTGATACTCACGATGCTAAATTGTAGTAAAAAGCTACTAAGAAAAATCAATAGACTAAGAGTAAGATTGTATATTTATAGTTATAAATTGGGATAAAAGCTACACTAAGAGTAATCTGCGTAAGGTTAGCCTGGGCTACGCAACTAACCAAGGTTATTCTGGGGCGGGCCAAATAGGTGCCTCTTTGATCTGATACGAACCCCAGGCGTAAGTCCCAGGCCCAAGTGGACGAAGATGAAATTTAAGCCACCTGTTGACCTTAGCAGCGTAGGAACGGCGGTACAGAAATAATATGTCTAAAATTTTGTGGCAGCTGGGTACGTCAATGTTGACCCAGGACCCTTCTCTAACTCACAGATTACGCGCTCAACGAAGAACAAGTGGTCATTCCTTGCTAGGGAGAAGAATGCTCCTCACTGGCCTTTGGTGGATGCTGCTGGTGACACGCGCTTGTGTCTTACTTGTTTCATAGTTTTGTACCATAGCTGTTGATTAAAAGGGAAATAGTAAATACAAGACTTTTAATTTGACAATATATAAGGCTTTTTATTTCCAGAGAAATGATATGGTGCAGATATGAATAGTTGAAAAACTGGCACATATGAAGACGTAAATAGACAGCCTTGGGTTGTTGTAAGCATTGGTGGTCTAGAATTGCCTCCCGTGATCATGAGAAAGTGTAGTAAATAATAACAAACTGCTACGTGCAAAAATGTTGACAGCACTCGGACTCAAACTGAAAAGCCTGCCGGGGAGCTCTTACCAGACGGCAATCCTACCGACTGCGCCACCGAGGCACATCTCGTGGGGTGTCGTAGAGCTTGATGAGTATTACGCACACGCCTTCACACCTCTTTTTCAGGTCCTTAAAAAAGCGTTCAGCAAAAACTGATTGTGTTTCTGGACTCCGCTCTCAGGGTACTACATCCTGTCAAAATAGCATCGCAAAAGCTCACCATGAGTTGGGAACCTTTTCTTCTTAGGAAAATTTGTTCCTGTGTCCTGATATGTTCACGAGATGCACCGCTTTAACAGTTCAACTCTCATTTTCTGTGATCTCGCTGTAGTCATCACATAATAATAGACCGCTCGCTGTTTTCGCTGCACTGTTACCTACAGCAGGTCGTTTTGCAGTTCACAAATGCTAAAACTTTCAGTTTTTTCGAACTGAAAATAGTATATATGAAGGTTCACAGAGCGAGGGATGCTATTCAGGAGAAAATTCGCGAAGAACTACTCGAAACCGGAAGACTGTTCGTTAGGAATCTGCCGTTCACGACGAAGGAGGAGGATCTGCATTTCCTTTTCAAGAAGTTTGGGGAAATTGCAGAAGTTCAGGTACGGTACTTTCGTTGAGTCTTAGGCTATCTGAGCTACGCTTCTTGGATGCAATACAGCAATACAGATGGGTGGGGGAGTCTCTTATGACGCTCTGGTTTCCTTACATTTTTTCGCTGTATGTCGCGAAGACGCACTGCATGGGTGTGGGAACGCGCCGCTGCTCCTACCGTAATCGTAGCGGCGAGTCAGGCACCGACTCAGCTGTAGAGACAGGTCACAACGTTGGCTGCGGCGATTAGGGGCCTGTTCATACTTCGCGACAGCAGCGACAAGAGCGACGAGAGCGGAGGTATGAACAGGCGACTGGAGCGTCCGGAGCGACAAAAGCGACTGGAGAGGCAGCGCTGGCGCTCGAGTGTGAACACTTTTCGGCGGCGCGCGCTCGGTTTTAATCGATATGCATGTTTTAAACGGGCGACAAGTCGCTCTTGTCGCGAAGTATGAACAGGCCCTAGGATAGCATCAACGGAGTGCTCCCGCACCGTCTCTGCACATTTCCGCACCGTCGCGGTGCGTCCTCGCGACATGTAGCCATTTTTGTTACTTCTGTTCGACATTCTAGTGTAATCCTAGTGGCGCAGTGTAATCGCCAGAAAAAACGAATTTTTTAATTGTACCACGGACTGTATAACGGAATTATTCACGCCTAAGGGGTGTTTCTCCTCTCCTACTCGTACTGCGCCAGTCTTTGTCGTAAAAGCTGCAGCTGAGCTACTTTAGGTGATCATCGACAAGAAAACAGGCAAATGCAAGGGATTCGCCATAGTCGAGTTCGTTTTCCCGGAATCGGCTGTGGCAGCTTATGCAGCGTCGGATGGAACGATTTTCAAGGTATGAGGCCTTCATTGAGCCGTCTCAAGGCCAGTTTTATCCAGGTACGTTATCGTAACTAGAATTAAGACGGACTAACGTGAGCTCCTGGAGGATGTACAGGGTGTGACAAAAGTTCCTGGAACAAGTAACTGGCTGCCCAAACGGCTGTTTTAAAGCAAATGGGATGAAATTCCTAATATCGACAGGATCATATAGACAGTCAGTTCGATTTCAAAATGACCTCCTTCCGGACGAATAAACGCCCTCAGTTTCTTGGGGAGCGCCTCCACGGCGGCACGGAGGACTGCTCACTGACGAATCCATCTTCACTATTGTCCAATTTTTTAGCCATATAATATCAGAATTCTTGTCAAGGACATAGAATGCCAAGAACAGGCCAATTAGAATCGAAGAGTAGCAACAATATCAGGATATCTAGAGACTTTGCAGAAACAACAGTTGATGGGAAAACACCGCTGACTTTTGCGGAAAGTGGGATCAAAACCAGGTCAGAACTACCTAAAGGACATCCTGAAAAAAATTCTCCCGTGGGCATGTTTGAACTTTAAAAATGGCGGCTAGATTTATCAGCAGGATTCTTCGCCCGCTCACAAAGCTAAAGTGGAACAGATGTGGTGCACCGACAATTTTTCGGATTTCATCGCAGCCAAAGAGTGGCCCCTGCACATCCCGGACCTCAGTTCAATGGACCACTCAGTCTGGTGTACGCTGAAGAGTAGAGCCTGCACAACTTCCCATAAGGGCTTCGTTTCAACGAGCCCTGAAGAAGGCAGGAAGACGATGAGTGAAGAAGTCCTACGTGCCGCCGTGCCTTCCTCAAGAGAAGGACGGCATGTATTTGTGCAAAAGAGGTCACCTTGAAATCCAACTGCTTTCTTCAGGGATGGATGGTCGACAGTAATAAATATGAATTTTATCATATTTGCTTTAAAACAACCGTTTGGGTTGCCATTTACTTATATCCGTTCCACACCCTGTAGATTGAATCTCCTTTTTGGCGTGTCGAGAGTTCTATACAGAACTTGGCTATCCTTTGTATTTTAAAATCTTATTATGCAACGATGTTTCACTATTGATCGCTCAGTCGCTCAGTTGTACTCAGTTGTACTCAACTGGAGTGGTTTTCTGTGATTTCGTGTAGAATTGAGCCTACGTGTTGCTAAGGTTCAGCGTTGAAATTAGTGACTATTGGATCTCTGTGAAATGTATCCATATATCAGCTTAATTTCCTTGGAAACTGCAGCTAGTGTTGAAATACGGCAGATCTACACGCTACTCGTATCGCAAAAATCTATTTTAAAGGGACGCATGATGCATATTCTTCCTGGATCAGAGAAACGGGAGAAGAAAGACGACAAAGCTGAAACGTCTGAGAAAACGTCGTACAAAAAGGAGAAGATGGCGAAGCTGAAAGCGAATGCCGGGAAGGTTGGTGTAGTGTGATCAGCTTATCGGCCACCACTGATGTATCGCGTTTTAGTCCCATTCGTGGAATGCGTTGTTCCTTGGTCCGAACGCCATTGCCGACACACTGGCGGAAAAACTTGGAGTCGAAAAGGGCGACTTGCTGAATTCGGAGACCGGTGAAAGGTGTGGTGCTGTTGACGTTATGTTCGTCTTCAAAGTTTACGTCCATTATGTCGCTTCAGCGCTGGAGTTCGTCTAGCATTAGCCGAGACAAGGCTTGTACGAGAAACGAGGGAGTTCTTCTTGGCCAACGGTGTCTGTCTAGATGCGTTTTCGCGACCTGCGGCGAAAAGGAGGTGAGCTATTTTGTTTTGCTATTACCAAGGAGCTTTCCTTTGAAATTATTAAGAGACATAAGTGAAGTTTTTGAAGAATTGTGCCAGTTTTTTCAAAACTTTTTTATCGATGTTGTATTGTGCTGCTCTAATTTCGTTTTTCAAACAAAGTCTTCTTAACGATTTTAGAACGAACTGTGGATTTATCCTAGTCCGGGGGCCACATAAATAAAAAGTATTATATGTAACAAATTCACTTGAGACTTACCGAGCGACTCCCACAGAACAACGCAGAACCCAAAACAAGAAAAACTCACCAAGAAAAAAACGAAAATTACATTTGTTGCGGTTGTAAGCCGGCAAAGTTGTGTGCTCTCCTCACCATGTTGGGTCCTGGTTATAACATGTCAGGCGGCGGTCAGCACGTGGCACGCGTCCTTATGCACCCTCCTCACTATGTTAGATACTGGTTACAACATGTCAGACGGTGGTCAGTACGCGGCAGGCCTCCATTGCCTTACTCTTTACCCGCCGAGACGGTTGTAAGAACCGCGGCTGTTTAATTTTTTTGTTCGCTCGTTGGTTTTTTTTCGTTTTTGGTCATCTCGAGTCCTTCAGGAGCCGCTCGGTAAATCCCATGTCGATTTGTTAGATAATTTTTAGATATGTGCCCCCCCCCCCGAACTAGGATAGATCCCGAACTGTTTATAGGGAAGATTGATCTCGAAGTTCTGTTCTTTAGAATTTTCACCTTTAAAATATCTGTCTATCAGTCACGTTTTGCAAATTTCTGGTTTGAAAACTTAGAATGGCATCTCAGTGCAACTCTAGTGAGAAGGACCCACCACTGCACCTCTGTTTCAGACAGCTTTACCCCAGCTGTATCAAAGCTAGCTGTCTTTCTAGGGTTAAAGTGGATTTCTCTGGATGTTATGAAAAAGCATGAGGGTGCCCCCCCCCTTCCGCTCTAGTCGTCCGGTGGTACCTCTTTTCTGTCAGCAAGAAGAGACTTTGGTCATGTCAGGCTAACAGGCATCCGCGTGTTCCTAGCTGAATTGGGGTGGTGTGGATGTGAACCGTAGAAGTAATTGGTTAGCGGATTCCTTTATCACTCATTCATCGATTATCGTTTGCGGTCAAAGTTTTAGCTGCTGTTACGACTAATACTCCTCACTAATTTCGAGCTGATTGTCCGCATCACTACCATCTCACATATGCGGTAGAGCTCTGATGAAAAACAGTGGACATAGTGAAGGTCTTACTACCAGCCAGAAAACTCCGATGATTAGCCTTACCTATTAACGTCTTTTTGGGCGCGTGTAGCGCACTCGAAGGAGGCGCGACTGCCGCGTGCACCCGATACCAGGCTCCTGGTTCGGATTTCCCGCCCAGGTCAACCAAGCCTTCCATCCCTCCGGGGTCGGAGAATTGGTACCAGACTTGTCTGGGAAGGATAAAGCGCTGACTTGTCCATCGGCTGGCCACCGCAAGTCATTGTATGGCCAAATACGCATTCATGTCGCCTCCACGACATCCCGTAGAAGTAGAATGCGCTGGCGCTTCCCAGAAGGGATTGAGTAACGCCGTCCTTTATCCTTTATTAACGTCTTTTTAAGTATAAAAGGCTCCATTACGCATTCCCTTTTGGAACATGCCACGTATTCTACTTCTGCGGACGTCGTGGAGGCGATGTGAGTACGTGTTTGCCATGAAATGACTTGCGGTGGCTAACCGATGAACAAATCAGCGCTTCATCCGTTCCAGACAAGTCTGGTACCAATTTATCGAGCCCAGAGGGACGGAACGGTTGATTGTCATAGTCTTTTTGGGCGCGTGTAGCGCAGTCGGAGGAGGCGCGACTGCCGCGTGCACCCGATACCAGGTTCCTGGTTCGGATTTCCCGCCCAGGCCAACCAAGCCATCCATCCCTCCGGGGTCGGTGAATTGGTACCAGACTTGTCTGGGAAGGATAAAGCGCTGACTTGTTCATCGGCTGGCCACTGCAAGTCATTGTATGGCCAAATACGCATTCATGTCGCCTCCACGACATCCCGTAGAAGTAGAATGCGCTGGCGCTTCCCAGAAGGGATTGAGTAACGCCGTCCTTTATCCTTTATTAACGTCTTTTTAAGTATAAAAGGCTCCATTACGCATTCCCTTTTGGAACATGCCACGTATTCTACTTCTGCGGACGTCGTGGAAGCGATGTGAGTACGTGTTTGCCATGAAATGACTTGCGGTGGCTAACCGATGAACAAATCAGCGCTTCATCCGTTCCAGACAAGTCTGGTACCAATTTATCGAGCCCAGAGGGACGGAACGGTTGATTGTCATAGTCTTTTTGGGCGCGTGTAGCGCAGTCGGAGGAGGCGCGACTGCCGCGTGCACCCGATACCAGGTTCCTGGTTCGGATTTCCCGCCCAGGCCAACCAAGCCATCCATCCCTCCGGGGTCGGTGAATTGGTACCAGACTTGTCTGGGAAGGATAAAGCGCTGACTTGTTCATCGGCTGGCCACCGCAAGTCATTGTATGGCCAAATACGCATTCATGTCGCCTCCACGACATCCCGTAGAAGTAGAATGCGCTGGCGCTTCCCAGAAGGGATTGAGTAACGCCGTCCTTTATCCTTTATTAACGTCTTTTTAAGTATAAAAGGCTCCATTACGCATTCCCTTTTGGAACATGCCACGTATTCTACTTCTGCGGACGTCGTGGAGGCGATGTGAGTACGTGTTTGCCATGAAATGACTTGCGGTGGCTAACCGATGAACAAATCAGCGCTTCATCCGTTCCAGACAAGTCTGGTACCAATTTATCGAGCCCAGAGGGACGGAACGGTTGATTGTCATAGTCTTTTTGGGCGCGTGTAGCGCAGTCGGAGGAGGCGCGACTGCCGCGTGCACCCGATACCAGGTTCCTGGTTCGGATTTCCCGCCCAGGCCAACCAAGCCATCCATCCCTCCGGGGTCGGTGAATTGGTACCAGACTTGTCTGGGAAGGATAAAGCGCTGACTTGTTCATCGGCTGGCCACTGCAAGTCATTGTATAACCAAATGCGCATTTAAATTGCCTCCACGACATCGCGTAGAAGTAGAATAAAAGGGATTGAGCAGCGTCTTCCTTTATTCTTTATTAACGTCTCTTTAGCGTATGCAGTACTACTGTTGTAGGTGCAGTTACCGCTAAAAGGGTGTTTGAATATTGAGGATGTAAAGTATTAGGTCGGACCGGAAGTTCCCCTTGTTTTAGTGCTGTGAATATTCTCGTCTAAGTTTTCCATGACTTCATGAGAGGGCATGAGAGGGTTTGGTACCCTCACATAGAGAAAATCATTAGCTTAAATACATGTGAACCATATAGGATCACGGTCAAAACTGAAAGTATGCAACACTTTCCCTGACAGCAATAAAGCCAAGTTTTCGTGTTATAAAGCTGCATAGTTTGAATGTCGGAACCTTGGAGTCTGAATAATTTGGGAGTCAAGGTTCCCTGTTACGAAGACATTGTATAAAAAGAGCAGTGAAATGTTGGCAAGAGACACGTTATCCGTGGTTAGAGAACCTTGAAGTGATCAAGAGCGCTGCTCACAATAGAGTTCTATAGAGGAATAGGTAGAAACAAAGGCTAAGTGATGTTTCCTTAGTTAAGGATAAGCTTTGAGGTATCAAAAGGTGTTCTGCTGAGAGGCCTTCCTGCATAAAAAATGTAGGTGTTCACTTACCAGGATACTATCTCAACGGTAGGTCGAAACGGCGCAAGTGTTGTACATGGGCAGAACCGCCTCTCCCTGGGAAGTAACAAACGGCAGGTATCTCGACCCCAATACAGCTCTGCGCAGAGTTAGGGGTGACAGAAGTGCCTGTTGGCGCCCCGTTGATTCACGTGTTCCACAGCTGACGGGCGCGCGTGGGATGAGGGCTCGTATCGCGACTCGGCGCAGTGCACAGGTGGCGTAGTAGGGAAGCGCTCGGGCTCGTGAGCGAGGGGCCGGGGGTTTGGATCCCCCAGACTGCGTTTGTTTTGCACTTTTGCAAAATCCATGTTTATCATATAGGTAATCCACCTAGGGGTATTATAGTGTGTTATAGAGCATGTTTACATATAACATACCACCCATACCGTTAACAAGGGTGGTCCAGGCAGAGTCACCGATTTCGCTGAAACTTCGTCTAGGGGGGTCATTTGGGTGCTAATCACGAATCTGACATCCGTTTTTCACGATTCGGTCGGAGGCCACCCATACCGTTACTGTTTCCTTTGCGAAAGGTTTAGTTCGGTTCTGCCAATGTCTCTTTCCAATTCACTTTGGTCCGGTTATGTCAACAAGGGTGGTCCAGGCAGGGTCACCAATTTCGCTGAAACTTCGTCTAGAGGTTCATTTGAGGTGCTGATCACGAATCTGATATCCGTTCTTCACGATTCGGCTGGATAATATAGATACAGGAAGGCAGAGGATTACATTCTTAATGTTTCTGCCGGTGAGGACAGGTAGAGACAGAATCGTGAAAAACGGATGTCACATTCGTAATCAGCACCCCAAATAACCCACCTAGACCAAGTTTCAGCGAAATCGGTGACTCTGCCCGGACCACCCTTGTTAACGGTATGGGTTGTATGTTATATGTAAACATGCTCTATAACACACTATAGTACCCCTAGGTGGATTACCTATATGATAAACATGGATTTTGCAAAAGTGCAAAACAAACGCAGTCCGCGGGATCCAAACCCTGACCCCTCGCTCACGAGCCCGGGCGCTTCCCTACTACGCCACCTGTTCACTCCGCTGAGCCGCGGATACGAGCCCTTATCCCGCGCGCGCTCGTCAGCTGCGGAGCACGTGAATCAGCATGTCGCCGCACGCGACTTCCTCGCCCCTAACTCTGCGCAGAGTTGTATTGGGTCAAGATACTCGTGAGCTCCCCCTCTTCCCCTCCCACCCTTCCTCGCAGCCTGATTCTTCACACTATAATACGCCTAGGTGGATCACCTATATGATAAACATGGATTTTGCGAAAGCGCAAAACAAACGCAGTCCGCGGGATCCAAACCCTGACCCCTCGCTCACGAGCCCGGGCGCTTCCCTACTACGCCACCTGTTCACTCCGCTGAGTCGCGATACGAGCCCTCATCCTGCACGCGCCCGTCAGCTGCGGTGCACGTGAATCAACATGGCGCCTACACGCGGCTTCCGTCACCCCTAACTCTGCGCAGGGTTGTATTGGGGTCGAGATGCCTGGAGTTTGTTACCTCCCAGGGAGAGGCGGTTCTGCCCATATATTAGGGGGGGCCAAAAGTAATGAGACACCCCACGCCGTGTCCATATATCTCGTGGCTGGAGTCTGGTTTCGTGCTTGTTGTATTTGTATGTTTGTATGCTACTTACTGAAGCCCATCTGAAAAGTTACCACTTCCGCTCTTTCCAGAAGCATGCCAAAAACCCCAGCCTGTCTCATGCCGAAACCCCAGTCTGACGAGTCGACCTGTGTCGCTCAAATCTCCCCCAATTCCCAACCCCGAGCAGCCTGGGCTCAATATTCACGCAAGATGAGAAGTACGTCTTTTACCTTAACCCTGCCAAGCAGCGAGTCTGGGTGAGGCCTGGTGAATTGTTACCGACCTTCGTTCGGCGAGATGTTCACGGCGAGAAGCATCTCTGGAGCTTTTGGGTCTGCGCCCATGGATCGGTTTACCGGAGGCTGTTTCCCAAGAGCACCGCGATGAACTCCAAGGCCATGGTGAACGAAATAGAGGAGATGGGCCGGCGACTCGCTCTTATTCATTCGCAGCGCTTCAAGAAGGTCCTCCTCTTCGACAACGCCGCACCCCATCGGGAACAAGTAACCACGGATAAGTTTGGCCAGCTGGGCTACGTTCACGTGCCTCACCCACCGTATTCGCTGGACATCTCTCCATGCAACCACCACTACTACTTGAGCCTACAGGACTTCCTAGTCGGAAGGGACACAAAAACCCAAGCAGTCCTTGACAACCATATCGAGCACTTGATCAACACCAGGCTCGAGCAGTTCTGGAAGGATGGGATCAGGAAGTTGGCTGAGCGATGGCAGCAAGGTCCTTGCCCTTAATGGCAAATACACTCCTCAGCATCGTTGAGTTGTAATTGAGTTATAAGGAGATAAAGATTTTTTTTTCATTTTGTCTCATTACTTTTGGCCCCCCCTAATACAACACTTGCGCCGTTCCGACCTACCGTTGAGATAGTATCCTGGTTAGTCTGAACTCTAGGACCTGGTATCTAGACATAAAGATGCGCCAATGATAGGCCCATACAAAAAATTCAGAGTAGGGTTGAAATCCATTATGATTTCTATGTGGTCTTCATATATGTCGCTCTCTCAGCCTTATTTTCTCGCATTTCTAGGAATGCGTTCAGAGAATTTCATTGTGTACAAGATGGGCGCAAAAATCCCTTCTGACAGTTCATGCGTTCTTATTGCCCAATAACCCACAACTTGAAGATTATTACTAGTAGGTTTTGTTGACATCTATACCCTAGGCGGTTTTTATCTTAACTAAAAAGTTCGGTATTGAACGAGTTATGATCATTTAAAATTATAAGTGAAAAACTGTGGAGACTTCCTTTTCGACCTAATAGCTTTAGGGCTGTTTTGAATCGCCATATCTTGAGGAACAGCGTTTAGTTTTCCATCAAGTGTGTTCTATCACATTTTCCTTACAGTAACACCGTTATCATAGCGAAGAATCTTCCTGCTGGAGTTCAAGAAGAAGAATTGCAGCGAATGTTCGGAAAATATGGCGAGGTCGACAAAGTTTTGATGCCGCCAGGTTCGCCATCTTGCACTGTTCTTTTCCTATCTTTGATCTCTTTTTTTTGCAATCTTCCATACATGTTGACCTTTCTGTTTGACGTTTGCTTCCAATTTGTTGCAGTTCCCTTCCAAGTCATATAAATTACTTTTGAACATATGTGCACTAGGGCGCGTGTAGCGCAGTCGGAGGAGGCGTAGGCTGTCGCGTGCACCCAATACCAGGTTCCTGGTTCGGATTTCCCGCCCGGGCCAACGAAGCCCTCCATGCCTCCGGGGTAGGTGAATTGGTACCAGACTTATCTAAGAAGGGTAGAGCGCTGACTTGTTCATCGGCTGGCCACCGCAAGTCATTGTATGGCCAAATACGCATTCAAATCGCCTCCACGACATCCCGTAGAAGTAGAATGCGTGGCGCATCCCAAAAGGAATTGAGTAACGCTGTCCTTTATCCTTACCATATATGTGCACTGTTTCACGGCGTCAAACTTGCGGCAGTCCTTACCTAAATTTCAGTCCATCCTGGGGTTATTGAAAGGAGCAACTATGAATTACCTCTATAGGTCGTTCCAGGCAAATATGCATTCATTGTGCCTTCACACTACCAGTTGAAGTGGAATGCAAGGCGCTTTCCAGAGCTAGTAACTAGTACCGTGTTGGTAAAATTAGAGAAAACTTTGGCGCAATGCTTTTATTTGAAATGCCTCACGTTTTCTACGCTTATGTGGTTTTGTGGAGGCATTCTGGATGTGGATAGTAAGCTTCGGGATCGGTCTTTGAACGAGCTTGAGTTTTATCCTTCCAAGGCGAGCATGGTGCCTACATTTTAGTGTCTGATGGGCGTTTGCTTGGCTTGAAGCGAATCCAACGTCAAATCCACCTACAAATGGCTCTTGGGACTAGTAGCCTCTTCCGACTGATCCACCTTGTTGCGCTCGATAATAGCACCGTGAGCTAAGCGTCTCTATTCATTTGGATACCTATTATGCATTGCGCCTTGCCCTCACAGTACAACCCCTAGGATCAGTCCAATTTAGGTAATATTGTGGTTGAAAACTGAAGAATTTAGGTGAAGAATAGTGAAAAGGTTTCTCTTCGCTCTGCTTTAGATAGCGCAGTAGCTACTTTTTTTCTGAGAATTATGTTTGGAACGTTTTTTGGGCAGAATTTGGGATCTATCCTAGTCTGGGGGGCACATAACTAAAAAGCCGGTAGCAAAATGAACTGTGACTTACCGAGCGGCTCCTAGAGAACGAGTTGGAACCTAAAAGAAACCAAAAACGAACGAACAAACGAAAAAATAAAAAATCGCCGCGGTTTACAACCGTCTCGGCGGACAAGGAGCGACGGAATGGAGGCATGCCGCGTGCTGACCGCCGACTGACATGTTATAACCAGGATCTAACATGGTGAATAGGGCGCATGAAGCCGCATGCCGCGTGCTGACCGCCGCCTGACATGGTATGACCAGGATCCAACATGGTGAGGAGGGCACACAAATTTGCCGGCTTACAACCGCAACAAATGTAATTTTTCGTTTTTTTTGTGACTTTTTCTTGTTAGGGTCCTATGTTGATCTGTAGGGCCGCTCGGTAAGTCTCAAGTGAATTTGTTACATATAATGCTTTTCAGCTATGTGCCCCCCCCCCCGGACTAGGATAGATCCAGAATTTGCAGTTTATTGAGTCGGTTCCATCTTTGTGACTATGAATATTCAAGCTCTTGCCTTGTTGGAGTTTTTCATGCTCCTGCCCCTTCTTTTATTCTTGCAGGTTTTACAGAAAGAGTTTGATTTTAAACCTATAGGGAATCTGTTTCAGAAGGTGGAATCAGCGCCATAGTTGTGATGAACAACGTGGTTGATGCAAAGAAAGCGTTTCAAGCACTCGCGTATTCACGATTCCGTACGCAACCGCTGTACCTAGAATGGGCTCCTGGAGACGTGTTTGGCGAGGCATCAGCGGAAAAGAAGGTGGCTTTCATGCATTGGATCCAAATGATTAAATCATTTTCGGATATCCGATTCGCACATTCCGATCCGAATCATCCGAAAATCTGGGTCCACAAAATCGCCTTTATCCGAATCATCGAAAAATCTGGAGTCCGCGAAAGTAGCGTTTAGCCGAATCATTCAATTAATCCAGAGTTTCGATCGGATTCAATGTATAGTAGCTTTCGAATCCTCGGCATCATCCATATTCATGCATTTGTTTGCTTTCCTTATCTGAATCTGGAAGGTTCCCGCCTCAATAACAGCGGCTTGAAGCTTAAAAATGACTTGAGTCATTTCTATCAAGATCTCCAGCTTAACTGGTTTCATCCTCATATCAGCGGTTGGCTCATTCCGATACAAAATTGGGCGCTATGCGGGTTAGGGGGTGGGGAGGCACCCGGAGTTGTGAATTTCTTCACTGTACAGCTCAAGGTAGGATAGCTTCTTGTGCTTCCCTTGGCCTGGTTCACGCCAGTGAGTGCAAGAATTACGTTGGGCTATGAAACTGAAGAATAAGATGTGCAAATGCGCCATCAAAACCGTGCACCCCTAACACGCCCAAAATGGGTGAATGGTGTAGTATTTCCCCCTAGGTGAACATTAAGTACGGATTCAACTCCCGCCTGGCTCTAAAGGCCCCCGCACACTTCTGTGGCGTTGCCGCTCGCCGCTATGGTTAAGGGTAGGGCCGCGGCGTTGCCGCAGAAGTGTGCGGGGGCCTAAGCCCTGGTTTATACTTGCGCCGCCACGCGGCGTGGTATCACGATCGCCGTAGATATCGATTTTTCGCGCCGCCCGGGCGATATCTATCCCGACCATCGCGCCGTGCCGGCGCAAGTATAATCTAAGGCTTAAGGGTTTGATCGCGAAAAATCGTTGTGATTGATTATAACTCAGAATCAACAACTTTTGGTTTGAAGAAAATTTAGTCATGTCAGTCGAAAAAATGATCAGAATTGGTTAGAAAATATTTCGAGCGCACTGTTCTCGTTGAGTTTTATGGAGTGGCCAGTGAGTCCATCTAGCCAATTTCCGACAAAGTGAGTGTCCTCCGTCCTCCTAGCGGAGTTCGCAGATTTGATGCGGTATCAGCGTGTGAAGGTGAGCTCCTTAAATACGTTGACGACAGTGTGACACAATGTCGGGCCACGCCCTTTCGGCCGCGTGGGACCGTGTGACGCGACGTCGTGTCACAGTTTTGTTCCTTTTTAGTTGGACTCAAATCTTTCAAAGGTGTTTTTGTGTTATGTTGACTTCATCATTAGACATTGTTGGGTTATAAAATGTGCGGTCCATGAAATGAGACGCTGGCGCCAGATCGCTATGAAGGAACTGCATATGCCAGTGGCTTAGGGTAAACATCTACAGGGTGTCCTCAATGTATACACTGTTTGAAATGTGATAACTTTACTCGCAATGAAGGCACTGAAGAAGTTAAGAGCACATATGAAAGCTTAAGAATATAGAAATTTTCTGACATATGAGCAGTATGGAATGCGCCATGCACTCGTTTGAAATTCCGCAATTTTACGCTCGATTGATTGTGTTTCGATAGTATACTTGTCATGATTTCCACACTGATTTCTCGTGGCGGTATCGATTGCTTTGTGCTCTTTTAAAGATTTAAAACATAAAAACACAATATATCTTGCGAAAAATGCAGGGTGTCCTAAAAAATGCAGTTACTATTTGAAAGGTTCCAACATTGCTGCTAGTGAAACTTTTGAAGATGTTTAAGACTCATATGAAAGCACAAGGTAAGGAGAATTCTGTGGCCTGCAAATAGTCAAGATTGCGCCATGCTCCCGCTTGAAACCTTGCGTTTCGGACTCGATTGATTGTGCATGAGCTGAATGCTTGTTACAATCTTGCTACTACCTGGCCAGACTAACCTGTGCTGTGCTTCTTTTAACGGCTAGAACTTCACAACTACATTAAAGGCACCAGTTTATTAATTGCACAATCGAAATATGAGCAGAAGTCCCATTTTGAAGATTTTGTGAAGTCTACAAACTGTTGAAGCAACATTCAACCTGAACAGAGAGGTTAATCGGCATAATTCCAGCTACTGGGTGACGGTAGACGCTAAAAGAAGCACAGCACAGGTTAATCTGGCCGAGTAGCAACAAGGCTGTAATAAGCATTCAGTCCATGCACAATCAATCGAGTCTGAAATGCAGGACTATAATAATAATAATAATAATAATAATAATAATAATTTATTACGTGGTATAAGACACACGTTAGAGAAAAACAAAACAAAACAAAGCACCGTGCAAAGAGAGACATCATGGTTCTCAAAACTTTAGAAGAGAAGTAGCTTCTTCTCAGCCATACGTTTGAAAGAGCTGGAAACCTGCCTAACAGCACAAAAATTGTGTTTTGGAAACAAATAAGTCGATCCTGTTCTGCAAGTAAAAACGCCTAACCTTTGTGTAGTTTTAGGGCTTCGAAAAGAGATCTTTTCCGAACCACCTCTAGTTCTGGAAGGTAGGAGAGAGTAAAATTGCATCGACGTCCATGATTCTTGACAGCATTTTAAAGATAGCACAAACATCTCTAAGCTTCCTTCGGGATTCCAATGTGTGCAAATTAAAATATCTTTTTCTAATGCTTCCTCGAGGTACTCTAGAGTACAGAAAACTTCCTGATCGAAGTAGGATTTTCGTTGTATAACTGTTCTGAATGTTCTCCAGAAAAGTATTGTCCTTTCTTTATAAGGAGAGAACACGGTAGATCCGCTCTCAACGATAGGTCTTACGTATGTTTTGTAGGCTTGTACCAGAACTGCATTGTTGCGAGTGCAGAGACCTTTGAAAATTTGGAATATACGTGACTGTGCCTTCCTCTGGATAACCTTATCGTGTTCCGAAAAATCAAGCTTATCATCGTAATGGAATCGAAGGTCTCTCATTGAATGAACTTTAGAGATCGGGTGATCGCCTACAAAATACTCAGTCGGTGCAGCCGACGATCCTATTCTCATAAACACCGTCTTTTCTGGCGCCAAAGGGAGATTCCATGCAGTGGACCAGTCCCGCAGTTTCTGAATGGCCAACTGCGAGATACTTTGGTCTTCGGAAGATAGTACTTCACGGCAGATCTTGATATTGTCCGCAAACTGCTTGACTACAACACCATTGCATGTTAGGAGTTCTGGTACATCGGAGGTATAGATCGTGAACAGTAGAGGAGAAAGCACCCCACCCTGGGGAACACCGCTCTTAACCTGCCTGCAGTCAGATAGAGCTTTCCCTACTCTCACTTGAAACGTTCTGTTGGCTAAGAATTCATGTAGCCAGTTACAAATAACTGGGTGAATACCAAGCTGAGAAATCCTTTGTAGCACCTTACTGTGGCTAACTCTATCAAAAGCTTTTGAGAAGTCAAAATACACCACGTCGCATGACTTTTTTGTGTCCAAACAATTAGACTAGTCATTTATGCATTCCAACATATTCGATTCATCCGACCGCCCTGGTATAAATCCATGTTGACTTTTTGGTATAATTTTATTTTTACGTTACGGGAGCATGGCGCAATCTTGACTATTTGCATGCTACAGAATTTTCGTTATCCTTTACTTTCGTATGAGTCTCAAACGTCTTCAAAAGCTTCACTAGCGCCAGTGTTAGAACCTTTCAAATAGGAACTGCATTTTTAGGATACCCTGTATCTTTCGCAAGCTGTAGTGTGTTTTCAAGTTTTAAATCTTGAAAGAGCACAAATCAATCAATACGGTCACTTTGTGGAGAGATTATGACAAATATTTTAGCGAAACATAGTCAGTCGAGTGTAAAATGTGAAATTTCAGACGAGTGCATGGCGAATTCCATGCCGCTCGTATGTCAAAATTTATTATTTTCTCAAGCTTTTATATATGCTTTTAACTTGTTCAGTACTACCTTTATTGCGAGCAAAGTTATCACCTTTCGAACAGTGTATACATTTTTTGAGAGACCCTGCATTATTCATGGGTGTTGTATTCATCGTGTAGTTCTAAGGCCTTGTGCATTAGACACTGTCCAAATATTTGCACCTCTGAGGAGATTATCTATTGCCTACATTTCGTTGTCTCATTTTTTCCTTCAGTACGGTCATTGTTATCGCTAGATGGACAGCTGTACTCCATCTTTTGCCATGATTCACCCTATTATGAAGGCGGTTATCTGATGCAGTTACCCATAAAGGAGTGATGGGACGTTTTTTTCTTTCAGCTGATGTCAGCTAACTGTGGAGAAACAAGTTGCACATTTTCAGGAAGAAGAGCCTGCTCAAGCTGAAAGTGAAGATGCCGATGCTGTAAAACCGGAGAAGAAGAAGAACAAGCGTGAGATGACCTATGAAGAGAAGAAGGCCGAGAAGCGGAAACGGCGGCGAGCTGAAGAGTCGCAGACTGCTGAAGAAGGCGCAGAGGAAGTGAAGGCCAGCTTGGAGGGTCCTGCTAACCCACAAGCGAAGAAGGTGTGTACTTTACTGCAGTCGCTGCTGCTAGGTGCGCCAGTACGAAAATCACTGATATCGATTAGGCGGCGCTCACGATCGATATTGGAGGCTTTCGGGCTGTCGCGCCACGTCTGCACTATACATTTTCTGTTTGATGTGGACAGATAGCTAACTAAACTAAGGATAGTGCTAATAGTTAATTTCACCTAAATAAGGAGACAGGAACGCTCCTGTCAATCAGGGCACCGACTGCGCCGCGCGCCTCGGATCTATCCTAGTCAGGGGGGGGGGGGTGGCACATAACTAAAAATTAGGCAACAAAATGAATTAATACTTACCGAGCGGCTCCTAGAGAAGGAAACCTAACCTAAAAAAAAAAACCAAAAACGAATGAACAAACAAAAAATAAATAAAAAATCGCCGCGGTTTACAACAGTCTCGGCGGGCAAAGAGCGGCAGAATAGTCATGCCGCGTGCTGACCGCCGCTTGACATGTTATAACCAGGATCTAACATGGTGGAGAGGGCGCATGAAGCCGCATGCCGCGTGCTGACCGTCGCTTGACATGTTATAACCAGGATCTAACATGGTGAGGAGGGCACACAACTTTGCCTGCTTACATCCGTAACAAATGCAATTTTTTCGTTTTTTCTTTGTGACTTTTTCTTGCTTAGGTCCTGTGTTGTTCTGTAGGAGCCGCTCTGTGAGTCTTGAGTGAATTTGTCACATATAATACTTTTTACTTATGTGGCCCCCCGGAGTAGGATAGATCCTGGATAGTTTTATTGGTCTGATTGCTTTTTGCCTCGTTTGGTAGGTCGCGCAAACGACTAGCACTTTCACATCGAGCTGGTAGTCTTTTAAAAGAATCAAAGTAACTTGTAAGTGAACGGTTGTCCATGCCCGAGGCAGAATAGAAGAGGACTTACGGCACCCCTGTGCTCCTACCTGCCTGCCATGCGGCTCTTCCAATGTTGCCCTACCGAACCATGTGGGCCGTACTGCGATCTCAGTTAGCTCTACGTGCGCCAGACACGCATAAAGCATACTGATTTACTACTTAAAGACACAACTATTGCCGAACGATACATAGCCTACAACTCGAGCAGACCAACTTCTACGTCACTAGGGGAACCCTCGCAAGAACCAGCAAGGCACGAACAAGGTCCTGCCTGAGGGTGTGCCCACGAGGCGGTGCTGTTCATCAGGGGCCTCCGGTTACCTCCGCCCGGTGTCCATTCCGGCGACGATCCTCTTAGTTCGCGTACTGCGCGTCCTCGATCCTGGCATCGATGTCGTTGCGGCGGCGGATAGAAGTCGGCTCTCTCCGGAGAACCCATGCCGTCCGGCGGGTAGAGGCTAAGAGAGCGGACGGGCACGATTGTCCGGGCTGTCGGCAGACAGGAGACTTACCAGGATACTATCTCAACGGTAGCTCGGAACGGCCCAAGTGTTGTATATGGCCAGAACCGCCTCTCCTTGGGACGTAACAAACTGCAGGCATCTCGACCCCAATACAACTCTGCGCAGAGTTAGGGGCGATGGAATTCGAATGTTGGCAGCATGTTGATTCACGTGCTGCGCAGCTGACGGACGCGCGCGGGATGAGGGCTCGTATCGCGGCTCAGAGCAGTGCACAGATGGGAAGCGCCTGGACTCGTGAGCTCCCCTCTCCCCCTCCCACCCCTCCTCGCAGCCTGATTCTTCACACTATAATACGCCTAGGTGGATCACCAATATGATAAACATGGATTTTGCAAAAGCGCGAAACAAACGCAGTCCGCGGGATCCAAACCCCGACCCCTCGCTCACGAGCCTGGGCGGTTCCCTACTACACCACCTGTGCACTCCGCTGAGCCGCGGATACGAGCCCTCATCCCGCGCGCGCCCGTCAGCTGTGGAGCGTGAATCAACATGCCGCCGCACGCGACTTCCGCCGCACCTAACTCTGCGCAGAGTTGTATTGGGGTCGAAAAACCTGCAGTTTGTTACTTCCCAGGGAGAGGCGGTTCTGCACTGATACCACATTTGGGTCGTTTCGACCTAGCGCTGAGATCCTAGTTAGGCTCGCGCGAACTCGCGTTCATAGTAGCTCGCGGGGTATCGATCCTGCGCGTCGACTGCTGCGCGGCGGGACCTGCAGGGCACAGAAACTCCAGAGACTGCGAATTCACGACATCTGCACTTTTTGAATGGTCCTAAACTCTTATTCTTCAATCAACGCTAACGTGTTAGGCCTATTTCGAACTGAAAATAGAAAAATACTTCTCTTTCGTAGGAATAAGATGCGCCATACACTCACCTCGTACATCGCGATATCTGTTTCATGGCTATTGTTATACTGCGTGTGTTGCTTGTTTTTGGGAACTATTGAGGTGGAGTAGCGCATCACATTTCTTTGTGTAAAAGGCTTTCACGCTATTAATCAAGCAAATCGCAGTGGTCGAGTGCATGGCGCGATTTCTTTGTGTTGATGTTGTTTTCAAAATGGGTCCGAAAACGTTCCGTAGAGAAAAGGCAACAATTTCATGAATATCCAGACATTTCAGTTTTTTTTCTTGAGGCGCCGTGTTCTGTGTAGAAGAGGTTTTGGATTAATTTTTGAATCAGTTTCTTTGTCGGTACGTGTATTGACCCTTTGATGTCTAGTGGATGATTGGTTCCTGGCTGGGTCTGCAATCTGACATGGGGAACTTGGCCAGGCCCCCATGCCGGCTATGCCGGTAGATCTATCCGCACACAACCTTTCCCGGTCGTTGCAGACCGGCTCAGAGAGGCTCAAACCACTTACCGGGCTGTCTGCCTGATGGCTCATTACTCGCTTCCGGAAAGGGATGATCGCTCCGATCTGAAAGTATAAGGTTCCGGCTTCGTACCGCACCAGTATGCGACTGCGACAACTTCCAACGATACTTCTGGCCCGTTGACCGGTTCTCGGACACAGCACTCCGCAGTGTATATAAAGGTTTATCTATGGCTAACGGAGGGTCTATGCAGACAATAGCTACTTTACGGAGAGGAGTGGGACCTAGACCCTCAGTGTCGGCTGAGTGGGGAGTGCGCTCTTGAGCGATGACTCAGTTAGCGGCGGCGCTAACAAACTATGCGCAGACCTTCCCTTTGGAAGCAAGGTTGGCGGGGAGATGCTTGCCTCTCCTGGTTCCCAGAATCCTTTCCGGAACTTGGCTGTGCTGCTTGGGGGACTCTGCCGGTCCGAGGGAGACTTAAGATGGGTTTACTGCCGATTACTCGGCTGCTGACAAGAGTAGATTGGTTCGCGATCCCTCGGGAGAAAGCACAACTGCTAGAATGGACCCTGTGCCCATGCCGGCCGGCTTATATGGAGTGAGCGCGCCCCAAGCCCCGCCCCTGGCCGCGATTGGCTGGCTCGGCGCGCTCCCATGCCCCGCCGACACTGCTCACAATCGATCGATGCCACGTCATCGGTTGCGGGCCGTCTGCAGGATCTACAGGATGAGGAGCTCACGAAACGACCTAAAACGACATCAACAACATAACAGAACAGCACAAAACATACATGGCACAGTAGTGGGGGACCCCCTAATCTAACTTCTTGACTTTCTTGAAATGTTTTCAGTTTGGATTGGAAAGCATTCATTGTAATGCAGATTGCATATAAAGCCCTCCTCTGACTGTAGTCATGCTAGGATAGTAAGTGAATCGTTGTTGTTCAGCTGGCGAAAGGCGAAGAAGAAGACAAGGCTACCGTACATCAGCCAGTCGACGACGTCAATAAGGACGTGGAAGAAGACGTCATTGAGCCGGGATCGACGGTTTTCGTGAAGAACCTTTCATTTGATACGACCGACGAGGGACTGGATAAGCTGTTCAGGTGTGTATTAGAGACTATAGATAACTCTTTTCTATCTTCCTCCTCTATAGTGCTTTTAATGCCCCTAGAATATGCCTACACTATGTTATAATTTTGTAAAATTTGCGCTTCTAACCAGATTTTCCAAACATGCCAATGTTACGCCGGTATTTATGCTAGTCCTGTGATCTCTCCAAATTATCTTATGGCTATCTAGTTTGCCAGAGAAAGTGCGGCGCTATGGTTCCTGACGGAGAGGGCGGCTACATCTGAGCGTATATTGCCTTTTCCTCAAGTGGTATGAAATTCGCGTTCAACCGTGATTGGATTTCTATTAAAGGCGCGTTCTCGGTAGTTCCACTGTTATCTTCTAGCATGTCTCAGCCAGCCGTGGATAGGTAGCTCTTCAGTAAGGCTTTTGGAAGGACAACCGATCCAGCTCAAGGTATCGAGCGAAGGCTTTCTTGGCTGTGGAATGGAAGCTGCAGCGGGCGTGCTCCCAGAGTAAAGCGATTTTTTTCAAGCAGTTTTTTCCAAAAGAAGAGATGTAGGACTGACGTTCCTTCTTCTTTCAGCGGGAGTGTTACTCATATTCTCGAACCGCTTGACTTCTTTTTTTGCACTGGATACTCCTTGAATACTTTAGTTATATTGTCGTATATGTAGTATGTTGGCATGATATTGATCAGTATGAATGGCCAAGTGATGCAGCTGGCGGACCAAGATTAGTGTAGATCCTTTATTCCGCCCAACGTTTTGGCGTAACCGCTTTCTTCAGAGGTTTAATTACCCAGGTTTGAGGCTCTGAAGAAGGCGGTTACGCCGAAACGTTAGCCGGAATAAAGGATCTATTCTGCTCTTGGTTCGCCAGCTGCATCACTTGGGTATTCATACTGATCAGTGTGTTGATAGAGTTACTTTAGTACTTTTGGTTTGCTCAAATGTTTATATTGACGTTTTAGAAAGAAGTACCGGATCAAATCGGTACAGATCTCCAAGAAGCTCAATCCAGCCGATCCAAGTAAGAGTCTATCGATGGGCTTTGGCTTCGTTCAGTTCTACACACAGGAGGAAGCTCAGCGAGCTATTAAGGAAATGCAGGTAGGGTTCCTTTTCATTCATTTTGTTTTGATTTGGAGATATTTTGATGCTTCGTTTGTTACTGCTAAATTCTCCAGATTCAGAAAAGACGTGCTTTTCGTCGAGCTTTCCGTTATTTTTCGTGTGATGAGATTAAAGAAATTGGACTTTAATAACTTTCTAACCAGGAAACTATCTCAACGGTAGGACCCATGTGTTGTGTATGGGCAGAATCGGCTCCCTCTGTGAAACAACAAAAGGCAAATATCTCGATACCAATTCAACTCTGCGCAGAGTTAGGAACGACGGAAGTTGGGCCACTGGCGGCGTTAGCCGCTGCCTGCACGCCGAGGGCGGGCTGAAGCTGGCTGGAAACAGCGATGACGAGCGAGAGGTAGTGGCGCAGTGCGTAGAGAGGCGGCGTAATCCCCATAATCGCTGTTTCCAGCCAACTTGAGCCCAACTTGCGCCTGTAGGCAGAGGACCAACGCCGCCAACGGCCCTACTTCCGTCGTTCCTAACTCTGCGCAGTGTTGTATTTGGGTCGAGATATTTACATTTTGTTGTTTCACAGAGGGAGCCGATTCTGCCCATATTTAACACTTGGGCCGTTTCGAACTACCGTTGAGATACTCTCCTGGTAAGACAAGGTTTATTCCTGTGAGCGACATCGTGATCGGGATAGATATCGATTTTTGTCGCTGCTTCTTTTCTTTTTTGCTTTAGAGATTTCTTTTTTTTCATTTTTCATTTTTAATTTCGGAGTACTGTGATCGATGAATCGCACCGCAGAATGAATGGACGCGGCGTGGCGCGATGATCAGCAGTTTTTGAAGCTTAAAAATGGCTGCCGCTTAAAAATTGGCATGCTGCGTCGCGGCGCGAGCACAAAACCCAATAATGCTTGTTCACAGGTGTACTGTCCTGGAAGTATAACTTAAACAGCCGTTCTCGTCGCACACATTCATTCTGCGGCGCCATTCGCCGGATACAGTGACTCACAAAAAACTTCAAATGCAGTGTTTTACGGCGGCAAGGTATATAGTGGATGTAATTTCTTTTTTTAGAATTCGGAGCTGAATTGAAAACAACGTATAAGGTCCGAAATAGATATCTTCTCTCTACGTTCTTCGCGTTATACTGGTTGTTGCATATGTAATGACCGACTTTGTCTGAAAACTTTGACGGGTCATAGCTTTGCTTGGAGGCAATTTCATTAATCGAAATAAGCACCATTACAATTAATACACTTTTCTCAACGCAACAATGGCTTAGACATTCCATTTTTGCAAAAATCAGAACTATGAGAATTAATAAAACAAAAGAAGTCATTTTCAACAGCATCTTTTTATCCTTCGCACGACGATCTGCATGCTTCAAAACGAAAAATCGGTAGGGGACAGATCTGGTGAATACGTTGGATGTGGCAGGATTTCGTAACCCATTTCGTCCAGTTTCTGAACAACAATTTTTGAAACGTGCGGATGCGCGTTGTCATGCAGTAGGATTGGTCCTCTTCGATTGACCAAAGCCGGCTGTTTCTCAATAAACTTCTGGTGCATCACTCAGTTTACAGCAGTTTTTATGAAGGATTCGTTTCTCGTCACATGTCACGATCCTATCAAAAGAAAGGCTACCTTAGATTCCGCAACCTTAACGAAACAGGAGCCGTGGCGCTTCAGCATCTGCCCGGCGGTCAGTTCGTGCTGGATCCATTTGACAGATCGAGAACTAATCTCAATTTCTTACCTGATGCTACGGATAATGGGTGGACGTGTAAATTGGTAAGTCGATGAGGAGGAACAATTCTTACTGCACCCGTGGTGAGCAGGCCTGAAATTTCTGTAGATACAAATTCGGAGTGCTCGAGAGCAGTACGTCTGTTTTGTAAGTAACTGCTTCTACTAGGAGAACACTTAAACGGTAACGAGTACCCGTACTTGATAGTGGTCGAGACCAACTGTGAGGGCTCGAGAGCCAACCAAAACTCAAAGTTACTATGAATAGATCTTGCTTAAAACTCACTATTTTCTGTTCGGGCATTCTCTCCACCAGTGCCCTTCTGCTCCACATTTCTTGCATTGACTCTTGCGACGATCCTGTTCCTTAAGGAAAGCTCTATCCGGCGACCTGGATCTACTTTCATTCCTTTGGAAGTATCTGCTTGCATACGGGGGACGGTTCCAACTTGAGTTAATAGGTGAGAACGAGCTATAAACGCTTCTGGCCATTGGTTGTGATCCATATCTTGATGGCTGCTGGTATGTGGAAGCAGATGGCCAGGCTGCTTCCCTCTTACGAAAGGGCTGGAACGTTGCTGAGATCTTCCTTTTTCTCGTCTGTTCTTCATCTCTCTTCTTTATGGAGTCCATGAATTCACTTAATTTCGGATCTGTAGATCGCAAACTCTCGGCCTTAGACTTACCAGGATACTATCTCAACGGTAGGTCGGAACGGCGAAAGTGTTGTATATGGGCAGAACCGCCTCTCCCTGGGAAGTAACAAGCTGCAGGTATCTCGACCCCAATACAACTCTGCGCAGAGTTAGGGCGACGGAAGTCGCGTGTTGGCGCCCTGTTGATTCACGTGCTCCGCAGCTGACGGGCGCCCGTGGGATGAGGGCTCGTATCGCAGTTAGGCTCAGTGCACGGGTGGTGTGGTAGGGAAGAGGCTTACGAACGGGGGCTCGGTGGTTTGGATCTCGCAGACTGCGCTTGTTTTGTACTTTTACAAAATCCATGTTTATCATATAGGTAATCCACCTAGCGGTATTATAGTGTGTTATAGAGCATGGTTACATACAACGTATGCTTCAAACTACAGATTAGCTAAAATGTTCACTTCTGTGTGTCACTTATTTTAAGCCTGTTTTGGGTGAAGCTGTAGTTATGTAACGATAGATATTTTGTGGCACTAGTTAAAAGTTCTGACTACACCGATAAGACTTCGGTCGGGGGGGGGGGGGTAATTTGTGGTGCTGATCACGAATCTGACATCCGTTTTTCACTATTCGGTCGGAGACCACCCATACCGTTATCAAGGGTGGACCAGGCAGGGTCACCGATTTCGCTGAAACTTGTCAAGGGGGTTATTTGGGGTGTTAATCACGAATCTGAAATCCGTTTTTCACGATTCTGTCTCTACCTGCCGTCACCGGCAGAAACTTTAAGAATGTAATCCTGTGCCTTCCTGTATCTATATTATCCAGCAGAATCGTGAAGAACGGATATCAGATTCGTGATCAGCACTCCATATAACCCCCTAGACAAAGTTTCAGCGAAATCGGTGACCCTGCCTGGACCATCCTTGTTAACGGTATGAGTGGTATGCTATATGTAAAACAAGCTCTATAACACACTATAATACCCCTAGGTGGATTACCTATATGATAAACATGAATTTTGAAAAAGTGCAAAAGAAGCGCAGTCTGCAGGAGCCAAACCTCCGACTCTTCCGTTCACGAGCCCGAGCTCTTCCCCACTACGCCACTTGTGCACTGCCATGAGTCGCGATACGAGCCCTCATCCCGCGCGCGCCCGTCAGCTGTGGAGCACGTGAATCAACAGGGCGCCAACACGCGACTTCCGTCGCCCTAACTCTGCGCGGAGTTGTATTGGGGTCGAGATACCTGCAGCTTGTTACTACCCAGGGAGAGGCGGTTCTTCCCATATACAACATTTGCGCCGTTCCGACCTACCGTTGAGATAGTATCCTGGTTAGTCTCCAGGTACTGAAATACCTCTGGATGCTCATCTGCGATCTTCAAGGTTTCGTTCCTCACGTTCAAGTCGTGAACGATGTCGTTAACGACTGCATTGATTTCTTCAAATGATTGAAGCGGAATCAACTTTCGAATAAGTGACATGTTAAAATCATACTGCTTCGCATACCCTTCTCGCTTGAACACTGGCGTTGGCGAAGTGCTCGGCTGCGTAGGTGGATCTGGCCGGATTGCATCCACAATTATCTGCAAGTCCCGAGGATCTAGACGGAATGCAGCGTCGGTAGTCTCGTCGATGGTTTCTTCGAATATAGCGTCCGGAGGTTGCTGTTGTGAACTGGATCCTTCTTCGTGCATGATGACAAATACAGTAGGCTGTCGACCGCTCCTCAGACGTCAGAGACCTGGATGGAGCGGTCATGCCTCGGCTCATGGGGAGCCTCGAGGCTCCGCCCCTTGACCCAGCGTAACTCTAGGTGCTATGTGCTCGCTGGGTCGATCGTCTACCGTATCGATAATTCAAAACACCACTTTCCGAACTGTTCTACTTCACGAATTCAAACTTGGTCGGACGGTGATGGAAACAGTTGTGAATGTAAACACTGCATGGGGAGAAGGTACCGCCTCGGAGCGAACCGTTTTTCGCTGGTTCGGTAAGTATCGGAATGGAAGAGAATCGATTGAAGACGAGGCACGAATTGGAAGGCCACCGCTCGTTGATCGTGATGCCTTGAAGGAAGTATTTAAAATGAACTCTCGGGAACTACTCCGGGAGATAGCAAGAAACCCAGGAGTCTCCCGCATAGTTGCTGCTGATCACCTCAAGCAACTGGACATGGTGAAAAAAACTCAACAGGTAGATGCTCCACAACCTCACCGAAGCGCTGGAGCTGAGGCGAGTGAACGTCACGAGTTCCCTGCAGAAGAAATTCTACGGAGCCTTTCCTCCATCGACTTGTCACCTGCGACGAGAAATGAATCCTACATGATAATAAGGAGCGCTTCTTCTCGCTTCTCAGTGGGTAGATGTCAACGAGCCCCCGAAAACCTTTACGAAGGCGGATTTGCACTGTAAGAAGGCAGTGATTACGGTCTGGTGGAATGCAGCTGTAATAATCCACTTTCCCTTTCTTCCTCTTGCCCAAACGATAACAGCAGAGCTGTACTGCGAGCAATTGGTAGAAAAGATAAAAGGATAGAGGACGGCGTTATTCAATCTCTTTTGGGATGCGCCACGCATTCTACTTCTACGGGGTGTCGTGGAGGCGATTTGAATGCGTATTTGGCCATACAATGACTTGCGGTGGCCAACCGATGAATAAGTCAGTGCTTTATCCTTCCCAGACAAATCTGGTACCAATTCACCGACCCCGGAGGGACGGAAGGCTTGGTTAGCCTGGGTGGGAAATGCGAACCAGGAATCCGAAGTCGGATGCACGCCACAGGCGGCGCCCTCCATTGGTAAAAATGTATGCAAAATTGGAGAAAAAGCACCCTTCACTGGTGAATCGACACGGAGTGCTACTTCTGCATGACCACTCCATTCGCCAGACCCAGCGCCAACTGACTTTTAGTTCTTCAAGCATCTAGATAGCTTTTTAAAAGATAGAGTGTTTAAAAACCAACGATGTAGGATCTGTGCTCCTAGAATTTACTCAGTCTAGATCGTCAGATTTTTATGAAAATGGCATACCTAAGCTGGTGTCACGTTGGCAGAGTTGTGTTGATTCTAACGGTGCCTATTTTGAATAAAACGGTGCAATTTGAGTTGAGTTATGGCTTTTCAAAAATAACGTGACAAACTGCCGGAACTTTCCTTAAAGGATAAAAGGATAAAGGACGGCGTTACTCAATCCCTTTTGGGATGCGCCAGCGCATTCTACTTCTACGGGATGTCGTGGAGGCGACATGAATGCGTATTTGGCCATACAATGACTTGCGGTGGCCAGCCGATGAACAAGTCAGCGCTCTATCCTTCCCAGACAAGTCTGGTACCAATTCACCGACCCCGGAGGGATGGAAGGCTTGGTTGGCCTGGGCGGGAAATCCGAACCAGGAACCTGGTATCGGATGCACGCGACTGCTGGCGCCTCCTCCGACTGCGCTACACGCGCCCAGGAAAGTTCCACAGGAAAGTTCCAAAGTTCAGTGGAACTTTCCTTACAACCTGATATATACAACGCCTGAAAAGAGAACATCGTAGCCGTGAAAATTCGACCTGCAATTGAGTGGCAAGATAGGCCATTTCATTTGCAATGACCTAATTCTACTCTCACTGAAGCTATAGCTGGTTAGCCTACAAGGGACTACTCTTCGTTTCACTCTGCAAAAGTTGTTTTAACCGAATTGGTCTCTTGCTGTGCCACCTCTGAGATAAAATTGACACTTTTCTTACGGCGCAAAGCCTCGACTGGCTTATCCTCCCTTATCAGTTCGAAGTTATTCTAAGAAGTTCTAAGAATAGCTGCTCAGAGATTACAGCTTCTCAGCAGAGTTTCTCCATCGCATTTGTTCCGATTTAGGGTGAACTTCTCAATGGGCACTGCTTGGAGCTGAAGATGTCACATCGCGAGGTAAAGGACGGCGATGCGCTGAAGCGAAAGGCGGTGTCGGCCACGGAACAAGGCACTTGCACGAAGCTACTCGTGCGTAATATACCGTTCCAAGCGAGCATCAAGGAAATCGAAACGCTGTTCGCTTCGTTCGGAGAAATCAAGAGCATTCGGATACCGAAGAAGGTTAGTGTTTTGCATTTGCTCTGCATTTCTTCAAGGTGGTGCTGGGACAACCTATCAAAAACTGTCAGTCTTTACAAAGAAGTACTTTGGAAAATACTGCTTAGCTTTCTGACTTTCTTCGAACAATAACGAACGAAAAGTAAGTATCCATCGTCGAAAAGCGAACAAATAGATTTCTCGGGTCCATCCTAATCGGAGAGGGATATGTAGTGATTTGCGTCTTCGTTCTTTTCCTTTAGTTTCTAGGAGAGCTTCAGCTGCTGCCCCATGGTACGGGACTTTCATTTCAATTCAGGGAAAGTGGTTGTATGACATGGAATGATGTACGCGATTGGCACTTTACGGTTGCTCCCTCTAGATTAGGATAGATCCGATTTTTCTAATTCTCGAGCAGTCGCCTTCTGATACTCTTCCACCGCTTCAGCATGTCCTAGTTTACACCCAGCAGTTTCAACTAAAGTCCTTCAGGTCGGTAGCCGTGACCAACATCGAGGTTTCGGCTTTGTGGACTTCATCTCGATCGGTGAAGCGAAACGAGCATTCGAAGCACTGGTGCATTCAACTCACGTCTATGGAAGACGACTTGTATTGGAATGGGCGAAGAATGATGACTCTGTGCAAGAACTGCGTGAGAAGACAGCCGAGAAGTTCAGGTATGGCTTCAGTTACACTTGAGGCTTCAGTTTATGGAATTGACTGGTAGGAACCTTGCTTTCCATAGTATCTCGTCACCTAGAGGGTTTTTCTTTAAAAAACGGTGCCGGTTACATAATGGGACGATCCTACAGTGCAAAATCACTGTTATTTATTTACGTATTTTTTATACATGGAAATCCATGCAACAAACAAACAACTAATAAGGCAATCTACCGAAAGCAGGAATAAGCATGAAAAAAAGAAGACTAGAAATCGATACACTTATAAGACACCCCTGAAGATGCCGGTCGGCAAGTTTTTGTACTTATGCAGAGAGTTTGGTGATGTGTATTTTTTGACAAGTCCATTTTTTATCGATTCTGGCCGCGGCTTAATCGATACCGTGCTCGTCGTACTGCACGCGGTTGACGGATATTTGAAGACCATTCTCACTTCAAATTGGACACTTTTCAAGTCAATTTGAACACTATTCTAAGCAAGCTTGACGTTTTTGAAATCAAACTGAACAACTTGGAAATCAGAACGAGCGTCTTCCAGGTTGAACTATGGAGGCGAAAAGAATAATTTCTCCTGTTTTTCAAAGCTTAAATCGGCACTATTGTACTTTCGGGACTCCAGAGGACGAGGAGAGGTAGAAAATTTTTTTCGCCCAAACTTCGCTCAGAGTTTACTTGAGGTGGTGACCACGAATCTGACATCCGTTATTGAAATTTCGGCCGATTACGGTAGGTTACGGTGGTACCGGTGACTAAGGATGTCGAGGTCATGATCACCGACTCAAACTTCGCCTAGCGGTTGTTTGGGGTGCTGATCACGAATCTGACATCCGTTTTTCGTTTTACGCTGGAGTACGGTAGATTACGGCAGGTACCGGTGACCAAGACTGTCGAGGTCATAATCACCGATTTCGTCCAAACCTCGCACAAAATCGGCCGCAATTTCAAAAACGGATGTCAGATTTGTGGTTAGCACCCCAAATACCCCCCCCCCTGGGCGAAGTTCGGGCGACAATTTTTTTCGACCTCTTCTCGACCTCTGGAGTCCCGAAAGTACAATAGTGCCGCTTAAATCATAAATAAGTCTATTCAGTACTTGAAATTTATAACATTTTATTCTTAAGAAAAAATGATGGCTTAAAGTTTACTCTAAATCGTGGAAAGCCACACAAAAAACAACACAAGACGAAAAACAAATCAGAACACTGAGAACATCAAGAACAGAACTAGTGCTAGCATTGTTAGCCCCCCTCCCCCAGACTTCTGCGGCGTTGCCGCTGCCCTATCCTTCATCATAGGGCAGGGACGCAGAGCTCGCTGCCAGCGGCGAGCCCAGCGGCGCCGTCCAGCGGCGCTGAGAGAGTCTGTCTGCTCTTTTCGCGGCGGGGTCCCGACTAGGAAGACTACGGAACCTCGCCGTCGCCGTGACTCATCGATTTTGCCGTCCTTCGGCCGCCGCTGGCCGCAGAAGTCTGCGGGGACCTTTAGTGAAACAATGTGATCAAAGAAAACAAAGTAGTAGGGAACTTCTTTCAGATGCCTGTCAATAATCGTTTTATATTGCCATAAGGAATTTGGAAGAACAAATTTGTTTGTTAGTTTCAGGAATTCAGTGCCTGCTCTGTTTGTGAAGAAAGTAGATCTGATGTTAGCTCTAGGAATTTGGATTTTTCATGGGCCACCTCTGGTGTTGGGATTAGAAATTGAATAGAAGTCATTTACAGAAAGACCCACAGTAGCATCTATCAGCTTATAAATTGTGACGAAATCATATGTTTTTCTGCGACAGGCGAGAACCGCAAAAAGGTGGCTATTTTTAGCATATTAAGGGAAGAGATTGCGCCATGCATTCTCTAGCTAGTCGCTAATTTCATTTGATTGATGTGAAGATGCTGCTTACTTGAATCGGCGAAAAAAGTGAAAGTGAAAATCGAAGATATGTACGTGTTTTTTTACAACTTTTGCTTTCTTCGCTACACTTGAAAAGAACCCTAAAAAATCGTTGTTGTTAACAGTATACTAGTTGTAGCAGCGATGAAAGAATACAATCAGATTCGGTCACTCGATGCGGATGAGCTTTAGCAAAAAATCAATCAATCGAAAATCGAAATCATTTTTTCAATCAAAAATTTGACTTGAACTTTTTACACAGTTCAGTGTCCAGCTGGACTCTAACGATGTCCCGTTTGGATCTGAAAGCTTGACCCTGACTTGGAAAGCGCCACTTCGATTTGAAAAAGATGTGTCCCATCTCCACGTCTACTTGGACACTACTTCTTAACAAACTCGAAGCTTCGGAAATCGAAGTGAACGTTTTCCAAATTGAAACGACCAGCTTCTTACAGGTTAAACTATTAGGTTGGCAACTAATTTCGTGGACTCTCAAGCGCCTTCAACAACAGTGTGCATAAACAAATAACAAATAACAGTTTTCAACCAAAGTAAGATCTGTTGGAACGCGGGACTGCTTCCCATTTATCAGCTACCTGGCCCATCCCACAGCTGAAGAATTCTTGTGCTTTTGAAGCCAAGAATCCTTGGAGGTGCATTTTGACATGGTCCACATTAATAAATCGTTCTCCAACCAAGAAGTGCTGCAGCGAGCTATGAAGGTGCTAGTCATTTGACGCACAGCCTGTGCTGTAAGGTGGGTGAGTTAGACGCTCCCAGCTAAGGTCTTCTATTCTTTGAAGCTCCCGATTCGTGACGTGTGATCTGGCGTTATCTTGCTGATAGATAATTCCGCTCCTGAAAATCTGTCTGAACCGATTCCAGCGGAGTTCAGCCTGCGCGCGGCCAGGTTGAGAAGAGTAGACTACAGCATTAATGCTGGAACCGTTCTTGACGAGCTCCCAGAAGTTAATACCTTCTTGACACCACCAAACGGAGGGAACGTAGCGAACCGGACGCCTCAAAAAATAGAAGACCTTGACTGGGAGCGTCAAACTCATCCACCTTACAGCCCAGACCTTGCGCCGAGCGACTACCACACTTTTAGTTCGGTGCAGTATTTCTTGGTTGGAAGACGATTTAATAATGTGGACCGGGTCAAAATGGACCTCCAAAGATTCTTGGCCTTAAAAGCACAATAATTCTATGGCCGTGGGATAGAGCAGCTACCTGATATATGGGAAGCACTTCTGCGTTCCGAGGAATCTTATTTTAATTAAAGATTGTCATTAGTTTTTTGTTAAAAAAATACTTTTGCTGAAGATTCTTGAGAGTCCACGAAATTAGTTGCCAGCCTAATACAAACTCTCTAAGTTAGAATATAGTTAGAATAATTTTTTGTTCAAGGAAAACTCCGAAAACTTCAAGGAAAATACATACATACCAGGGGTGCACATTTTGCACCCCTGATACATACATACATACATACATACATACATATATACATATATACATACATACATATATACATACATACATACATATATACATATGTATACATACATACATATATACATACATATACATACATACTTATGTACATACATATATACATACGTACATATATACATACATACATACATATATACATACATACATACATGCATACATACACACATACATTCATACATACATACATACATACATACATACACACATACATACATACACACATGCATGCACATGCACATAAACATACATATATACATACATGTATGCATGCATGCACATATACTTACAGACAGGCATACATACATACATACACACATGTACAAACACATACACACATAAACATACATATATACATACATACACATAGACATGCACACATACATACATACATAGATGCACGCATACATACATGCATGCATGCATACACACATACATACAGACAGGCATACATACATACATACGTACACACATGCATAAACACATACACACATAAACATACATATATACATATATACATACACATACATACATACATACATACATACATACATACATACATACATATAAACTTACATACATGCACGCATACATACATGCATGCATGCATGCATACATATATACATATATATATATATACATACATGCACGCATACATACATACATACATACATACATACATACATACATACATACATACATACATACACACATGCATACACACATACATACATAAACATACATACATACACGTAGACATACACACATTCATACATACATATAAACATACATACATGCACGCATACATACATGCATGCATGCATACATATATACATACATATATATACACACATGCACGCATACATACATGCATTCATACATACATACATACATACATACATACGTACATACATACATACATACATACATACATACTGGTAGCCTGATTGGCTGGCGTGTGTTCATTCAGTGCTCTGCTTGTTTATGATTGGCTGGCGCGGTCCACTTCTCAATGCTGCCCATCTTCGCGACATGTACCGATAAGTGTTCAGCTTGATTTGAAAGCTGTCCAATTCGAAGTGAAAATGGTATACACGGTTTGCGGGCGCGAGTTCGTGGACAACGCAGAAATTTTTCGGAGAGCAACTACACCCATGACTGCCTTTCTTCTTTTGTTGAATAAATTAATGGCGGCGGTAGGTCTTCAGCGGACCTGAAGTGTTGGGTGATTAATGTGTTTAGTGCAGATATTCGAATCACGTGCTTTGTTCAGTGGTGGTCGAGCGGCGAGCCGAAAACAGAAGAAGCGCATGGAGGCGATCGAGAAGGACCTGGCTGTGATCGACGACGACTAGGCGCCACCCACCTCGCTTCCTTCTCGTGTGCAACTTCGCTTCTCCAGCTCTCCTTACAATAACAGCGCCCGCCACGCGCAACACGGCCTGGGCTGGGTGAGGCGGGGCAGGGCGGGGTGTATCATCATCAGCAGGCGTTATTGATGACCCACTTCGGACTGATAATGGTGAGAGACGTGACGTGTGGTGGTCGTAGGGTGCTGTTATTGCGCGGAGAGGTTGACATATAGTAGACTTTCCGCCTGTTTTCTCGGCGCGACCAGTTCTTTTCTTTGTGCACCTCGCCCAGATTTATCCGGCTCTTGTGGCATTGTTAAGGCTTCAAGCTCCAATGTTGTTAGATGATACGTTGTTATTGTTGTTGATTGTTGTTTTTTCGAGATTTTTGCCGAAATGAATGGTACCAGTTGACTGGCTGGTGAATCTTTCGGTGTGTACGTGGTCTCGCTGAGGTCGTGAGGACGCGGACGTCGCCACCGTGTTATCTCTGCCTGGTCCCTTCGCTGACTGTGTTGTTCGGTGCATGTGCCGCTTTGCTCGATGGCTCTTCTCTTATCGTCTTTGCACTCGATGTAGCGATTTTCTTGTTATTTGCCTCCTACCGACTATTCTAGCAAAGTTGGAGCAGTCGGTAGGAGGCGCCGATTTCGTGTGCACGAATCGATCACCCTCGATTAGGTTACACTCTTCAATCAATTTTGTCACATCGATGTTTTGTTGCGATCAAAACTTCTAGCGCCAGGCGGTACTTGAACCCGTACCTTCAGGGTCGGGCGGGAATGCTATACACGTGATTACTCGGACAAAAGTTGGTTAGTGACTGAGCATGAAAGGGTTTGGAGAAGATTTACTGCTCGGTTTAAACCTTGTCGTGTCTCAGACATTAAGTTGGTTAGTAAACGATCATGAAAGGGTATGGAACCGAGCGCGAAAAGTGTCCCCCAGCCTCGTGCTGCGCAATAACAACACATGCAGCGGGGCCGCTTTTCGTGCTCGGTTCCAAACCCCTTCATGATCGCTTACTAGCCAACTTAATGTCTGAGACACGACAAGGTTTAAACCGAGCAGTAAATCTTCTCCAAACCCTTTCATGCTCAGTCACTAACCAACTTTTGTCCGAGTAATTACGTGTATAGCATTCCCGCCCGACCAGCTGAAGATGCGGGTTCAAGTACCGCCTGGCGCTGGAGTTTTAACCCCAACAAAACATCCTTACGAGAGCACTTCAATCAATTTTCTTCGTCAAATTGCTTCCAATTCTCGTAGAAGTAGACTGTGTGGCGCATACCGCAAAGGTATTGATTGAAGCTGAACTTTATTATTTGCTCTTTAGTAAGCCCTCTACACTATTCTGGAGCGTAGATAGGTTAAGATATGCCTGCGAACGGAACGGTTATTTGTTTGTAAGTTGTTTTATTTCAAAGACAACTATGATATCATACGGACCATGCAAAGGTATCAAGCGTATGTCTGAAGAACGAAGATGAATAACACAATGAGAATCTCTGCCCTTCAAGAAGTACTTTCCATTTTTGCAAAGTCCATGAACCCACCCAGTGGTCCCCATGGTTTACAATGGAATCGCTCAGTCACACAAGGCTCTACTTCAGAATGTCGAATATGCAGAGAAAAAAATTCAAAGATACTGCATGGTCGAGGAATCAAATACCTGATTCCGCGCCCACTAAGCGATATTTCTGCTTTTTCTGCATATTATATGTTTGGGATGAACTGCCTTGTGCGACTGTGCGACTTCATAGTAAACTTTCGGCGCCTCTGGGTCGGTTCATGGACTTTGCGGAAATGGAGCGTATTCTTCTATGTATATGAAGGGTGGAGGCTTTCGCAGAGGTGTTCATTTTCGCCAGTAAGACACGCGAGCACGATTTCCTGGTGATATAGAATCCATGGTGTGCTTCCCTAAGAAGTAGGGGTACATGTCGCGAAGGCGAACAGCATTGGGAGTTAAGAGCTCGCCAGCCAGTCAACCAACCAGAGCATCGACCAAACAGATGTCAGGCAATCAGGATACCCATCGTACACGACCTCACTCAATGGCACGCTAGTCTGATGCAGACCGATAGGCTGGCACACTCTGACCTCCCAATGCTGCCCATCTTTGCGACATGTACCGAAGTGGATAGTACCAGCTATCAGATCTTGAATGGAGTGAAGGGTTGTCAGTATAGGAATCGCGAATCCTGTTGCATCTGGAATCCATCGCTGATTTTGGTTGCGGATGGGCCAACAAATCATTGTGAAGACCAAATGTGAATTAAGACGGTCTTCATAGTATTATGTAGTACTAGAATGCGCGGCACATCCCTGACAAGAGTTAGGCAGCGCTGAACAGAAGTCTTCCTTGGTGGGAACCTCGTTTGGATGAATCATGCGAGGAAGATGCGTTCCGGGTTTGGATAAACATTAATTTTGGAGTAGGCTGCTATTTAACGAAGGACTTATGAAGCCTCGATCTAGAACTGCTTCCAAAATCTTCTGCTCGGCTCGAAACATACAACAACAATTACAAATGAAGAAAAAAGGACGCGTTACTCAATTCCCTTTAGGGTGTGCCACGCACTCCACTTCCACGAGATGTCATGAAGGGGATTTGAATGAGTATTTGGCCATACAATGACTTGCACTGACAAGCCGATGGAGAAGTCAGTGTTCTATCCTGACCAACACAGGAGTGGGACATTTTAGCGATCCCGGAGGGATGGAATGCTTGGTTGTCCTGCGCGAGAAATCCGAACCAAGAACTTGCTGTTGGATGCACGTAACGGCCGGCACTCCCTCCGACTGCGCTACACGCGCCTAATAATGAATAAATAAAAACAACAAAAAGGATAAAGGCTGGCTTTAGCCAGTTCCTTCGCGGGATGCGCCACGCATTGTACTCCCACGGAACAGTCTGGTATCAAGCTGTAACAACAATGTTTTGTTGCGATCAAAACTTCTAGCGCCCGGCGGGAC
This sequence comes from Heligmosomoides polygyrus bakeri, assembly GCA_947359475.1. Taxonomy (NCBI): domain Eukaryota; kingdom Metazoa; phylum Nematoda; class Chromadorea; order Rhabditida; family Heligmosomidae; genus Heligmosomoides; species Heligmosomoides polygyrus. Next base: position 108,319,335 of record OX375865.1, read on the forward strand.
TCGAACTCGCACCTCCCTCTGACCGGGCGGGAATGCTCTACGCCTTTACACCACCGGCGCCGTTTGATCGAACGCAACATCCATCAAGACCATCAGCTTAACTGGTTCCATGCGAGTATCAGCGGCCAGGTCATCCCGGATACGGGTGAGTGCTGATTGGTCCCACGAGGTGTGGATGCTGCCTTCGATCAAACGGCGCCGGTGGTGTAAAGGCGTAGAGCATTCCCGCCCGGTCAGAGGGAGGTGCGGGTTCGAGTCCCGCCTGGCGCTAGAAGTTTTGATCGCAACAAAACATTGTTGTTTCAGCTTACTACCTCGATACCAGCCCCTTGAGGCTTAAAGAAACTGACTTGAATTAGTCTGGTATCAATTTACCGCCCCCCCCCCCCCTATGGATGGAACGCTTGGATGGCCTGAGCAGGGAATTCGTGCCAGGTACCTGGGACAGCGGGCATGTGGCAGCCGGCGCCCTATCCGAGTGCGTAACCACTCGCTAGAATCCAGATTGGTACCAGATTTGTCTGGGAAGAGTGAAACACCTGTCTATCGATTGGCCACCGCAGGTCATTATATAGGCCAAAGACGCATTCATATCGCCTCCGTTATATCCCGTAGAAGGAGAATCCGTGGCGCATCTTGTGAAAGGACCAATTAAAAGCCGCATTCTATCTTTTATCCTTTCATTCCTCATTCATTGAGAATGGTCTACAACTATGTCAGGGCTTGTATAATTGAAACAAATTAGTTATGCCTTAGATTCTCATTAGAATTTCGCGTTTTGCGCAGTATTATCAATGCCTTTCAAGCACTTCATCTCTCTAGAAAGGCTGGAAAGTACTACTGCCGCCCTTAAAGCTGTCGTATAATAATTCGCAGAAGAATAGTCACAGATTTAGTCAGATCAGCTGTAGCAATGATCTATTCGTGCCGACTTTTGCTTGCTGCTGATTCGTGAACTCGGCAAAGAAATCTGATTGACCTGTCACAGTGTGCTTCCTTTGGTTGTCCATCGGTTACTCCGTTCGTGCGAAGATTACCGTCAAACGGGCACCGCGTGGACATCCCACCCAACTTTCGACTTGTTCGCTGCAGCGATAGCGCCTTTGGTCTTCGACCTTGTGAACAACGCCGCGAACGCCGGATGCTTCTCGTCGCTTCTGTAAAAGGGATATCTACGGAAGCCATCTTCTTCTTACAACCTTCTTTACTTACCTACTTACTTACATTGATACTTTGATGGTCCTTTTGTCGGCTGGAGGTCTTCTCAGCGGGGACCACAACTCTTCCAGACCGCTCGATCTCTGACTGTTTGCATCCAGTGAGGCAGACTCCGCTCTCTAAAAGATCTTGAGAATGAGTCTGCCCATCGCGTTGACGGTCGTCCCAGTGGTCTCTTATGGTCTCTCGGGAGCCATTCTGTGACACGGAGACTCCATCTATCGTTCTTTCGTCGAAGCAGGTGTCCGGCCCAGCGATATTTGGACTTCTTCATGTACTGCAGCGGGTCTGCTAATTGCGACTTCTCCCGTAGCTTCGAGCTTCGTAGGCCTTCTTGCCATTGCTGACGAAGGCTTGTCCTCAGAAGACATCTCTCCAGTGCACGATGCGTAGTTTGCATCGCTCTGGCGATTGTCTTGTTGTCGGGCCAGGTTTCAGTCGCGTAACACATCGCAGGCAGTACAGAGGCGTTGAATATCGAGGCCCTGAGGCCGGCATCCCTGACCTGATCGGTGGCTTCGCGAATCGAACTGAAGGCTGCCCATGCTGCGCGTCTCCTGTGGACGATTTCAGGAGCGAGGTCGTTATCCATGTTCAGCTCTCTTCCCAGATAGACGTAGGAGTCGACCTGTTGTAGAGCGACTCCATTTAACCTTACGAGTCCCGTGTCACACCACTGGTTGACCATAAATTGTGTTTTGGACATATTCATGTCCAATCCAATCTTCATACCTGCCACGTTGAGCTCGTTCAGCATTTCCTCGACTTCTGCCGTGCTGGTAGAGATGAGAACAATATCGTCGGCGAAGCGAAGGTTGCTGATCCGTTTACCGTCGACAAGGTAGCCTTTATCGTCCCAGTTCAAGTCCTTCATGGCATCCTGGAGTGCCGCTGTGAATAGCTTGGGAGAAATCGTGTCTCCCTGCCGTACAACCTTCTTTAGCGCTCCTAAAAGCTTCAGAATATTCTCGTTTCCTCCTACCATCTCCTGTGCTATCCTACGCCGTTGGACAAAAAGGTAATGAACAAGAGCGGGCGTCAGTTCAGTCAACCCAGATTGGAATGCGCCACGCATTCTACTTCGACTGAATGTCGTGAAGGCAGTTTGATTGCGCATTTGGCGGACACAATGACTTGTGGTGGTCAGTCGAAGAACATGCTGGTGTTTTGTCCTTCTCGGACAAGCCTGATACCAATTCACTAACGCTGGATGGATAGAAGAATTGGTTGGCCTAGGCAGCACCCGAACGCAGACCTAGAGGACCTAGAATTCAGAATGTTGGCGACAACCGACATATTTCTCCTTTGCGCTATTACACACCCTTGTGGACGTATACTTTCTACAAATCAAGATAACAAAGCGAATACTTCCCGATCTAAACGGGACATCTCCCCAGTCGAACTGGACACGGGGTAACAAGATCGATGCAGATGTTGATGTAAAATTCTTGATGAAGCTCATTCATATAGGGTGATCCGAACCAGGGGTGCACATTTGACGGTTAACGATTTAACGAATTAACGGAATTTTTCGTTAAAATCTGGCTTAACGACTTGAAGGAAATTTTTAGAAATTTATCGTAATTTTTAACAGACTTTTTTCTCAGTGAGTTTATCACATTTACCCTTAGTTTGCACTAATGTTGCAGGTATCGTGCTCACGATAAGGACTATTCCTGAAAGAAGTATTGAAATCAGCAAGAATATTTCAATGTTTCCATGAACGTTTCGAATTTTTGGAAATAGTGCATTTTGGGGTGCGTGTGGCGCAGTGGGAGGAGGTTCCGCCTGTCGCGTGCACCCGATGTCAGGTTCCTGGTTCGGATTTCCCACCTAAGCCATCCACGCTTTCCATCCCTCCGGGGTCGGAGAATCGGTGTCAGACTTGTCTGGGAAGGATAGAGCGCTGACTTGTTCATTGACTGGCCACCGCAAGTCATTGTGTGACCAAATACGCATTCAAATCGCCTAGACGACATCCAGTAGAAGTAGAATGCGTGGCGCATCCCAAAAGGGATAGAGTAACGCCGTCCTTTATCCTTATCATTTTGGAGCTAGAAATTTTTTCGCCATCCGAATCCACACAAAGAAACTGGTCTAATCTCCTCGTAGATATGCCTCTCTTCACCTGACGTTGCTTATCTCAGAATACATTCGCCCGCCACCCGGAACAGCAAGACGGAGGGAATGTTTTCGGCCGCTGGACGTATTTTAGAAAAACGCTATTAACGAAAATTTGGGAAGCTACTTTTCCTGAACGTTAACACCTTGACGACGTGTCACACTTTTTCGGCAGTGTGGAGCCGTGTGACATGATGTCGTGTCACGGTCTCGACGTTGCAAAAAATGCATTGGTCCCGCGCACCAGGCACTCGAAAATCGTGCGTTCGACAACGAGTTAACATTCCACTGATAGGCCTTTAACTGTACCCCTTTTTATAAATTCTTTCTGTGCTTAATGAGCTGGTGCCCGCATCGAGATTGTATTAGGTTGTCCCATAAATCTTCGCCGTTTTTTTCAACGATCCACTGCAGATTTCGCCGGCGGTCTCTTGCATAGCGCTGCATAGCTTTCGAAAGAGAATGATTTGCTCTATCAGAGCATGTATTGCATTTCTTTTTTCATCATGAATTTTGCCAATTTTTAGGTCGTTGAAGTGAAAAGTGAAAAAGTGAAAAAGTACCCATTGGCGCACTTGTTCTCTCTGCTTAGGTTTGTTATTTTTTGCGCAGTTTTTTTGAGCATTTGGAAGACAATGTCCTGTACTACAAGAATATGTGTTGGTCCTATTTTCTCACTTGCCCTTTATTGATTTTTAGGCCATCAAATTGGGAATTCCGACTTTTCCGTCCGAATTTTTACCAAAACTCCGGTTCTGTGGTTGGACTTTTTTGCTTGGTGTTATATGTCGTTTGGAAGAGGCTGTCTTGTTCAGTAAGAATTTGTGTTGCGTTTATTGGCTCACGCTGATTTCTGTCGAACATCAACAACTGAAGAAGGAGAAGGAGTCGTTGGTGAAGACGATTTTTCTCTTTTTGGCATTTTGTTGATATTCAATAGAGATCAATAAACGCGACACATATTCTTATAGAGCAAGACATTCGCTTTCGAATGACATATAACGCCTACCCAAAAAGTCCAACAGCAGAGCAGGAGCTGTCAGCAAAAATAACCATCCTCCTTCGGACGTCCCAATTTGATGATCTAAAAATCAATAAACGGCAAATGAGCAAATAGGACCAACACATATTCTTATAGTACAGAACATTGTCTTCCAAATGCTATAAAAAAACTGCGTTAAAAATTACAAACCTAAGCGGAGAGAACAAGTGCGCAAATGGCTACTTTTCACTTTTTCACTTTTCACTTCAACGACCTAAAAATTGACAAAATTCATGACGAAAAAGAAATGCAATGCATGGTCTGATAGAGCGAATCATTCTCTTTCGAAAGCTATGCAGCGCTATGCAAGAGACCGTCGGCGAAATCTGCAGTGAGTCGAGGAAAAAAACGGCGGGAACTTATGGGACAACCTAATATATGCTCGTAGAACAATCCGACGAAGCAGTTTCGCAAAGAACTAAGAAAGGCCGAACTCCGGGTTCTGCCTGATCGCACATTTTATGATTCGCTGTCGGTCATCATCTTAAATGATAATTCCATAGTCGTTCTTATTCCACACCCTGTATGCATAGTAATTTGCTGCTGAAGGTTTGCTTATTTTTCTGTGTTTGTTCGTGTTGAATTGTTTATTTTGCATTGCAGTGTTACACTCCATTTCTTGAACTTTAGATATTGCCCTCTTAATTTGAAGCCCATAAAGTTTAGTTGATTTTTTCAAACGGAAAATAATGGTTTGCAGCTAATTGTATTTTTTAACGAAATGTAACGAAAAATTTCCGTTTAAAAATGCTGGTAAAAAAATTTAACGCACAGGATTTTGTGTGCACCCCTGATCCGAACCTGACTATACTCTGTGATCGCTGATGGAACTACTCTTCTCTTACAAGGGAACTGTCTGAACGGTACGCCGGAACGGCAAGAACGAGTACTATAGGGAGAATCCTCCAAATAGTAATCGAACATGTTTTGTTTTTGCCGAGGCAAACGAGTACGAGGGTGTAATGGTTAAGGGTCCGCAGAGCGAGCTCTTCACGGCAGCACAAGACCCTGGTGTCGCGGACCGGGTGGCGCAGTGGTAAAGGGCACGCCTCATGTTCGTGAGGTCTAGGGTTCGGTTCCTATGATACGTCTCGTTTTTGCACTTTTACTATAGTATCGGATTTCCATAGAGATTTCCATATCTGAACTTGTGTTTGGAGTTTGCTGCGGTAAGATGTTTTTATTCCTCATTATTTGTCGATATCTCGTAATTCACCAGCAATGTCCGAAATATGACAAACGCGGTTACATCTGAAATATTTATGAAATAACTTCAGCACCAATATGATACACAGGCACAAAGTGCATAAAACAGACCGATCACAGTATGGTTAACGTATGAAGGCTACAGTTTCTTCACATCCTGACTCATCACATGGGCCGAGGTCTTTCGGGAATGCCACTCCACTCGGGTTTTCGAAGCAACCAGGATGTGTCGTCAAATAGCCAACTTCTCCACTTTGTCGATTTCCAGCTGTCGCAGTTCCTGTAGGACGCTCGCTATCCTTTCCGTCAGCTTCATTTCTTCTCTCGAAGGGACAGCATCCAGTGGAGATCCGCACTTCAGAGTCAGTAGGTGAATGACCACTCGAGGGTTGGCAGACATTGCAGAGTCAGTGTTGGCGGCAGCAGCTTGTTATAACCGCACGACTCTGCAAGCATAACAGAAACGAGAATATTGATCGAGGTGGTAGGTCAAGTTGAAGATCACGTGGTCCCCCCTACACTGTGAGTACACTGGTGGCACTCACCTCAGCGACACTAATAAATTGCATTTGAAGCATTTTCTGGCATTCTGCCGCTGTTTCATGTTGTTCCTGTGTTAAAATTTCTTACACTGACAATGAGAACAATTTATTGGAGTAAAAGTTTCATACAAAATCGCATTTGGCATATTTTGGGCATTGCTGGTGAATTACGAAATGTCGACAAACAATAAGTAATAAAAACATCTTACAGTAGCAAACTCGAAAAACATGTTCAGATATGGAAATCCGATACTATGGTAAAAGTGCAAAAACGCGACCTAGCATGGGAACCGAACCCTAGCCCTCACGAACATGAGGCGTGCCCTCTACCACTGCGCCACCCAGTCCACGACACCGGGGTCTTGCGCTGCGGTGAAGAGCTCGCTCTGCGGACCCTTAACCATTACACCCTCGTACTCGTTTGCCCCGAGGATTCGGCAAAAACAAAGCATGTTCTGTCACTATTTGGAGGACGGGAATTCTCCCTATAGTACTCATTCTTGCCTTTCCGGCGTACCGTTCAGACAGTTCCCTTGTTAGCAAAAGTGATGATTTTAAGTCTATTCTTAACTGCAGAATGCTATATTTTTGGGAACTGTTTGCCAAATGTTGTGTTTAAAGGCCCCCGCAGACTTCTGCGGCGAGCGGCGGGCGGCGAAATCGCTGAGCGGCGACGGTGAACGGCGAAACCGCTGAACGGCGCCGCCGAGCGGGAGCGGTGACGGCGAGGTACTGTACTGTTTCTAGTCGGGACCGACTGGTGCTTAACAATAACGCGCCCCGATGACGATCGCGCGCCCGCATCGACCGTCTCCGCTCTGGATCCCGCCGCGAAAGGGCAGAGCGCAGAGCGCAGACAGACAGACGCTGGAGCGGCGCCGCTGGGTGGAATGATTCAAGTCATTTCCGCCAGCGACGCCGCCGGTGCCGCCGGCCGGCGAGCTCTGGCGGCGAGCTCTGCGTCCCTGCACTATGGTTAAGCATAGGGCAGCGGCAACGCCGCAGAAGTCTGCGGGGGCCTTAAGGCACTCAGCAGAAAGAGTAGCAAAGACGAAGACGCAGTGCTTCTCTGAGCAACTTCACCTAGAGTTCTTAATCAAGTGGACAAAAGGATGCAATGGGCGAATATTTTGCGCAATCACTTCATGTGATATGGTGGAAAGTGTCTGTAATTGAACTGGAACCCTCCTGCAACTTCTGCTGCACGGTCATTATGTTTGAAAACACTATTATGCTTCAAAAGAAGAGAGATTTGAAAATTTTAAGTTTTTTAAGTCACAAATTGAACGACATCGCTTTCGATTGAAAAAAGTCCAGTTTGATTTAACAAGTGTCCCATTCCTAAATATCTTGTGAAGTCTCGCTGGATGTTCATTGAACGGAGGACGAGTGAGACAGACTTTGAAAGTTTGCCCGCTAGTATGAACTTTGTGTTTTTATGCTCTTCTGCAGCTGTCCTCCACAGTAGGGTTGAATCCATCCCTTTGATTGCCTCTGTTGGGTCTGATACCATTTTAACGACTTCGGCAAGATAAAGGCGTTGGTTGCATAAGACATTGGGTGTCAGCTCTCTAGCGTGGTAGCTTTATCGGGCCTTGTGTTTAGTCTCTACCTGGTGTGATTGTATTCATTATGTCTTCGACAATACGTTATCAGATTTTCAAATTTTTTTACGAAACCAAATTCGATTAATTTAAGTGATCGTGTAAAGGCCCATGCACACTTTTGCGACACCGCGGCGCGGCAAGTGGGGCGACGGCTACCTCTACGAAATCCGGCGGTCGCGGCGCGGGCGCGCTAGAGCACCGTTTTAGGCAACGGGACCGATGTTCCCGTGGATGTCGCGCCGCCAGGAATGGCTTGAACCATTCCAGCTTGCGGCACTCAGCGCGGCGTCGCCTGCGATAGCCGCCGCGGCAGTCGCAAGAGTGTGCATGGCCCCTCCCTGCGGCACGTGTCACAGTGTGACGCCGCTGCCGTCGAGGCCCTATGCTTCATCATGGCCGCGCCGCGCTGTCGCAGAAGTGTACATGGGCCTTAACGGGTCGTTTAATGTGCGCGCGACGCGCGACGCGACGCCATATGTAGTGGACGAATTGATCAATCGCGCCATTCAATCAATTCGGACCATTACGCATGCATCGCGTCGCGCGTCGCGTGCACACTAAGGGGTCGTTTAGTGTGCGCGCGACACGCGACGCGTTGAAGCGATAAGCTCTCATATCGATTCATCGCATCACGCGAAGGAAGCTTACCATAACCCGTCGCGTGCTGAGTGCACACTAAACGATCATAAATGCCCCGTTTATACTTCCGGCGCAATTGCATGAATAGTGGCGAAATCGATCGATCGTGTCGCTCGATCAATATAGCGAGTACAAAGGCATTGCAAGGTAGTGAAGGTATGGTTGCCTCAGCTACCCTTCTTAAAAGAAACAAATTTCGGTACTGAGTCGTGTTTGGGTTGCTGGATCTGACCCGAATACTTGTGACGAATCGGGTCACCGAGGGAGCATGCCTTCTTGAGCGGAGTCCTCCATTCACCCCGGAAGATACCAGGTCCCCAAGGAACCCAAACCCCCTGGGAGAGAGGTGGTAAGGACCCTAAGATGCAACTAGGCCACGCCTCTTCGACAGATGGGGCCCCGCGTGGTAACCCTCTACCCCCTAGCACCGAGCAAGCCCATCTGGGGCCGGATTCATCAACGACTTACGTAACTTTAACGGAGAATTGTAAGCGAAATACTCAGATGACGCGGCTTATCATGCGATATGGTGAGCGATAAGCCGCGTTGTCTGAGCTTTCTTTACGCTTACAATTCTCCGTTAAACTATGTAAGTCGTTGATGAATCCGACCCCTGGATTGACACAGCCCACGCCACACGTTAGCCGTGAGTGAAGTGAGCGGTGTGTTGACCACGCCTGTACACACGAGAAGACAGACCTCAACAGGAACAACCACCTTCAGCAACGGTTATACAGAACAACCAGACTGCCTACGCATGTCTACATACGGGCCACAACATGAATTGTTAAGGGCTTACCACCTTCTTCCTGGACTGTACTGAGTGGTGCCACACGTTCTGTTATATACAAATAACCCCAGGACCCAATAGTAGGAGTACCAGCGATAATAGGATACCCTGATGTCAATACATACGTGACGCGATGATGGGCCGCTTCAGATGTTGTTAGCCTGTATTGCCATTCAAGGCTCCGAGATCGTTTAGTGTGCACGCGACGGGCCGGGTTTGCGATGTCACGTCAATCAGCGGTGGCGGCAATAATGATTCACATCATTATTGCCGCCACCGCTGATTTCGCGCTGATTCGGCGCCGGCAGAGACTGTCTGTGCTCTAGCCCAGAGCGCGGAGAAGGCGAATATCAGCAGTCGGTCCCGTCTGGAAATGCAGTAGCTCGCCGCCGGAAATCTGCAGGAGCGGCGTGACTTATCGTACTCGCCCGCCATCTGCCGCAAAAGTGTGTGGGGGCCTTTAGCCCTAGTTTGTACTTGCGCCGCTGCGCGGCGCGACACGATGGTCGGAATAGATATCGACTGGGCGACGCGAAAATTCGATATCTATGGCGATCGTGGTGCCGCGCCGCGTGGCGGCGCAAGTATAAGGCCTTTGTCATACCATCGCTCACCCCGAGCGACGCCTAATGATATGCTCCCATATCGATTCCATCGCGCCGCCCGATCGATATGGGAGCATATCACTAGGCATCGCCCGGGGTGAGCGATGGTATGACAAAGGCCTAAACTGGGGCTTAGGCTCCCATGTTGATTCATCGCGTACAGGGATCGAAATGTGAACCTAAAGGCCTCCACAGAGTTCTGTGGCAACGCCGCGGCCCTATGCTTGACCATAGGGCAGAGACGCAGAGCTCGCCGCCGGCGGCATCCCTGCCCTATCCTTAACCGTAGCGGCGAGCGGCGTTGCCGCAGAACTCTGTGGGGTCCTTAAGGGTGTGCACGCGACGCGCGATACGATGCATGTGTAGTGGCCAAATTGATCAAGCGACGCGATTTTCCACCACTGCACATGGCATCGCGTCGCGCGTTGCGCGCACACTAAACGACCCCCTAAGGCCTATGGTATACTCTGGCGTCGCGCCGGGCACGGGCTCTGGGTAACTGTCAGTGATGCGCCTTCGCTGCACAGGCGAACGGCGCAGTGGGTGTCGCGGTTGTCAGTTGTCACGCCGTCGCTCTCGCGACGCGTCGCAGAGGGGTGTTATACCTCCTTGTGGCGGAAGAGGGACATAGTCCCGCGCTAGGGCTGTCGCTGGCCGTCGTGCATTATTTTTACACTTCTTTCGATTGCGCGTCGCGAGGCATCGCCGTCGCTGTGAAATGTTGCGTCGCTGCGGTAGACGGGAGCATACCATAGGCCTAAGGCCTCATGCATACCTCCCGTCGCCGCAACAGAACCGCCGCCAGGAGTTTTGCAGAGCGACGCGAGATGAAGTGGAGTTCTCAGCGCTCGTTGTATCGCTCGTTGCTCTGCAGGGGATGCGACGGCGATCCTCCCAGGACCAACGCTAAACACCGCGCGAGGAGCGATAAAGTATGCCATGCCCGTGATGGGCGCAGGAAGCCATCGCGCATGCCGGTCGCCACTGTTGCGGCGGCCGCGGCGAAGTTGCCTTTGACTATCTGGCCGCGCGCGGTGGAATTGCCATGAACTGAGCACCGCGATAGCATCGCGGCGATGGAAGTATACTCCGGCCTAACGTGACATCACGTCGCGCGCAGCGTGCACACTAAACGATCCCTCATGGCTCGATATCTTTCTGTAATGCAGCCGGCGTATTTATGGTGAGGGAGCAGCAAGACTCCGCTCGAGCACCCCGGAGATGGCTTGGAGAGAGCGCACGAGGTCAGCGCCCTATCGTCGTTCTCGTGCGGCCGCCCGAGACGTCGACAGAAGTAAGAACTGAGCCCGGCGAGGGGCGGCGCGTGGCGAGCCCGCGCTAATCGATAGCGTGCGCGGACAGGCCTGATCTCAGACGCTCCTCATCGGTGTCGCGCGCGGGAGTTTGAATTTAGGAAGGGATTTATCGTATTCGCGGCAATACTACAAGTTTTCCGAAGATTTTAAACAGAACAATCACTAACCGTACGAGAATGGTCCCATTTGTAGTCCATTTGTACATTGTAGCAAGATCAGCTACTTTTTTCCAAATTCTAAACTGTTGGCGACAAGTTGAGAAAAGCACTGCTCGTAGGGAAGATTCATTGTCGCACGAAGTCGGATTGAACAATATGTGAATCTTAGGACAGTTGTTTCTCTGAGCTTCATGTTTATATCTTCGTTATCATAGTAGTGAAGCTCAATGTAGTCGAATCTTTATTGACGACGTTTCGGGCCTTAAGCCCTTCAGGTTTAAAAGAACCACGTCGCCTATATGTCATACATTGCGTACATTCAAAAGCAACAAAACGTCTGACACACTACGGATCTGGCTGGGGAATCGGGAAGGGAAGCGGGTAAAGCCAATGACTTCGAATACGTGGCTTGGCCGGAAATGAGGTGTAGGGGTCTCTGGGCTGCTTATATAGAATAGCGGGAAGTGACCGGTCTCTCGTCTCTCAATGTCGCCATCATCCTCAGCAGTCACATCACTGGCCCTTAGAGACTGATAAGGCTCATTGCACATTTCATTTCTTCCTTCTTGTTGATGGGTGGTCGCCAGTGCTTTATTTCAAGCGCTTCCTTGATCTTCCTCTCCACTGGATCCGTTAAATTCCTATGGAGGATCGAGACTCGCAGCTGTGGCAGTGGATCACTTATATATCTGAGGGTACGATTCTAGAGAATGGGTACGCTGGGTACTCTGGGGCTACACAGTGCTCTATAATGTTCATCCATTCTCATACAAAGTGGTCTCGCTGTTTCGCCAATGTAGAATTCCTCACATGTCATACAAACCACTTTGTACACCACACACCTCATTTGGCAAATTTGGTTATCCTCTTCACAGATAAAGCAATCGGACATTTCACACTGATTCTCGTATGGACGCGACGCTGTAAGTAGACGTCGCAGAGATGGAGGTGGTCGAAACACGAGGCTTATAGGGAGTCTCGATCGTTTTACAACACGGTTGATGTCCAAAGCGAAAGAATCCGTGATGAAAAGAACAATCAGAGGAGAACCACCAGGTCGTCGCTGAGGTTTCTAACAACGATATAGCTTTGTGCTATATCCGTTCTGCCGCAGGATTTCTTTGACTTGATCTTCCACCTCTGGAGAATTCGTAGTAGTGATGGCTGTAGATGTGGTTATTGTATGATGAACGATATTTCGTTTCATATACAAAGGATGGCAACTCCGCGCATGTAAAATGATGTTATGGGATGCCGGTTTCCTGTACGTATGTAATATGTGAATCCCTTTTGGGCCTTTCAATTTTTATAATCAATCCGCTTTTGTGGCGATCGGATCAGTGAGCAATACCCAAAATTTTATAACAATCTAACAATCAGGAATCGAAATGCACGCCACAACCGTCTTTCTATCATGCAGCCAGTAATTTTCAAGATTCACGAGATGAAAGCAGTAAAGCTCGGACTAGCGAAGTCTGTTTATTTATAGACAGATCCAGAACACATGATCTCACCTTCTCAGGTGATCGCGGTTATTACTGGCCGGAGAGACGGAAGCAATATTGTCGTTATCGTGGGCGCAATGCGAGACCACGTGCACAGGCTGGGTAGCGCCTTTCGTCTCCCTCGTCGTTAGCAGTCGTCGGCTCCTTTCGTCATTTCATCCTTTCGCGTCGCCGTGTCTCTGCTGACTTTCCGACCTTTGCACCGACAGCTGCTTGCTGGCCAACCGTTAGTAATCCGATTTTTCTAAGCCTATTTTAAACTGATTATCGCTTATCACCGACTGATCATCTGAACCGGTGCGCGTCCCGCCACCGCGCCGCACCGTCTTTCACTTTCCGACCAACAGTATAGTAATGAGTTTGAAGTGACTCTCCGTCACTAAGAAGGCTAACGATCCTCATCTGCCGATCATTTTGTCTGGCTGTGACAATGAGCCGCATCGATCGTGAGCGTCTGATAACGAGAAGATGCGGACGACGCCGTCTTCACGGTGCGATGGTGGCGGCAGCAGTTCATTCCGTCGCCAGTCAGTCAGTCAGCCACTTTACAACCGTCAAGCGCTCGTCGGTCATGCGTCTCGGTGCAATCGGCCATAATCGGCTGCGGCGGCAGCAGTGCGCGGAAGTCCGGAACGTTTGTTTCGTGCGAGACGATGCCGGCGATCATGCGCCGTCGCTGATTAGTGCACTTGGACGTCTGGACCCACGTGGCTTGGATTAGGAACGAGGCGTTGTGGCTAGAAGGCACCAGGGAGGGCGGAATTTCTGTTTTGTGTTTTGTGTTTTCTGATTCTCTGGCCGTTTTGGGCAATTTTTTCTGTTACAACGATGTTTTGTTCCGATGAAAACTCTAGCGCCAGGCGGGACTCGAACCCACTTCTACTGTTGATCGGGCGGGAATGCTGTACGCCATTACACCACCGGCGCTGCTTGATCGAGCACAACATCCACACCTCGTGGGATGGAGAAGGTCTTGATAGAAATGACTGAAGTCAATTTCTTTAAGCCTCTTGAGGCTTAGAGAAATTGACTTCAATTTTTTTCTGTTTTCTGGGACAGAGGCCGAAAAATTGGCCAGAAAACAGAAAGTAGAACTGCGAACAAAATTATATCATGGAAGTCCAATAAAAAGAATCTAAAAAGTATAACAGAATCATGAGTTTCATCCCAAAAGAGTGTTTCTAGAGTATCTCAAATGGCAAGCATGTGGCGTTTTCGGATGTGCTCATGTAGTAATTGCGCCATGTACTCATGAACTATGCCGCTTTGTTTGCCTGATTGATTGTGTAAGTGCTGCTGGCAAGGAGTTCCTTCATAGGACATTTTTCGATTTTCATAATTTACCTTCCTATTTCTTTCGATGCTGACAGTAGTTAGGACCATCTACGATCACTTAAAACTTTATATTAAAGCTATAAAACTAGTGTTCTGAGGGGCATTTAATTATGTGCTAACTAATCACTTGCCCTAGAGTTACTATGGGTGGAAATATTCTCCACCGCCAGTTTAAAAATGGAAAATTGTTGGCCAGTCATCCTAAATATACGCCTTCTGCCTTCGGCAGCAGGTGTTCTTTGGAGCCTTTGGCAAAGCTGCTGTTCTAACCGTAACCATTGCTCAGCTTTTAGTTGTCAAAAATTAGAGACAGAAAATTTTAAGTTAGCTTCGATTTCGCTGCTGTAGTCACGAAATTTCTCATTTATCACGTATGTCATCTGTCGTCCCATTTATCATTGACTTGTTCAAACGGGCACCAGCAGCGTCTCCATACCTCCATGCCGCGTGTCAGAGTGTTCCAATGATCATTTTCGTTCGAGGGACACGAAGAGCGTCATATCGGTCGTTCAGGGCTTTCACGAAGAAGTCCGACCAGCGCGTTGGTGGGCGTCCTGGTGTTCTCTTGACATCCCGCGGAATCCAGTCGGTGACGGCTCTCGTCCAGCGGGTGTCTGCGAAGCGCATTGCGTGGCCGGCCCACCTAATTTTCGACGACTCGGCCCATGCGACAGCTTCTCTGATCTTCGAACGTCGGCGAAGCTCGGAACTCCGGAGGCCTTCTCTCACTTGCGTGAGTCGTGTCACTCCGAGCCTCTCGATTCCACGCTGCGCTGCGCTGATCGCGTGTTCACCCTGCTTTCGTATGTCCCAGATCCCTGAGGCGTATGTTAGGGCAGGAAGAACAGTGGAGTCTCGAATAGGTGGGCACGGAGTCGGACGTTCTTCGTCTTCTTCGCGACTTCTTCGACGCTCTTGAAAGCTCCCCAAGCCGTTCGTTTCCTCCTGCTCAGCTCTGGCGCTAGGTCGTTAGCTATGTTGACATCACGACCAAATACAAGCAGCTGGATCACTCGGAGATGTTCATATCGCTGAGCGAAAATGGGACATCGGAAACCCTCCGTTCTTCATGAATATCGTCTTCGTAAGATTCAGCTGCAGTCCAACGTTCCCACATACACGATCGAATTCGGCCAACATTCGCTCCGCCAGCCTGATGCTCGGTGTTATGAGCACGATGTCGTCAGCGAAGCGAAGATGGTGTAGTTGCCGGCCGTCGACCTTCACTCCCATGTCTTCCCATTCTAGTTCGCGCATGACGTTTTCGAGGGTGGCGCTGAAGAGTTTCGGGAATATGGTATCCCCCTGTCGAACCCCTCTCTTCACATCAATGACGACGTCGTTGTAGAATGGTGAGATCTTGGTCGTGAATCTACTGTACAGCTATTGAAGGACTCTGATGTACTGAGTAGGAACGCCCTGAGTGAGCAGGGCTTCGATGACCGCTTCAGTTTCGACGGAGTCGAATGCCTTCTTCAGGTCGATGAACGTAAGGCACAGCGGCAGCTTGTACTCTCGCGACACTTCGATCAGCTTCGTAACGGTGTGTATGTGGTCGATCGTGCTGAATCCTCTCCGAAATCCTGCCTGCTCGCATGGCTGTCCTTCGTCCAGCGTTCTGCTGATCCTATTCAGGATCACTCGAGTGGACAGCTTGTAGATTACGAACAGCAAGCAAATCGGGCGATAGTTCCCGATGTCGTACATGTCTTCCTTCTTGTACAACATGAAAGCACTTTCACCCAAAAACTGTTGTGCTGACAGCACCTTCAGTCACAATCTCGTACTGTTCTCTGAAATGTCAACAGCACACAACGTCTTCAGTCTGTTAAGGAGTTCAACGAATCTCAGCACAGCTATAGAGCATGTTGCGAGGGTGTCTGTAAACTCAAGCAATGGAGTTGAGACATGCAGACAGTGGTTAATGAGGCCTCATCGTGTTCGATACTCTGAAGGGTCAGTATCTTACTAGTTGGGCCAGTAATTGGGGCGTTAGCTGTGAAACACGGCTGATGAGTAACGTTGCGCACTTCAAATGTCGAGGTTCCTAGGATCTATCAGCGGAGATTTACAATTTTTTGATTGTTTTGAATGTAGAGCGTACTAGAATTTTTTATGAACACTTGCAAGTTAAAACGCTGGTCCACGACTAAATTTCTAGTCATTCAAAAGCATTTGCTACTGGAAAAATGGATCTTTGGGATAATAATTAGGTAGTATCCTACTAATATAAAAGCGTTAGTCCGTCTGTGTGTGTGTGTGTGTGTGTGTGTGTGTGTGTGTGTGTGTGTGTGTGTGTGTGTGTGTGTGTGTGTGTGTGTGTGTGTGTGTGTGTGTGTGTGTGTGTGTGTGTGTGTGTGTGTGTGTGTGTGTGTGTGTGTGTGTGTGTGTGTGTGTGTGTGTGTGTGTGTGTGTGTGTGTGTGTGTGTGTGTGTGTGTGTGTGTGTGTGTGTGTGTGTGTGTGTGTGTGTGTGTGTGTGTGTGTGTGTGTGTGTGTGTGTGTGTGTGTGTGTGTGTGTGTGTGTGTGTGTGTGTGTGTGTGTGTGTGTGTGTGTGTGTGTGTGTGTGTGTGTGTGTGTGTGTGTGTGTGTGTGTGTGTGTGTGTGTGTGTGTGTGTGTGTGTGTGTGTGTGTGTGTGTGTGTGTGTGTGTGTGTGTGTGTGTGTGTGTGTGTGTGTGTGTGTGTGTGTGTGTGTGTGTGTGTGTGTGTGTGTGTGTGTGTGTGTGTGTGTGTGTGTGTGTGTGTGTGTGTGTGTGTGTGTGTGTGTGTGTGTGTGTGTGTGTGTGTGTGTGTGTGTGTGTGTGTGTGTGTGTGTGTGTGTGTGTGTGTGTGTGTGTGTGTGTGTGTGTGTGTGTGTGTGTGTGTGTGTGTGTGTGTGTGTGTGTGTGTGTGTGTGTGTGTGTGTGTGTGTGTGTGTGTGTGTGTGTGTGTGTGTGTGTGTGTGTGTGTGTGTGTGTGTGTGTGTGTGTGTGTGTGTGTGTGTGTGTGTGTGTGTGTGTGTGTGTGTGTGTGTGTGTGTGTGTGTGTGTGTGTGTGTGTGTGTGTGTGTGTGTGTGTGTGTGTGTGTGTGTGTGTGTGTGTGTGTGTGTGTGTGTGTGTGTGTGTGTGTGTGTGTGTGTGTGTGTGTGTGTGTGTGTGTGTGTGTGTGTGTGTGTGTGTGTGTGTGTGTGTGTGTGTGTGTGTGTGTGTGTGTGTGTGTGTGTGTGTGTGTGTGTGTGTGTGTGTGTGTGTGTGTGTGTGTGTGTGTGTGTGTGTGTGTGTGTGTGTGTGTGTGTGTGTGTGTGTGTGTGTGTGTGTGTGTGTGTGTGTGTGTGTGTGTGTGTGTGTGTGTGTGTGTGTGTGTGTGTGTGTGTGTGTGTGTGTGTGTGTGTGTGTGTGTGTGTGTGTGGTCACAAACCTGTGTAAACTTGCAAAACGTGTTGAACATGTAAAGGAGACTAGCGTGCGCACGGCAAACCTGTGTGAGCCTTTAAAACGTGTTGAACCTGCAAAGGAGACGAGTGTTCGGCCATAGTTAACCTGATTTTATCGATTTTTTGAGGATGGCGCTCAAGTGGCGCGAAACTTCGGCCCTGGGGGTAATCGAGGTCGCTGAACACGAATCTGACGTCGGATCCATCGATCCATCTCGATTAACATAAAGGTCAGAAGGCCTAGGGAAGAATAGGAAACCCATAGCGGCCATGGCGTCCTATTCTCGGGGTTTGGGGCGAAGCCCCCAACCAGTCGTAGGCGGCCGCTAGGCCGACGTACGACTGGTATATGATAACTCCGAAATTTTTTGTTTTGTGGTTTTCTGTTTTCTATTTTCTAGGAAAATTTTCAAAATTTCCGCCTATCCCTTAAAGGCGTGTGGTGATAAAACAACTGACAAGGTTTTTATTGCATTTATTGCCTACAATAAAACTTTCATTCTACCTTTACACAAATTTTACATCATCTTACTGCATATTTTTTACAGAATTTCAATCTGTATTATATAATTTATTTCGTAGATTATCTGCTTAAATCATCATTTTCATTAGCGTCTGTCCCGCTTGGTGGCGGGGTCCGCTCTTCTGGTGTGGTGACGCCAATTCTCCCGATCAAATGCTTGATCAGGGTGCACACCAGCCATCTCTAAGTCCAAGCGCAACGTATCTAGCCAACGTTGCTTCGGGTGTCCTCTGGGCCGCTCTCCAAGGACCACAAGATTCAGGCCAATCTTACACACGGTGTCGTCGTTAGCGCGAAGGACGTGGCCGTACCATCGAAGACGAGCTTCGCGCAGCTTCTCGGATATCGGGGCGACACCGAACCTCTGTCGTATGGTGTCGTTACGAACGCGGTCCAAACGCGTAACTCCAGCCGTCCACCGTAGCATCTTCGTCTCCATTACACTGAGGCGGCTTTCAACTTCCTTCGTCACGGGCCAGCACTCAGCACCGTACGTCGCTACTGGGCGGACTACTGTTCTATAAACCTTCGATTTGAGGTGCTCAGGTATTGTCCTGTCGCAAAGCACCCCAGTCAGCGAGCGCCATTTGGACCAGGCTGCACTCACACGCGCATTCACCTCCGTCTTTAAGCTGCCATCGGACGTGACTGTTGACCCAAGATACTTGAAAGATGTCACTCGTGAGAGCTCAGTACCATCGATCTTAATAGATCCGTGCTCATTCACATCCGTCGTCAAGTATTCCGTCTTTTTGACGTTTAGCTTGAGACCGAACAATGCCAAACGATCGCACCACGCCTGTGCCTGTCGCTCGAGTTCGGTTTTGTCTTCACATGCAAGCATGACGTCGTCAGCATAGAGCAATGTCCATGGGACAGGCTTCTGAAGATCTCGCGTAATGGCATCCATGACGACAACAAAGAGGAGTGGAGAAAGCGCAGATCCCTGATGCACCCCTACAGAGATGGGAAACTCCATCGAGGTGCCCGCTGGCGCTCGCACTCGACTCCTTGGGCAAGAGTATAGAATGCGCACCCACTCAATAAGCTCTTCAGGGATACCATGTTGTCGCAACGCTGCTGTCGCACTGCTTAAATAACGTCACTGTAAATTCTCTCATCATTTGATCATTCAACAGGTAGGAGTGCCACAAAGTTGTAACGCTGGTCCTCTTTTGACTTATCTAGCCCTCATATATGCTATTTTCCTGTCGAATTAGACTCTTTCAAAATCAAAGTGGAACCTATTCACGTCAAATCGGATATTCTTCTAAACTGGCCTAAGACTTTTGAAATTAAAATTGAAGCGAATTTTTCCAAATTGGAATGATCTTCTTCTACGTTAAACTGGAGACTGTCCAAAAAGGTTAGAATAGTTTTTTGTACAAGGAAAATTTTAGTATAACTTTCTTTGAAGTTTTAATTCACATATCCATTAAGTGAACCTTTTGTTTAAACTTTTATGAAATTCTCATTTTTTGAGGAGAAATAATGATGTGCATAAGTTCACTTCGGTGGTTCGGTGGTTTTACGGCTCGGCTCGGAAGTACCTCAAACTTGGGTAATTGAACTTTATTAACAATAACAAGAAGAAAATATAACAAACATAAAAGACGAAAATCTTCAGCTCAGCGGGATCCTTTTATGCGTGATAAATGGGCGGCGGAGCCGGTTAAAAGTTAGTTAAAAGTTACAAGCGTGAAATCGCTAAGCTAGAGTCTGTGCGAAACAGTTTCACAAGAAAGCTCTGGATAAGAGTACACGGTTGTGCTTATACCACCATTCCACCTGCCACTGTAAGGAACAAGATCTTCAATTTACAGTCTCTTGCTTGTCGTAGGAAGCGATACGATTTAATTGCATTTTTCAAGTTGATGAATGGCATATGGGGCCTTCGCCTCCGCGATTTCTATTCTGTATCACCTTCTAGCACTAGAGGTGGTCAAAGTAAGATACAAATACCAAGAGCTAGAACTAATGTTAGATCGGCATTCTTTACACATCGGGCTGGCTCTGAGTTCCTAAAGTTTTCTAAGAAAATCGTTGTGCCAAATTCACTGAAGCAGTACAAAAGGCTTATTGACCGGTATCTCCAAGAAGCTTCTTAATGGCTTACCGAGTTGTTCGTGTTTGTACTAGTTATCGCTATTTGTGTTTTCCTATTCAGTAACATGGTCGTTTTTGCTTGTTTGTTTGTCTGTTTTTGTTTTAACCCTGCGTGATTGTTCACGTACAAAATAAATAAATAAATAAATGATAAACGGATGTTTCTGCAAATGTTTTGGATTTCATTAACAGATCAGCCTTGTGATAATGAATCGAACAGGACGCATGATGAATACGCTGTTTAGAAATACGACATATGAAACCGACCTGCCTAGAGAAATACATAGTAAATCGACCAAAACTACTGGAAAAATAGAGTGATGTCTATAAAAACAATGGCTTAAAGCTTGTTTTAAGAAACATGAAGGCGGTCATTTTTTAGTGCCGGAAAAATAAATTCCGAGATGCCCTCTTCCAAGACGTCGCGAGTTTTATTCGATTTATAGCAGGATTTCTGTTTACATTGAGTTTGACGCCTGTTAACGATGCAGCAAAAACAGCTGTAAACGACACACATATGTATGCTATTAACCTGCCTACAATCTGTATGTGTGTTCTTTACAGTTGTTTTTATTGTATCGTTAACAAGTGTCAAATTCTATGCAAACAGATATTCTGCTATCAATCGAATAAAAATCGCGGCATTTCGGACGAGGGCATGGCGCAATAGCATCTCTTGGCACCAAAAAAATGGCCGCCTTCCTGCTCTTTAAAACAAGCTTCAAACCACTATTTTTCCTCAAAAAATGAGAATTCTATATTACTGCAAACAATGCGTTTGTTTATTGGGTGTATGAATTAAAATTACAACTTGATTTACCGATGGAATGGTTTTTTCAACGACGATCACGTTTGTATTATAAAAAGAACGAAGTACAAGGGACGGCGTTAATCGATACCTTCATGGGATGCGTGCTTCATTCATTCTTTCTTTCTTTCTTTTTTCTTCTTCTTCCTTCTTTCTTCTTTCTTCTTTCTTCTTCTTCTTCTTCTTCCTCTTCTTCTTCAGCATTTGTAGCGGTTCGTCGCGGGGTCCGCTCTTCTGGTGTCATCCTACTACCACGAATTAATTACCCAAGTTTGAGGTATTTCCACGTGGACAACTATTACGTTGTACGCGAATTACCACTTTTATTTTGTACACTTTTTTCACTTTTTATGGTTTTCCTTTTTGTATACCATTCACTAGTCAATCCGAGGGATATCATCACACTATATAATAACGCGCTAAGCGATGAGTCATACCATCGATCCATAAAATTGGGGGAAAATCGGGGGGAGGGGGGAATGGGTGGAAAACTACGGCACGAAAGTAGCGGAAAATACCCAGACGTCTTTTTCCCTGCCTGGGAACTTCAGCCCTGGGGCAATCGTAGGCGAACACAAAGCTGAAGTTCGCTTTTGAAGTATCGATCACAATCAATCGATATTGATAAACTATCGATTTTTTAGATATCGTCCAGGCGGTACGAAAATTTAGCCCTGGGGGTAGTCGAGGTCGCTTAACACGAATCTGGAGTTTGTTTTTGTAGTATCGACAACAATCGATACTGATCGGATTACGGGGCGCGAATATAGCGGAAAATATCAAGACGACTTCTACGTGCCAGGGCTTCAGGAGACGTGCGGAATACGTCGCATGACGTGCCTGAGACTCAAAAGACGTGCCAAAGACGTCGCTCAACATGTATGGGAATTTAGGTAGAGATGCCGAAGACGTCGTACAAAGTGCCTGGGGATTCAGAAGGCGTGCCGAAGACGTCGTCCGCTAAGGATGGATCATTGAGGGGCACCAGTACCAGTAATTAGGAACCGTTTCACTGAGGACCAGCAGGGTGGAACCAATAGATCGCCCTATCATACTATATACTGTACGTACTGCGAGCCTTTTGTGCTCCTAGGTAGGGACAAAGCGGATCTATCCTAGTCCGGGGGGGGGGCACATAACTAAAGTGTATGTAAAAAATCGACTTGGGACTTACCGAGCGACTCCTACAGAGCACGATAGAATCTAAACCAGAGAAATTCACGAGCAAACAAAAAACGAAAAAAAATAAATGTTTTCGCCGCGGTTGTAGGCGGGTGAAGTTATGTGCCCTCCTCACCATGTTAGATCCTGCTTATAACTTGTCAGGTGGCGGTCAGCACGCGCTAGGTGGCGTTATGCGCCCTCCTCACCATGTTATATCCTGGTTCTAACATGTCAAGCGGTGGTCAGCACGCGGCACGACTCCATTACGTCGCTCTTTGCCCGTCGATACGGTTGTCAAACCGCGGCGATTTTATTTTTTATTTATCAGTTCGTTTTTGGTTTCTTTGTTTTAGGTTCTATCGTGCTCTGAAGGAGTCGCTCGGTAAGTCCCTAGTCGATTTTTTACATACTTTTTAGTTATGTGCCAACCCCCGGACTAGGATAGATCCGAAAAAGCTGTGCAAGTAGAGCAGCTAGCTTGATGTAATTGTCCTTAGATGAGTGATACTGCTATATCGCGCGCGTGCTAAGCGCGCAAGTGCGAGACACGCCAATAGGCGTGACGGAGCACTTGTTACATTGATAAGTTCTTTTGAAGGCAGTGGCGAAACGAGCCTATTTTGGATTTTCTTCTTACTTACTTGCTTACTTTGATACTTTGATGGTCCCTTTGTCGGCTGGAGGTCTTCTCAGCGGGGACCACAACTCTTCCAGACCGCTCGATCTCTGGCTGTTTGCATCCAGTGAGGCAGACTCCGCTCTCTGAAAGATCTTGAGAATGAGTCTGCCCATCGCGTTGGCGGTCGTCCCAGTGGTCTCCTATGGTCTCTCGGGAGCCATTCTGTGACACGGAGACTCCATCTATCGCACTTTCGTCGAGGCAGCTGTCTGACCCAGCGATATTTGGACTTCTTCATGAACTGCAGCGGGTCTGCTAATTGCGACTTCTCCCGTAGCTCCGAGCTTCGTAGGCCTTCTTGCCATCGCTGACGAAGGCTTGTCCTCAGAAGACACCCCTCCAGTGCACGATGCGTAGTTTGCATCGCTCTGGCGATCGTCTTGTTGTCGGGCCAGGTTTTCGTCGCGTAACACATCGCAGGCAGTACAGAGGCGTTGAACATCGAGGCCCTGAAGACGGCATTCTTGACGTGATCGGTGACTTCGCGAATCGAACTGAAGGCTGCCCATGCTGCGCGTCTCCTGCGGGCGATTTCAGAAGCGAGGTCGTTATTCATGTTCAGCTCTCTTCCCAGATAGACGTAAGAGTCGACCCGTTGTAGAGCGACTCCATTTAGCCTTACGAGTCCCGTGTCACACCACTGGTTGACCATAAACTGCGTTTTGGACATATTCATGTCCAATCCAATCTTCATACCTGCCACATTGAGCTCGTTCAGCATTTCCTCGACTTCTGCCGTGCTGGTAGAGATGAGAACAATATCGTCGGCGAAGCGAGGGTTGCTGATCCGTTTACCGTCGACAAGGTAGCCTTTATCGTCCCAGTTCAAGTCTTTCATGGCATCCTGGAGTGCCGCTGTGAATAGCTTGGGATTCGTGTCTCCCTGCCGTACTCCTTTCCCGATAGGAATTTTAAGCTTTCGATCGAACAGCTGTATGGTAGTCGATGTGTTCGAGAAGCATTCGTCGAGAAGTCGGATGTAGGGCGATGGTATACCAGCGTGCACAAGTGCGTTCAAAACGGCGTTGATTTCCACAGAGTCGAACGCTTTCCGGTAATCCACGAAGACAAGGACAAGTGGGATGTGGTATTCGCGGCTCCTCTCGATGAGCTGTGAGACAGTCAGAATATGGTCCATGCAGGAGAAATCCTTGCGAAACCCTGCTTGCTCCACTGGCTGATAATCATCCAAGCAACGCTCCATGCGGTTAAGCAGTATCTTCTTACTTATTCTACGAAATGTTGTGGAAACAATTTGAATGCGTATTTGGTATTCTGACGTATTTCTTATTAAGTATGGTTGACTTGCGGAGGCCGTTGAAATGAGCGGAACTGCAAAGTGCAAGCAATGGTTTGATCTTTGAACTCGAAACGGAGAGATGTTGCCATGTGGATACTGTAGCTCGTTAAGGGCTTTTTCAAGCGCTCATAAACGAACAGAACAAGTCGTCGAAGAAAATTGTTTAATAGAGGATGCCTTGCCCTAATCGACTCCATTACACGTGTTTAATAGTTCATTTCTTTTGAGGTACTGGTTTCGTTCAGGATGCTACCACGTGTAATGAACTTTGTGAATTTCTATATTTACAGGGTGCGTAAAAAGTATTGACGCAGTAAATGGCGGTTGTGGAAATAGTATTGCGCAGTAAGTTTTAAAATATTCATTCCAGAAATATGGAAAATGATCTTGCAAACACGACAGAATAAGTCGTAATTGACATCGGCTCCTTTACTGTGAATACAGGAGCGAAAACGACGGAGAAATTCATGAGCACGCGCCGCAAGTACTCGCTTGGATTTCGTTCCGTGCTTTTAACAGGGTAGCCTTCTGCGACTGGTCACTTCTGTTGAAAGTGACCCAGACCTCATTCTCCAAATCGCCTAAAAAGAGCAATCCAGCGGATTCACGTTTAAGCTATGCTCGTCTGAGAAGCTGTCCACACCTGCGCGCGTTATCTGTTTGCCGTTATCGGACAGAGAGTGATAATTTTGGATTTGAACGTTATCGTGTTTGAACATATTGTAATCATCATCTGTTATGACAGAGCCGTGGCTGACGTTTGGGGTTGCTGACCTCTTTCCTCACCAACCGTTTCGAACAGCGCCAAATTCTCTTGTTAAGGAAGTATTCGGCTCTTTGGGTAACAGACAAAAAAAGGGCCACCGTAACGATGACGATCATGTTTCTTCAGTTTTTTCGTGAGTGTTTTTTGAGCACAATACAGACAACAAAAATAACACACAAAAACCTAGAGGGGTAGAAACAGAAAGCTGGAGCTGAAACAAAAAGTAGGTGCGTCAATACTTTTTACGCACCCTGTATTTACAATACAGGGTGTCTCAAAAAATGTATACTCTATTTGAAAGGTGAAAACTTTGCTCAAAGTAGTAAAGCTACTATGGAAGTTAAGGATTCATATGAAAAGTTAGGAAAATTTGCACTCGATTGATTGTGTTTCACTTGAATATTTGCTGTAATTTCTTCACGGAGTGATCGCATTAATTGATTTTTGCTCATTTCAAGGTTTAAAATTTAAAAACACACTACGCCTTGCAAAAATGCAAGGTATCCTAAAAAATGCAGGTACTATTTGAAAGGTTCTAACATTGCTGTGGGTGAAGCTTTTGAAGATGTTTGAGACTCATATGAAAGCGTGGGGTAACGAAAATCCTGTAACGTGCAAATAGTCAAGATTGCGCCATGCTTCCGTCTAAAATCCTGCATTTTAGACTCGATTGATTGTGCGTGGATTGAATTCTTGTTACAACCTTGTTGCTACTTGGCCACATTAACCTGTGCTGTGCTTCGTTTAGCATCTACCGTCACCAAGTAGCTGCAGCTAGCCGAATAATCTCTCCATTCAGTTTGAATGTTGCTTCAACAGTCCACAGAATCCATCCTGAAAAATGGGCTCCTGCCCACAATTAAATTGAGCAATCGGATCTATCCTAGTCCGGGGGGCCACATAAATAAAAAGTATGTAAAAAGTCAACTTGGGACTTACCGAGCGACTCCTACGGAGCACGATTGAACCTAAAAGAAAGGAAAAAACGAACGGATAAATAAAAAAAATAAAATCGCCGCGGTTTGACAACCGTATCGGCGGACAAAGAGCGACGCAATGAAGTCGTGCCGCGTGCTGACCACCGCTTGACATGTTAGAACCAGGATCTAACATGGTGAGGAGGGCACATAACTTCACCCGCCTACAACCGCGGCGAAAACATTTTTTTCGTTTTTTGTTTTCTTGTGAATTTCTCTGGTTTAGGTTCTATCGTGCTCTGTAGGAGTCGCTCGGTAAGTCCCAAGCCGATTTTTTTACATACTCTTTAGTTATGTGGTCCCTCCCCCCCCCCCCCCCTCCCCCGACTAAGATAGATCCGACCTTTCTTGTATGTGAAGCGACTGCGATCCGCGCATTATTCAACCGAAATTTTTGCAAAAATTGCGCAACTTCTCATGTGATCACCAAAGGTGTAGTTCTTAGGGCAGTGAAGACACGATGTATCACTCAGCGCTCGCTTTTGCACTTTCGCATCAGTCAATGGTCGCGTACTTTCTTCCTGACCGGCCTTTTTTCCACTTGATAAACCTGAATTCGATGTGATGAATGATCACCGCATGAGCTTCGTCAATCATCGGCAGCGGTCTACAAAGTTTTTATTTCGCATCGAACGCTCGAATGGCCTGGGCTGGGCCCGAACCAAAGACCCTCAACCTTCGAGTGCTGGCAACAGCTGCGGCACCTCGTCCAATCGCACTGTCAGTAGTCTTTACGATATCCCGTAAAAGTCGAATACGCAGCGCATTCTACCAGGAGACGCTGATGTACACGAACCCCTTTCGACTTCACCATCGCGGAGAGCTTCTGATATATGACAGTGGAGAGCTAAATAACGGTGGGAAACAGTTGCCCTTACTTTTGAGGACCGGACTGGCAGGTCAGGGCTGAATGCATCGATTACGTGAACCTCGGCGAAGTCGTCGATCGAGGTGTCAGTCGAGAGAGAGAGAGACGGAGAGAGTGCGTCCATTGATATTTTTGGATTATCGCATGGTAATTGAGAGCAGACGCACCCGGCCGCGGTACATGACACGGTCGGCACGGGCCGTTCTGTTTGCGATAAGCCGCAGAATTCTCCAGAAAGTCACTCTGGAGCGTATCGATTTCACCAACTTTGGTTTTCCTTTTGGTAATTAACGCATGAAATTCTGCTGTTCGATCTCGTTGTGGCTATAACCTTAAGTCGCGTCGAAAGTTTCTGCCCTTCTGGAGCATTGAATGTTCTTGATTTTGTTTGAGTTTTTATTCCACGATTGTTATGCAAATACAATACCAGAACGTAGAAAAATGGTTTTTAAATGGTTTTGAATAAATGGAAAAATATGGCGTCCTCTAAAATTTTAGAATTTTTTTCGATAGGGGGAACAATGAAGCAGGCCAGGAGGTGGCACCAAGAAGGGTTCAGGCAATAAGGAGGGACCAGCAGGGAGTTGCCAATCAGGGGGGGGGGGGCAGTAAAGAGGATCAGCAAGGGGGTCGATTACCAGTAAGGAGACCGGATTAGAAGATGTGACACCGATGTCGCACAATGGGCGTTCGCTCGCCGTCGTCGTGTCGTGAGCATGGGAGGGCTACTTAATAAGGGTAGTGAGGAGGATCCCGAGGGGGAGAGAGGATCTACCTGGGAGAAGAGACCTGCACGCGGGATCAGGACGTGGAACCAACAAGAAAGGAGCCGTAAGAGAAGCAATACGGAAGACAAGGAATCTGCCAAATGCATAGCCTCTTTATGCTTTACAGAGCGGCGACTGCGCGCGCTTCTGAGCTTCTGGATTCGGAAGACGGGTCTTCTGAGCCGTAAGAAGCCGTAGGTAATACGGAAGACAAGGAATCTGCCATACGCATAACCTCTTCTGCTCGACAGAGCGGCGACTACGCCCGCTTCTGAGCTTCTGCATCCAGAAGACGTGCTCCATACGTCGCGCAACAAGCATCCTGATTCTGAATTCGTGTCACCCACGTCCACCGTGTGCATGGGAGGGCCACTTAAGGGGGTGGTGGAGAAGGACATTAAGGGGATCTCTAGGGTGGACCAGGACAGCGACCAGGAAGGAAAGGAACAACCTGAAAGAGGGGCCAGGACGGGGAAACCAGCAAGAAGAGCCCAGTAGGGAGTCAATAGTGGAAACAAAGAAGTGGGCTAGGAGGGACCAGGAAGGTGGGGGACTAAAGAGGGGGAGGGAAGACCAGTAAAGGCAGACCAGCAATTCGATTCAGTAAGAAGAAACAACTGAGGGGCAACCTGGCGTCCGGATTCGGAAGACGTGTCAACGATATCCGGAAGCGCAGGCTGTTGAGCATGAGAACGGTTGCGGAGGAGCAGCCTGAGGGACAGAAGTACTGTGCAGCACAAACCAATGGTGTTACTGTTACTGGACGGTCCGGAGTGAATGTCTATAATGAAGGCATGGAAGTAGTGAACGGCTTGAGTCAATAAACTACCCAGCAGATCCTAAATGTTAGCGAATTTTAAGTTTTACAAAAACTACTTTCCGTAGGTCAGTCCTACAAAGTCGCAAGTGCGAGACACACTGTTAGGCGTGTCGGAGCACTTGTTATTCATAAACGTCCATCCCTGGCTTGATAAGAGCCTTCAGATCTGTGGGCGGCTTCATAGGGGCATCGCAGCACTTCTGACGGAGCTGTATACGTTATTTGTTTCAAAGATATCAGGCGCCCCTTTTATGCTTTGTTTTTCTCTCACCATAGGGCTGTAATGAAATGATTAATGTAATGATTAGCAATCTCAAAATAGAGAAATTTCATGAATATGCAGTCCGCTCATAAACGGCGGGGTTGGGTGAAATAACCGCTGTGTTGTTGTGGAGTGGGTGGAACGCAGTCGTAGGTCCTGGCTGTCGTGTGCATACGATCACGTCTGGTTTCTGGTTCGGGTCCCGTCCAAACCAACCAAGCTTTCCATCCCCCTTTGGTAAGTGAGTTGGTATCAGACTTCCTTGGAAAGGATAGCACAGCAAGTCGTTGTATAGGCCAAATGCTCATTCAAATTACCTCCACAACATACCGTAGAAGTATTAGGTTGTCCCATAAGTCCTTGCCGTTTTGTTCAACGATTCACTGCAGATTTCGCCGGCGGTCTCCTGCATGCGCTGCATAGCTTTCGAAAGAGAATGACTTGCGCTATCAGAACATGTATTGCATTTCTTTCTTCATCATGAATTTTGTCAATTTTTAGGTCGTTGAAGTGAAAAGTGAAAAAGTGAAAAAGTAGCCATTTGCGCACTTGTTCTCTCCGCTTAGGTTTGTAATTTTTTGCGCAGTTTTTCATAGCACTTGGAAGACAATGTTCTGTACTACAAGAATATGTGTTGGTGCTATTTTCTCACTTGCCCTTTATTGATTTTTAGGTCATCAAATTGGGAATTCCGACTTTTCCGTCCGAATTTTTACCAAAACTCCGGTTCTGTGGTTGGACTTTTTTGCTTAGTGTTATATGTCATTTGGAAGAGGATGTCTTGCCCAGTAAGAATTTTGTCGCGTTTATTGGCTCACGCTGATTTCTGTCGAAAATCAACAACTGAAGGAGAAGGAGTTGTTGGTGAAGACGGTTTTTCTCTTTTGGGAATTTTGTTGATATTCAATAGAAGTCAATAAACGCGACACATATTCTTATAGAGCAAGACATTCTCTTTTGAATGACATATAACACCAACCCAAAAATCCAACCCCAGAGCAGGAGCGGCAAATATAACCATCCTCCTTCGGACGTCCCACTTTGATGACCTAAAAATCAATAAAGGGCAAATGAGCAAATAGCACTAACACACATTCTTGTAGTACAGAACATTGTCTTCCAAGTGCTATAAAAAACTGCGCAAAAAATTACAAACCTAAGCGGAGAGAACAACTGCGCAAATGGCTACTTTTTCACTTTTTCACTTTTCACTTCAACGACCTAAAAATTGACAAAATTCATGATGAAAAAAAGAAATGCAGTACAAATTCTGATAGAGCAAATCATTCTCTTTCGAAGGCTATGCAAGAGACCGCCGACGAAATCTGCAGTGAATCGTTGAAAAAAAAAACTGCAAGGGCTTATGGGACAACCTAATAGAAGGGTGAAGAGGACACGTTTGGTCTCTTGTGAATTTAGCCGCACCAATATCTGGTTGTCACACTCATTTTCAAATTCGGACGGAAAGCACGGTCTTATCTTTATGGCTTCATGAATATGGAGACTATTTTTGGACGGTATTGTTTATTTCGTTCTATGTTCTGTGTTGTTAAGAGGTAGCCGACGATACTTGTGGGTATGCGAGGATACCGAAGAGGGTCGTCGACCCATCCAATCCAACCCACGTCGAACCAACCAAGTTTTACATCCTCTGGGATAGGTGAGTTGGTAGCAGGCTCCACTGGGAAGGATAAAACACTGGCTTGTCTGTCGTATGGCCACCATAAAGGCCCCCACAGACTTCTGCGGCGCCGCCGAGCGAAATCGCTGAGCGGCGCCGCCGAGCGGCGACGGCGAACGGCGAAACCGCTGAGCGGCGCCGCTCAGCGGCTTGACTCATCGTCAGTGGGAGCGGTGACGGCGAGGTACTGTACTGTTTCTAGTCGGGACCGACTGGTGCTTAACAATAACGCGCCCCGATGACGATCGCGCGCCCGCATCGACCGTCTCCGCTCTGGATCCCGCCGCGAAAGGGCAGAGCGCAGAGCGCAGACAGACAGACGCTGGAGCGGCGCCGCCGGGTGGAATGATTCAAGTCATTTCCGTCAGCGACGCCGCCGGTGCCGCCGGCCGGCCAGCGGCGCCGCCCAGCGGCTCTCGTTTTAATTTGGAATGTTTTACGGCCAGTTTCATAAGTAACCAGCTTGTTATGAAAAGTGTTTAGTTCGCTAAAAAATTATAAAAAATAAAAAATCATATAAAAATTATCTGTCACCTATCGCCCAGTTGATCGTCGAGTTGCTCATCGAGGAGAGGGTGCCAGCTGCGTCTCCGTTCGTCCCTGTCGCGTGCCAGAGTGCCCCAATGGATGCTCCTCGCTCAAGCGAAAGGCGTCATATCGTTCGTTCAGGGCTTAGAAGAATTCCGACCAATAGTTTTATGTAAATTATAAGTAAAAAATAAAAATAAAATATAAAAATGATGTATGAAATAGGGCATTTTTGGAAGCCTAAGTCAAGCCACTCTGTCTTGTGTATTCACTCTGTCGCGCTTGATATTGAACAGTTTGTTAGAAATCACAGGATTCATTCGCCAAGTATTCTCGTTTTGTTCCCGTTTCTCGTTCGCATCGAGTTTTCTCTTTGTTTTGTTCGTGCGGATTTTGTATTTCCGAAATTTGCAGGTTTGAAAAAAATTTTCGCCACGCGGACGACATATTGCCATTGGTTATCGACGGATGGCCAGCATCGGCTATCCTCAGCATGAACCGCCGTTGCACAAGCTCGTTCACGAATTGGTAAGTCATCGAATTTGATGGTTTATTCGGTTCGCGCCGACTATTACCCTTTTTGGAATCCTTATTCTTGCTCTATTTTTATTATTTTTCGTTCTGTTGCTTCCGATTTGTTTTCCTTTGTTGATATTTATCCCATTTTCACATCAAATTGGACACTGTAAGATCGAATTGGAGAATTTCAAAGGAAATTAGAATACTTTTGAAATCAAATTAGATACTTCTAACCAAAAGTGACAGGTTTGAAACTGAACTGAACATTTTCCAAACAAAAAGGTGCGCTTTTCAGATTAAAATAGAGACTCTCTGGGACGGTAGGAATAACCTTTTGTTCAGGAAAGTTCAATAATTCAGAATTTCTTTAAAATTTTTAAAACTTGTCTGCAGCAAAAGGTGAACACGGTGTTTGAGATGTTATAAAATTTTATTTTTTAAATTAGAGAAATGGTAAAGTTAGTTTTAATGCGCAGGAAGTCGGCAATTTTTTTAGTGTATCCGTGTAAAATTAGAGACCAACCTTTATACTTTACTAAGTCGTCGCGATCTTCATTGCATTGGGACCGAAAATTACGTTTGTGTGAAGGTACACAGACGTCAACACTACAACAAAAATATTTGTAGAAAACACGCCTACATCTTCACTTCGGTGTTTCAGATAAGCAGCATTTATACTATCAATCAAATGAACATTGCGACGTCCGGGAGGAGTGCATGGCGCGATCTCTTCTTTCAATATGCCAAAACGTTCTACTTCTCTACACCTTAGAATAAGCTTTGAATCATTATTGTCCCTTGGAATTGATAATTTTATAAAACAAGTGCTCCGACACGCCTACCGGCGTGTCTCCACTTACGCGCTTCGCGCGACTTTGCAGCATCACTGACCTACGGAAAGTAGTTTTTGTAAAACAGAAAATTCGCTAACATCTAAGACCTGGTGCACACTTTATCGGCATCAAGCTGTTCACCAGTTCGGTACCTTCATCATAGACATTCTCTCTGGACCGGCCATTAACGTCATTGGTTTGTGCTGCGCAGTAATCCTGCCCCTCAGGTTGCTCCTCCGCAACCTTTCTCATGCTCAACAGTTGCATTTCCGGATATCGTTGACATGCCTTCCGAATCTGGACGCAAGATCCCCCTTCCGTCGTTTCTTCATACTGGATCTAATTGCAGGAACGATTTTACTGGTCTTCCCCCCCCCCCTCACCTTCTTGGTCCCAACTCGATCAACTTCTTTGTTTCCAATATTGACCCCCTACTAGTCTCTTCTTGCGTGCTTCCCCGTCCTGGTCCTCCAGGTTGTTCCTTTCCTTCCTGGTCGCTCACCTGGTCCACGCTTGAGGTCCACTTACTTCCCTTCTCCACCACCTCTTGTTGATCCCCCCATGCTCACGGCAGACGTCGGTGATGACGCAGAGGGGTATCTCGCGCGGGTAACATTTTCCGTTCACATGGGATAATGATGAAATCTGAAAGGGGCCGCTCGTCGCACGATGTCGGTGACACTTCTTCTCACTCCAGACGCTTGTTGCGCGACGTAGGAAACCCGTCTTGCGGATACAGATGCTCGGAAACGCGCGCAGATCCCGCTGTGTCAAGCAGGAGGAGGCTGTGCTTCCTCGGCTGCAGCAACATCCCATGTTGAACGGCAAACGTTGCCCGCGCGAGGTACGCTGCACATATTGAAGAGCACATCCTGTCCTCCGTGGTTCGACGGGGCGTATCTCCCGCAAGCCTCTGACCTGCTTGAGATACGCCCCATCGAACCACGCGAAGGCTAACCCAATTATATAGTGGTAGATCTCAAACACTCTTCAGTTCCCGGGGCAATTAGATTATTTAGATATTTTAAAAAATTGTGCTGGTCTTCCTTGGACGAAAATTATCTTAATCATTTAGGAGGGTCTCTAGTTTCATTTGGAATACACTCGTTCTGATTTGGAAGTTGTTAAGTTTGGTTTCGGAAGCGGCTATCTTGTTGAGAAGAGTGTTCAAATTGGCATGAATATACTACAAAATCAATTGGTATTAAAATATAAATTATTTGTTAATTCAATTAATATGATATAATAATATTAGGTTGTCCTATAAGTTCCCGCCATTTTCCTCAACGATTCCTTGCGGATATCGCCGG
Source organism: Heligmosomoides polygyrus bakeri (assembly GCA_947359475.1). Classification (NCBI taxonomy): domain Eukaryota; kingdom Metazoa; phylum Nematoda; class Chromadorea; order Rhabditida; family Heligmosomidae; genus Heligmosomoides; species Heligmosomoides polygyrus. The sequence continues at coordinate 108,352,743 of OX375865.1, forward strand.
CGGTCTCTTGCATAGCGCTGCATAGCTTTCGAAAGAGAATGATTTGCTCTATCAGAGCATATATTGCACTTCTTTCTTCATCATGAATTTTGTCAACGTTTAGGTCGTTAGAGTGAACAGTGAAAAAGTGGTCATCTGCGCAGTCGCTTCTCTCCGCTTAAGTTTGGAATTTTTTGAGCAGTTTTTCATAGCATTTGGAAGGCAATATTCTGTACTACAAGAATACGTGTTAGTCCTATTTGCTCATTTGTTCTTTGCTGATTTTTAGGCCATCAATTTGGGACGTCCGAAGGAGATTTATTTTTATCGACAGCTCCTGCTCTGGGGTGGACTTTTTTGCTTGGTGCTATATGTCGTTCGAAAAAGGATGTATTTCTCAATAAGAATTTGTGTCGTTTTTATTGGTTTATACTGATTTCTGTCGAATATCGACAAAATGCCAAAAAAAAAGAAAAATCATCTTCACCAACAACTCCTTCTCCTTGTTCAGCTGTTGATATTCGACAGAAATCAGCATGAGCCAATAAACGCAACACAGATTTTTACTGAGCAAGACATCCCCTTCCGAACGACGTAGCACCAAGCAAAAAAAGTCTAACCACAGCACCGAGCTGTCGGTAAGAATAAATCTTCTCCTTCGGACGTCCCAATTTGATGGCTGAACGTCAATAAAGGACAAATGAGCAAATAGGACCAACACGTATTCTTGTAGCACAGAACATTGTATTCCAAGTGCTATAAAAAACTGCGCAAAAAAGTACAAACCTAAGCGGAGAGAACAGGTGCGCAAATGGCTACTTTTTCACTTTTCACTTCAACGACCTAAAAATTGGCAAAATTCATGATGAAAAAAGAAATGCAATACATGCTCTGATAGAGCAAATCATTCTCTTTCGAAAGCTATGCAGCGCTATGCAAGAGACCGCCGGCGGAATAAGCAATGAATCGTTGAAAAAAACGGCGGGGACTTATGGGACAAACTATTACTTATTTATTTATTCTGTAATTGTAGAAAATATAATAACGTTTCTGACATAATTCTGCCATTGTAAACAGTATAGTAGTTAAACATAAGTTAAAGTCATTGTGAGCAGTTTTGATTTCACCTCGTTGTTTCAGGTGAGCGGAATTTACATTATCAAACAAACAAAAATGGTGACAGCCTGGATGGCGCAATCTCTTATTTCAATATGCTAAAAATTTTCTACCCTTTTGTACCTCAAAATAAGAAAAAAATACAGGGTGACTCAAAAAAATGTATACACTGTTTGAAAGCTGATAACTTCGCCCACTGTAAAGGTACCGAAGAAGTTAAGAGCTCATATGAAAGCATAACAAAATAGAAATTTTCTGACACATGAGCGACATGGAACGCGCCATGCACTCGTCGAAAATTTTGCATTCTACACTCGATTGATTATATTTCGACTGAATACTTGTTATAAATTCTCCACAAAGCGGCCGTATTAATAGATTTATGCTTTTTCTAAGGTTTAAAATTTAAAAACACACTATGGCTTGAGAAAAGTGCAGGGTATCCTAAAAACACAGCTTCTGTTTGAAACGTTTTAACATTGCTGCAGGGAAGCATTTGGAGATATTTGATGCTCATATGAAAGGACAGAGTAACGAGATTTTTAAAACGTGCAAGTAGCCGAGATTGTGCCATGCGCTTGCATGAAATCTTGCACTTCAGACTCGATTGATTGGGTTGAGCTGAATGGCTGAAATAGCCTTGTTACTACTTGGCAACTTTAACCTGTGCTGTGCTTCTTTTAACGTTATGCATCACCCACTAGCTGCAATTATGCCGATTAACCTCTCCATTCAGCTTGAATGTTGCTTCATCAGTCCACAGAGTGCGTCATGTAAAATGGGACTACTGCCCACATTTAATTCGTGCGATCAACATACCCGCATATCTCGTGTATTTCGCCGATTGTCAAGTTCAAGAGCGTTAAAAGAAGCGCAGCACAGGTTAATCAGGCCAAGTAGTAGCAAGATTGTAACAGGCATTCAGCCCATGAACAACCAATCGAGTCTGAAATACAAGGTTTTAGATGGGAGCATGGCGCAATCCTGACTATTTGCACGCCAAAGTAATCTTGTTACCCTGCGCTTTCATGTGAGTGTCAAAAATCTTCAAATGCTTCACTAGCAGCAATGTTAGAATCTTTCAATTAGTACCTGCATTTTTTAGGATATCCTTCATTTTTTGTTAGCCAAAGTGTTTTTTCAAGTTTTGAACCCTAAAATAAGCGCAAATTAATCGAACGGCCACTTTGAGAAGAAATTGTAACATGTATTCAAGCGAAGCACAATCAATCGAGTGTAAAATGCAAAATTTCAGGCGAGTGCATGGCGCGTTTCATGTCGCTCATAAGTCAGAAAATTTCTATTTTCTTATGCTTTCATATGAGTCCCTAACTTCTTCATTGTTTTTACTGTGAACAAAGTTATCAGCTTTCAAACAGTGTTTACATTTTTTGAGTCGCCCTGTATTTCTAACACTTATATTATTATAATATAGTAATTCTAGTAGTAATTCGAATAAATTAAATGAAGCTCCTTCAAATTTATTCATTTATTGTACAGGGCAACGTACGCAAAAAACAACGCAGAATGCAGTAAACATAATCGACCGAAGAAGGTTCATTCACAATCGTTACAACAATTTAATCGATTAAAACGAAATGCTGAAGACGTTCCTGCAGATGCATTTCTTTCAGCGTTTCTTCAATCATTTAGAAAATCGAGATAATCGTGCATCTGTCACTCTTGTTTCCCGAATCCTATACAGCAGCCACGGCGCGGCAGCTCCACATGTGTGCTGTCAATCTTGGCTCTTAGCGTTACTAAAAGCGCTGTCGGGAGTGTTTTACGACGCCGATCAGTTCGTTGTCGTAAAATGGTCATGAACTGTCGGCGATAAGTGTGACACGTTCTTCATCGGGTGATGGGCAGTGGTGCCACAGCATGCAGCGTAAATATTTGCATTAGATGGCGGCCAAAATGTGTGGAAGGAAGTAGCTGATTCAAAACAATTATTGAGCTCTTATTAGTTGAATTCCCTTTTAAAGCCTGTGGGCTTTTTCGGGTGAAAGGGAATAATGTTTCTTTCCGTCGTCGCCGTCAGCATTTGCAACTCCGTGAACTCTGGAATCTTTAATGTTCTTTATTAGATGTTGTTCAAATTGCAATTGTGGCATTCATTTTTAGAATATTTATTTATTTATTTATTTATTTATGCACAACCTGCTCCAATAAAAAAACTGGTGAAGAAAATTGAAGCGTATTATCAGCATGCGCTGCAACTTTGATAAGGCGTAGACTTTTGCAGCAATTCAAAAGCCTAAGTACAAGGAGGCTGCACTCACAAACAAAACGTGTAATGAGACTAAAAATGTTATATGAATTAACTGAAAGGAACATAAGCAATTAACTTTATTGTAAACTCGGATGCAGTGATCGGTTTGGCGAACAGTATAGCTATGATGTGATTCCGATGGAGTGAGGAAATCACTTTCGAGCAGCTAGACAAAGGGAAGCACCTAGGAGTCCGGTCTTAATTGCGGTCATACCTAGGCCTTCATTACGCTTCCATTCGAGGCTGCTTTCATAGTAACTGAGATAATCAAACCGAACTTGCAGTAGTACACTGTATCAATGTCAGGAATAAACCTATATATATATATACATTATATATGAAAAAAACATAAATGTAACGATGGTTGCATAGGCTCCTCTATACTTAAGCATTGAATAGCCGCCTAAAACACAAAAAGAGCAGGCATAATGACTCACCAAGCATGACAAAATAACACAACACGAACAAGGTGTAAGATCGTAGTAACCACAGCACCACATCTCAGGAAACTCGCGACCCATTGAGTATATTTTAACGGAGAGGTAGATCTGCAGTCATCTGAACAATGCTGAAACGCGGAATGATGATAGCCTATATTGATATTATATATTTCTTGGCGCTATTTTCTTCCGAAGGTATGGTCTTTGAAAAAAGTGCGATATATTGATGCAGTTTGTTCACACTACATATAACTACCGTAACCTCCAGTGTGCAAGAAACGACACCGGTCGTCTGCCGTCTTTGATCTAAGGATGTTCTCTCAATTTTTTTCGGTAAACTACGGTGATTCTCAGACAATGTCCTACATCGATAAGTAGATGAGAAAACTTCTCAGTGACCCCCCACCCTTGTAGCTGAAGAGCACCATTGAAAAAGTAGATGAAAAAACCCATTATATAAGGTTCGGTCACTCGGACATTTGCGACTCTTTGCATTTGAAAGGATTTTCCCGCCAGTTTGACATTGATCAAAACGTGTTATCAACCGATCGATAGATAGATCTACACAAAACCGTTCTTAACGGTCACTTCAATACGTCTACAACGAGCAGTTATAACTTCGCAATTCATGCCTTCAGATGTTGACATCCGCTGGGTGGTGGTTTCTCCTCTTATCTACGCTCAACGCCAATCAATCATGCGAGCGTCTGGAGGAAGTTTATAAGGAAGTGGCCACGGTTCGAAGCACGGTCTACAACTGGTTCTCGAAGTTCAAGGATATCGACTGTTCCATGGAAGATGAAGACAAATTAGAGCGCCCAAAGGAGTTGGATTTGGACGTGCTTCGGAACCAAGTTGAGGCGGATCCATGTCACACCACCGGCGAAATGTTAGTCAAGCTTGATGTTAACCAATCAATTGTGGCCCATGGATTGAAGTCCATTGGCAAAGATAGAAAACTTAGTCGATGGATACCCCACGTGCTGATCCAGCACGACATGGACCGCAGAGTCGACGCAGCACTTTATCTCCTAGCCCTCAGACGCAGCAACGTCTGGTTCGAAAATCTCGTAACTTGGAATGAGAAGTGGACACTGTACTCTAACGCTACCGCCGTGCCTATTGGGCCGACAAAGGAGCAAAAGAAGTCTCGAAACCCAACTGTTGAAGGTGATGCTGTGCGTTTGGTGGAGCCTCCATGGAGTTAAATATTGAGAGCCGCTGGAGAAGGAGTGATAGTGATGGCGGAGATCTACATTAGTCAGAAGAACTTGCAGAAGTTGAATGCACATCTTCAATTTACACGTGGCGAGCAGGCTAATGTATACTTCCAGCATGACAACGCTAGATCACAAATTGGAAGGTCGACGAAGACTGAAATACTGAACTACGGCTGGACGTCAGGGATGAGCGGATTAACCGTTATCCGTTATCCGGTTTCCGGGGGTTTTGGCCTATCCGTTTTGTTGTTCGTTATCCGGCGATTTCTGGCCGGATAACAAACAACAAATTAGCTGAATCTTAGCTTTTGACGTGGTGATGGGTGTACTATGTACACGATCCTTCACGATCATAAGAGTGGTCGTCAGAAACAACAGAAGTATTCAAATCTAAAAGGGTTAATTGAAGTTTGCTCACTTGGAAACTGGCTACATAGTTTTGAAGATATCTAACTTCCAATCTTACAGAAGGCCCGCTAAGCCTGCACCATACTTATATGAGGCCTACTTAGCACAGCATTGTTCATTCATCTTAAGTCATGTGCTGACCAAGAAGGCATACAAACTGCTACTAGCAATTGTCAAAAGTGGAGAAGAAGAATTTTTTACCGCCGATCTTTCCATCGTGTCATTTGTGGTTACACGATTGCAGTATGTTCGATTTGATTGCAGGCGGTAATGGTACCTTTTTAGCCATATGCTGTCGTGAATTATTAAAAAAAATACTGCAGTACAGCAATGAATACTAGCAAAAGAAATAGGATTAATCCAAACACATAGAGTAAGGAAATTCTTCATTAAAAATTTTAGGGGAGCAATAAACTACTGAACAAAGTTATCATCGTGGGTGTTGAAGGCATGTAGATTTGTTTTAATTTGTGAGTTTTTTTTCCCGAAACTTATCTGCAACATAGGGAACACCTCCGTTTTGGGGCTTGGTCGGATATTCTTCCTCAGATCCAGAAGATCTGGATGTCATAACTCTTTGAGTGTGTGTTTGCCGTACACAATTGCTTGCAGCTACTACCCAAAAGTTAGTATTTTATCCATCCCAGATAATTCCACGTTGAACTACCTTGGATCTCGGGATGCTATCGAGCAGCAACAACAATAACGGTTCATAGCATGTGTAGGACAAGATCGTTATATGAGGTTTGTTTCGCTGGATGTCTCCTGCCTCCTTATTTCCAGAGACATCGGAAGAATTGCTCTTCCAAGGACTATTCTATTTTTCAATTGCTCTAATTGAAGCAAAAACAGTTAAGCGCAGAGTAAGGCTGATAAATAAAACAATCCAGGTCAAAGGCGGGTATGTTGCTGTGCGCTTGTCTTTCTACGGATGGGCAGAAAACCCCATAGAGGGTCGTTAATGCCGCGACTGCAAAACGTTTAAAAAACTACTAAAATGTCTAGAAATAGCTTATAAATTGACAGTGCTTTAAGCCGTGATCTGATGTTGAAATTAGTGCAATTTAAAACCAGATTTAGTTTTTATTGTTTGTTCGTTATCCGTCTTTCCGTTATCCGGTCATTTTCGGACAAAACTATTCGTTTTCCGTTATCCGGTTTTCAACATTTCATTATCCGTTCATCCCTGCTGGACATTCCTTCCTCGTTCCCCCGTAGTCCCGAAACCTGCCCCGTGCGATTACCATCCTTTCTCGATTATTTAACGCCATTCTCCAGTGGCACCACGTGGAGCAACGGTCATCGCCACCTAGGGTACAGTTTTATTGACCAAAACGTAAATTTGTTAGGTTACTCTTTCCTTTTATATTATTTATATATTTTATTTTTTACACAAGCTACCCTATGTGATTACATAATAGGTGCTTCAAATATTCAAAGAATAAAGATCGTACAGTGCCAACAAAACACTAGCACATCATAAATAATGCTCATCCGAAAGTAACAAAATCAATAGCAACCTGATGGTTTGAAAGGAGCTATCCAGTAAAGTCGAAACACAAATAAATAACGAAGAGACTTGAAGATAGGAAAATAATGTAATCGGATCACATATGAGGCATCAGGAATCCAAATTTGAATTGAGTATTTTTAGAGGTGTTTCGGCTAAATGATTAATTTGGTGCTTTTTGCGGATCATCTCAAATGAAGAAACAGGTTTAACTGTAGCACGTCGGCAATTATGCTTGACTCTGTCGCTGTCAAATTTAACGGTGCCTCATCGACTTGTGTGGTTCCCAGGGAAAAAAGTAAATAATGGAAGATATAAATGGGTCTTTGAATATTGTGCAATATACTGCATCTGATTAGATCAATCCCTTTTCCGTTTTTGCTTCTTCTTCTTGCCATTTGTGTGTTGAAGATGATTGCTGGTGTACATCGCCCTCCGGCTGTTGCTCGTCCCACTGTTCGTTTGCACGGCAGGCACCACTTCATAAACTGTCGAGACCACTTATTATCAACGGTATTAGAGATCGTTCAGCAATATGTCCATTTTCTTACCATGGCACTGTCAGCCGCATCTTTGACTTTAGTAATTCCTTGTTTCCCTCTCGAAGTTTCACTCCAACCATCTGGCGTTCCACGCACCTTCGCCTTACTGCAAGTTTATGCTCGGCTGATTTTGTTAGAGACTCCAGTGGCAGGATTCATTAACAATTAAACCCGCGAGTCTGCGGAGTATAAGGAGTAGAGATTAATGCTTTATCGTGAGCATCTCTACCCAGTTTGAATTGAATGAGTCTAGAAGCAGGTCTCAGAACTATACAGCATCGAAAGAAATATACGCATATTGAAAATACGTCGCTTCCACTTCATCTCGACTGTCCTCGAAAGAGAAAATTTACGTATCGACCAACATTACTGCAGCACCCCGAATCCAGCGGATGATCTCTTTGGAGGTATCACGATTGGTTGAGGCAAATGTCCGAAGTATAGTGTATGTGGCCAAAGTATATGACAAACCTCACATTGTCGAAGTCTTTGCTCCTTCCCCCCCCCCCCCCCCCCACCCTCCGAAGTCGATATTGGAATTAAGCAGCAACACTAAAATAGAAGTATCTTGATTTTGTAGCGGCGTTTTGATTGAACTCCACATGAGGTTTTAGATATCTTTATTAGCTAGTGTTACCGCTTCAGACGTCCCTTATGCTTAGAAATTCAATGCAACCTTCTGATCACAGTCGATAGAAAGATCGATGTATTCACCTTACAGGAAGCCAGACGGACCAATCTTTCGGCATCATGGAAAAACTATCTTGGTTAACGTCATTCTTTGTCTTTACAGTTTAATCCTGATGAAAACTCTCTACCGGAATAGCGAAGACCAGTTTTTACTTAATTCGGCGTTGGCACTTAAAAAAAGCGGAGTAGAGCTCAGTCGAAAGCGACCTTTTCGGAAAGCTTTACCTGTGCTCTTAGAAAAAAATTCTAGTCGCAATGAGAGGACGGGTGAATTGAATCACAGCATAAGCCGATGGAAGTCTTCCGTAAAGCGGATTACGGTGCACGCTACCGTGTTCGATTCGACCTCATTAAACCATCTCGTTATCATTGTGGCAGGTACGGGAGGCATGAAATCGTTTACGTAGTTAAAGAACATCATAGTCTCTACTTGTTGGAAGTTTGTTTTTCCATATATGGTTGAAAACATATATGGTTGAAAACTTACTTATCGATTCAATTCAGCCAACTGGACGCGATCTATTCTCTTCGCATTTTGAGCAACGTATTTGTTGGAACAACACAGCTTTTTGCCTACCGCCTTTCAACACTGGGGGTTTTCACACCGCAAGTTCGACAATGATGATAACGCGTCTGAAGAATCTCCTCGTAAGTGCGCTGAAAAGAAGGCTGGTCGCCTGTGGCGTCCGACCTGGTCTTTTAACGTGCGAGTTTGCAACGCTTGCAAACATTCCTACACTCGCAGGAAAGAGGATGTCATGAACAAGTTGAATTGTGTCGGTGTGTGCACTTCTCCTCAACCGCCAATGCATGAATTGGATCCTTCGTCACCATGGACGAGAAGTACTGCGTCTACAGAAATGCGTTGCACAGTTACGTGGTTTTCAAAGCGGGAGGATATTGGTCGAAGAGGATATTGGTTTAAGTAGTTCGAGTTGAAACCCTTTCCTTTTTCACAACAAACACACCAATGAAAACAAGTTTATTACAAAACAGATAAAACGAAGAAACTGTGAGAAGTCTAAAGCAGGTTGAGTGGATGGTAGTGACGTGAGAAGTCTGGTCGATGGTGAGAGTGACGCCACTAGTAATGTCGGTTACTGATGTAAGACGTTAGTACCCAGAGACGATGCGGCGTGGCGGCGCGGGACCCACGGCGAGGAATTTCCGAGAGTCAAACACAACGGGGTTCGCGAACTCCTGCCCTAGTCAAACTCGTCGGCGAAACCGTCTCTTCCTGCAGAAACTTCGGATTTTCCTCCCCTAAAGCCGAGACAACGGCAGCAGCAGAGAAAAGAAACCTAGCGATCACTAGAGCGGACACCAACAGAGAAGAAGAAGCAATCCTCGCAAGTAACACGGAAATGCCGCCTTTGGGCCCTGTTGCCGCCACTTTCCGCGCCAATACTGCCGCATTGTCACTGCGTACAGCAGTGACTTCCGTAGTCTATAAAAATCAATGCTATGCCTAATCATTGATACTCTACCCTCTTTTCTCTACCAACCTAACAGCACTACAAGTAGAAAGTTAGCTTAACTCGAATGAGTTGTTCGAACGACAGCCGAAACATCTTGATCACGACAAAAATGAGTTGCCTTCCTTTTGATAACCTTTTAAGTTCGACAATGATGACGAATCGCCTGATGTATCTTCTCGGACGACCATGTACGCAGAAGAGAAGAAGAAAGAGAACAAGAAGTTTAATTCCAATGATTTGTTCGAACCATTGCGGAAACAACTTCTTTACGACAAAAAGGAGTTGCTTTTCTTCTAGTGTTGCATCTATAACCGAGCTTTTAGCGTCAAATGTCTCCAATCGGTTTTACGGCTGACTCGGACATGTCCTCTACCTTTCTGGAGAGCATGCACAAAATCTTGCACATCCGGCGTTTCAGAAAACATCTTATCGTTAACGCCAGACCGGCGAAGAGAACTCGAAAAAGTTTGAAGAACTAGGGATTGAACTTGTCCCTCATCCGCCATACATGCTGTGTCTTGAACACGCTAACTATTATGTCTTCCGTTTACTTCACTCTTTCTTAAAAGCAAGAAAGTTTGCAAATCGAGAGGAAGTCAAAAATGGAGGCAACTATTTCTTCCAAGTTTCCAGAGTTCTTCGCTTGCGGAATTCGATTTCTACCGGAAGGAGGCAATATGTGATAGACAATAACGTCTCATAATTTATAAATGGATATTGGTTTTTCACGAAGCTACTAATGAAATTTCGCGTTCCCTGTTCCGACACTTGTCTGAAAATTTTATGTACAATATAATATTTTACTATGTCCCCATTCAAAGCACTTTTCCGATGGTATGCAAAAATGAAACGAGTGCTACATATTATAATTATAGTTATGTGTAATCAATACAGCTCATGTTTTTACTGAAGAACGCAAAGTGAAGTCATTTCAGCTCACCGTTTTGCATGGCATACGAAAAACCTCCGACGCGGTCGACGACCCCGTGAAGATACTTCTCAATCAATTGTTCACTATATACGAAAAGCAGATTGAAAGTGAGTCCTTGAGGATTTTTCAATGTTTCAAGAAATGATGTTCACTAACCCCAAGTGCGCTATCACGTGTCCGCATAAAAAATTGTTGAATTGAGTTAAATTTTGGTTGTTAGTGTTAAACATTTCATTCATTTTATAACACGACATCAAAAGGCTTTGTCTAGTTACCCAAAGAACACAACAAGTCTAAAGCCTGTTTGAGATCGAGTGGAAACGACAGCGTTATAGTATGGAGACTGGAAGTTTGTTGTTATATTTGGATCGAAAGGCACATTCTAAAATGAGTGTCATAAAATTCTTACCTGATTAGTTACGGAGGTGGTTGAGGTTAATTTTAACCCTGTTGCATAATCCTTTCAGATTATGTGCAATACTGTTGTTCCATATAAGTTTGGCAGTTTTTGAGCACTAATTCGTCTTTATACCCAAACTTTGATACTTTCTTCGAATTAAAAATGAATGAAAAGAGGGCTTAGGACTTTATATAATATTATCCTGTACATTTCGTGCTGTTTTCAGATTTGGATCATGAAGCTCCAAGTTCACCGACGTTCGCCGTCGAATGGACACGATTGACGTGGTCATTATTAGCGCTCATCTCCAGGCTCACCTCACGATTCATCGATCCGCGACACATCGATCAAGAAGAGCAACAGCTAACGAAGCGTCTGAATATCAAACTATTCGATCTCATCAACAAGGTAGTAAAGTAGCTTTTTGGTCGAATTTCTGACTTTAATGGAGCTTGATTTTGGCTCACTTATAGTCAGTTAAATGTATCAAAAATTGCGACCTATTAAGACGAGGCACGCTACCAACGGATTATGGCTATTTTTCTCTGAGAATTATTGGTGTTCATTTCAGGCTCGACCTGTTCGACCACCTCCTGGCATGCCAGAGAATGATTACCGATGGGTGCAGTTTTACAATGTAAGCTTTTTGTTGATGCGCGTGAGCAAGGGGAATTCCGATTCTGTTTCGATGTCTTCGTAAGTGCACCGGGTACTGCCTGCCTGCTGGCAGGACTTCCCGAGTCGATCAATCAAACTTTTTTTTACTTATCCAAATTTGAAGCATCTCCTTCACCATCGTCGACTGCATGTTATGACTGAGGGGGACCAACGACTACAGCACAGTCGCATGTTCGACATTGAGAAGCAGCTTCTATAATTTGTGCAGGAACCGAACTAACTAATCTAATGAAGTCACTTCTTAGGATACGGAACGATAGACGTGGTAACAAAATGGAATGGATAAGTACAAGGCTTCAGATATTAGATATAAAACCACCCAACATAATAGAACTACAAGTGCTCAACATGAAGTTCTCGATTGCCTCAACATGAGAATCGAAGACCACCGGTGCGCTGTAGTTATCCCGACTGTATTAGAAAAATCCCATCATAACAGCCATCAACAACAGCAACCAACATGCCAACCAAGAACAACCAATTTGTCCTCGCACTTGTATATGCGGACCACAACATAGATAATCAAGGACAGCGCTTTTCTCCTCCTTTACTGCATAGAATTGTACCACATTACACACATTATTACACACAACCGCAACACACGACCACATGAGAGCACCATAGGCGAATACGAGATATCATAAAGAAATATAGGATGTCATAATTGGCCGCTCCGGCTCATGAGGACTGTAAGGGGTATCTGATGCTCAGGCAAGTCCCATCGGGGCTCGCTATCCTATGTTGCAGACGGCTGGATTGAAGACGAGGGAGCGGAGAGGCTCCGCTCGAGAACCCTGGGAGTTGGTTAGAATAGAGCGGAAAAGCTCGGCGCCTCAAAGCTGCGCCCTCTCAACTGCTCGGCGAGTCGACGAAAGTGTGAATTGAGTCCGACGGAGACCGACGCGCAGCGAGCACGCGCCGATCAATAGCGTGCGCTAGCAGGCAGACCTCGGGAGCGGCTCATCGGGGTTATGCGCGGATACGGCGCTAGTTTGAAATTGGAGACCGGGCTGTCGCGTTCGTGACAGCTGCTGTGGAAAGGATAAAGCACTGACATCTCCGTCGGCTGGCCATTGAAAATTAATATATGGACGAAATGAATATTTAAATTGCCCTGATAGCATGCGTTGGAAGTAGAACGTCCGACGTATTCCAAACAAAGGGTGATTAACTGTCCTCCTCAGTTTTTGGTTTGAGTTCCCTGTATCGGGTGTTCAAAAATGGTACACAGAATTGTTTGGATTTCTATCCTTCAGCTTCAGAAAAACCCTAAAGTGTTTGTTTTTTGAAAGACTGAAATTTTTTTTAAAGGAATACGGCCTACGGGAGTTTGAATTAGGCAACGAGCCGTCGTATTCGCGACACTCTGCGCCTTTTATTGCTAGTTTCAGGTTCCTGAAAGGTCTCAAAATCTGTCTTGGCCAGTTTCGGCACTAGACGGCACTAGGTTTATTGCCATATTGAACTCCTAAGCTAGACATATCCAAATAGTTTGTTAAGTAACGATTACTACTGTGACATCAGAGTTGAGCACATTCTACGGTTCCATAAGGACGATTCAAACGGTCAGCGTTTGTCATTTCAGTTTCTGGCTCCTACCCTGACTACGTTGCATGATCTGTACTCGCAACTCGATCCTCCCATTCAGTCACTGGATACGGCTATTGCTGCGTTTGCTGAAGCACAGGTTCGTCTCTTTGCGGAGATATTTATTTGGAAGCGCGGTCTTTTATGAAGAGGGTATGGTGGGCTAGCCGCTTGCGAAGGGTGTTATTCTTAACGTGACTTGTTTTAAAGTAGCCGTACTACATAATCCAGTTTTTGCTAGATATTTTGTTAAATGTGTAACTGTATATATATCTCCATGTCTTGCTGGATTGTGTATGTGTTATTACGTCCCAATTCGAACCAAAAATCAAACCTGTTAGATCGACCTGCGTGAGCAACCTCCTAGGTAAACCGATAAAACCGATATGGATTAGCGAATCAATATTGATCGATTGTAGCAAGTCGATGGCCCCAGTGCAGCGGCTGTGCCGTATACACGTGGGACATCAACCTGCCCCATGGAGCACCCGAAGCTGCCAAGGCCTAGTGCCGCGAGGTGGATCGGTCCATGCCCTTAAGTGTCACTTCCGAATATGGATTCTCCGGGTCCGTCCCTTCACCCCAAAAGTATTGAGTCTTTCCAGCCCTGGGCTGCAGCCAGCAGACTGCCAAGAGGAGATACTACTCGGGACATGAACTGACTGCCTGGCACTGAACATCACTGCCCATGTGATGTCCACGTGGAGGGCCACGCGCAGGCTTCCGCCCTGAGCGCCCTGCCCCTCCCCGCGGACCCGTTTGGGGCATACACAGGCAGACCCAACAATCCCACAAACGCACACAACAATACCGACAATACCAGACAACTGTGATATGTGAACGGACTCACCACACTCCTTCTTCTCGCACTCCAGAGACCAGCATAGATTTATTACACACCGCTAGGCCAATATGGTAGAATATACATGAGAGTCGATTACGCAATATAGAATAGAAAGTATGTCTGGCAGAGTGGAGTGGTAGATGTAGATAGAGACGCAGACACACCTTGATTGCTCTGCTCCCTCAGCCCCGGCGACCCTTCCTGGTAGGGTCGCCATCCATCCAGCCTGGTCGATGCAAAGAAAAGAAATGAGACTGTGGCCAGGCCTCGCAGGCTGGCTCCCGCTGAACTGAGTAGTGAAGAGCTGGCGAATGGGCGACGCCTCAAAGGCGAGGCCCCGCTCGCGGTCGGTGCAGGCGTAGACTGAACAGCCGACTCTGCGCGGGGAGCGGGTTATGCCCGCTCGAGTGCGCGCGCTCCCCCGTGGATCGATGCCGGGGAGGCGGGGGCAGGTCGCGCGATGAGACGCCTCATCAGAGTTCATCGCGAGCCCGGACGCCCGCGGAGGACTGAGAGGCTGCGAAGGGGTCGCGAGACGCGACACGATATTGTTTATTTCCCCTGATATGCTACCTGCATAGGGACACACTGCATATTTCTAACGACTACATGCGTATTTTTTTCAAATCTCGAATAAAGTGTCTAGGATTTCTGAAATCTAAATCTTTCTCTTTTATCATCTTCCTGAAATTGGAATCTATATATCTACAATTAACTAGCAAAAATGAATACGAAGTATATACATGAAGTTGCTATCTTGCGCAGAAAGCGAACATGTAGTACTACTAGCAAGGGCTGTCTCATTGGTACCCTTTACAGCTTCGACCGTGCGTGGAGTCTTTCCGTGAGCTTTGTAGATCACATTCGTCCGGTATCTTCGCCTCGTTAAGAACGGCTCAACTCGATCGAATGGCGAATTTTCGAGAAATCCCTGACGAGAAACTACGACTTGCCTCTTCCTACTACACCTCGGTTCTCTACACACTCGGCATTCTCGCCTCGAGGTTGCAGGTTGGTAGCAATCGTCTCCTATGTCAGTTTAACGCATTCACGACGTGACCGTTTTCGCGCTCAAAACGTGTGATGACTGGCAAGTTTTGGCGCACGCGGTGTCCACTATTTGTGTGTACGTCGTCGCTCGCAAGGTGTTACTAAGCCAATCATTTTTCTGGCTATGCAAACCCAACACTGATTTGTTACTATAATTTGCGAATTTGAAAAGAAAATCAAACAAAAACATTAATAAAGAAGGTTCTTCCCAAAACTCCCTCGTCCACTCAAATGAGTGGACATTGTCGCGAATGTGTTAAAAATAAATAGCGGTTAAGGAATGTTATTGCAGTGGGTACTTACTAGGCTGAAAGAAATATTTCACCAAAGCTCAAACTAAAGGCCCTGTGCAATTCTTCTGTGAATAAGAATAAACTCCCTCTCCACATTACGGTAACACAATTTATGGATGTATTAGGTTGTTCCATAAGTTCCCGCCGTTTTTTTTCAACGATTCATTGCGGATTTCGCCGGCGGTCTCTTGCACAGCGCTATACTGGCTTCGAAAGAGAATAATTTGTTCTATTAGAAAATGTATTGCGTTTCTTTTTGCATCCTGAATTTTGTTAATTTTTAGGTCGGTAAAGTGAAAAAGTGAAAACTGGCCATCTGCGGCAGTTGCTTCTCTCCGCTTAGGCTTGGAATTTTTTGCGCAGTTTTTTATAGCATTTGGAAGACAATGTCCTGTACTACAGGGATACATGTTGGTCCTATTTTCTCATTTGTCCTTTTATTGATCTTTAGGTCGTCAAATTGGGACGTCCGGAGGAGAAGATTTGTTTTTACTGACAGCTCCTGCTCTGTGGTTGGATTTTTTGCTTGGTGTTATATGTCTTTCGGAAGAGAATGTCATGCTCTATAAGAATTTGTGTCGCGTTTATTGACTTGTGGTGATTTCTGTCGAATATCAACAAAATTCCAGAAAGATAAAAATTATCTTCACCAACAACTCCTCCTAGTTCAGTTGTTGATATTCGGCAGAAATCAGCATGAGCCAATAAACGCTACACAAATTCTTATAGACCAAGACATTCTCTTACAAACGACATAACAACAAACAAAATGGCCAACCACAGGGAGCTGTCAGTAAAAACAAATCTTCTCCTTTGGGCGTCCCAATGTGATGACCTAAAAATTAATAAAGGGCAAATGAGCAAATAAAACCAACACGTATTCTTGTAATACAGAACATTGTCTTCCAAATACTATGAAAAGCTGCGCAAAAATCCAAACTTAAGCGGAGAGAAGCAACTGTCTGCGATGGCCACTCTTCACTTTTTCACTCTTCACGTTACCGACCTAAAAATTCACAAAATTGAGGATGAAAAAAGAAATGCAATACATACTCTGATAGAGCAAATCATTCTCTTTCGAAGGCTATAGCGCTACGCAAGAGACCGCCGGCGAAATCCGCAACGAATCGTTGGAAAAATCGGCAGGGACTTATGGGACAAACTAATATATGCGTACGCCTTTAGCCTGCTCTACAATTCGCAGAAGAGAACTGACCATAAGATTATTCACTTTGTTCAGGGCTTCCGCTTCGAATTACAATGCAAGTTGCCGTTCTCTATGAGCGATCCGGTGCGGAGCCTACTCGAGGTGGTTTACCTGGCCGTCGATCAGCTGGTGGCCGATTGCCTGTTCGCCGCGGAGCCGTCAACAAATGCCATCCTTGTTACCAATAACCTCTTCCCGTTCAACTGCGACAGTCTGGCTCATGCTGTCGTCTTCAAGCAGTTTGACGTGCAAATCGTCAGCGAGGAGACGGCTCAGGCTGTACAAGTGAGACCGTAAATTTCATCGATGTTGCTTTGTCCAAAAAACACCGAACAAAGCGCCTTTTCAAATCAGTTTCTTTAAGCCTCAAGTGGCTAGTATCGAGGTTGTAAGCTGTCATAATGATGTTTTGTTGCAATCAAAACTTCTAGCGCCAGGCGGGACTCGAACCCAGCGCCCTTTATTTGATACAGTAACGTTCAATTGGCAATCCACTGGAAGTACCCTGATAAAACCACTATGGCAGAGAAATTGGCTTAAGTAAAGCTAGAGTGAGCTAGCGTCGCGGAAATGAGTTCAAGACCAGGCCTTCGGCATTTTCATGGCCAGGGTCAGGGTTTTTTTGGGCCGTTGCCCAGGCCTTGCGGTCGTTTTGTTCCTACTGATTTGTCTAGATTGAGCAACCTTGAACTCCGTTTTCAGATCCAAATGAACAAAGTCCGAGAAGGATCTTTCTCGCCTCATATCCCTGGAAACTTTCCGTCGGCTGCGTTGCTTGCCATGAAACCGACGAGTGGTGTGAAGAGGAACAATGCCACTGTCAGTGCTGGTTAGTTGCCTGTCAAGGGCTTCGATGGGTGATCCTTGGTTTCGTCCGCTTTTCCAGGTCCTTGGTCTATCGTTCTTGCTAATTTGTTCTGTGTAAGTATTGTTAGTAGTGCGTCAGGGTAAAATCTGTTCTTTAGGGAAAGCATCACTCCTTTTTTTAGAGTCTAGACGAAGGGCTAAATTGCTGATAAAATTTTTCCTTTAAAAATATGCATGTAAGCGAAATGTGTGGCACATTTCGAAGAGGGAATAACACTAGCGATGTACATTATTTACTACAGTGTGTTTCAAAAAGTGTCCACTCTAAAACATGCCCATATCTCGTTTTGCGTTTATTTCTCCAGGCCCGCACTAGCTCCACTAGATTCCTTGTGGTCGAAAATAGGTAACCACTCGCTTTCATAAATTTTTTTCGTCTCTCACGAGAATCAAACCTTTTTGAAGAAAATTGTTTGAAAATTAGCGTTTCAAAAGTATGTATCCACTTGTGAAAAAGAAACTTTTACTAAATTCAAAAGTCGATCGGACCACCATCATTTCTTATAACATCGTACACCGTATTATTCGTGCTACTGACAAGGTTCTGGATGATTTTGTCTTTGCTGGTGCCCCACGTAATCAAAATCGCCACCACGTCATTGAACTGTCGGTTATTCGCGTAGACTCATCGGACCACGGACCCTCACACGCTCTCCATTGGGTTACTGTTAGGAGAACAAGGAGAACAGGTCGGCCCAGTCGTTTACTTGAATGTTGGGACGGTGGAGCCAATCTTTGGTCGAGCTAGACACATGGACTGCAGCGCTCCTTTGCTGCAGAACACGTATCTGATGTCTTCTGCCTCTCAAGAAAAGCAGAATGATAGACTCCACACACCTTGACACTCCAGAATGTCCATGCGACACAACGGGACACAACCGAAGACTAAGCTTCAGCATTTCGCTGCTGCAGAAGCCGGCCGCTGTCACCAATGAACCTCCTCCAAAGTTGCGACGACGGGGCCTCTCGTAGGTCTCTCCGGCAATGTCGGTATCCATCGGGGCCATCCAGATTAGATTTTTCCCGTTGGTAAAGATGGGATAAATTTAATCTGGAAGGTCGTCGGCGGATACCGACATTACCGGAGAAACCTACGAGAAGCCCCCGTCGTCGCTACTTTGGATGCGGTTCATTGGTGACAGCGGCCGCCTTCTGCAGCAACGTAATGCCAAAGCTTAGTCTTCCGTTGTGTCCCGTTGTGTCGCATGGACATTCTAGAGTGTCAAGGTGTGCTGGAGTCTATCCTTATGCTTTTCTTGAAAGGCAGAAGACATCCTGCAGCAGGGCAGCGCTGCAGTCCATGTGTCTAGCTCGACCAAAGATTGGCACCACCGTCCCAACATTCAAGTAAACGACTGGGCCGACCTGTTCTCCTGACAGTAATCCAATGGAGAACCTGTGAGGGATCGTGGTCCGACGAGTCTACGCGAATAACCGACAGTTTAATGACGTGGCGATTTTGAATAGGTGGGACACCAGCAAAGACAAGATCATCCAGAACCTTGTCAGAAACACGAACAATACGATGCATGATGTTATAAGAAATAGGCGGGCTTCCCCTTTCTGTATTGCAGCTGGCTCCAGTGTGTGGCAAGGACCCTCATAAGAGCTCATGAGGTGGGCGATCGAAAATGCGCACAAACAGGGTTAGCGGTCCAAACTCCCGCCCGCGCAGCAACTCTGTGAGTAGCCGATCGATGAGAATAAACGCGATGCACGGCCTGGTATACGTGAGCTCGCGACAATCGACATCGCGCGCGAGCAAGCCAATCGGCGCGGATCGAGAGATGCCTCATCGGAGATCGCGTGGGTGCGGTAGACAGGGTCGATCAAAGGTAGGGAAACATCGAATTCGCGAAAATAAGTGAATTCACTACGCGTGAGGCATATTCTGTTTCAGGCGGTTGGAACACATTATCCTTTCTCCTCATCCTTTTATGTTGTTGTTGGGAGACTCGAGAATAATGTAACTATATCTATTTTCTGCATGTTAGATCAGGATATACGACAGTGACTGTTACTGCGAACGCTTTCAGCATAGAAATGCGATTCGCCAGCTTCGTATGTGAAGTGACTTCAACCAACAAATACAGCACTGTCACGCGAAATTAGGCAAAAATGCGACCATACGCGTCGAAGATAACCTCAAACTTGGGTAATTAAACCTTTATCTTTAAATGCACAAAATAAACATGCACGCGAATAACGAGCATGAACTATAGCATCGATGGTAAGCAATAGAATGATATGGGAAGAGAAACATGAAAAGACATGACTATACTACGCGTATAATACAAGGCAATCGATGTGAATTTCATGTGGACAAGAGCAACGCTATACGAAACCTAAACCAAACTGAACGGCAAAGGATAGTGTAAGTGATGATCAGAGCCAAACCCTACTTTAGGAAGATACCTAACCCACATGAGGAAATGGCAAGGTAAAACAATGCAATACAAGAGCACATATGATCAGAGAATAACATAACATCAGAATATATGGGGAACAGCGAACTACACGAACAATGAATAAAGGATAGCAACACTACGACACAACCATCTCACACGATATATGAGTATACACGAACACGAATGCACATGAGGGACAACAAATATGCACAAACCCACAGGGACACGCGCCAGGAGAAGGAAGAGGAGGAAACTCCCCCCGAAGAAAAAACAGGGATCCAAATACGCGCAGCATGGAGAACCCCCTTGAACCAGTCTCCCCGGACGCGCACAGCCGCACGACTGTCTGCAAATCGATGAAAGAAGGCTGGAAGCGCTGATTAGGAAGAAGATCCTGAAAATCAAGAAGCGCAGAGAAATGGTCCGGGGAAGGAGGAGAGCCCAGAGAGCGCCCGCGGTGCAATGGGGTGCGGAATCCCTCAATAGAGACGACTTGTCATCAGAGTGAATTCCCAATCGATTTAAAGTTCCAGTTCACGCTCAGGCGAGCAAATTGTTCTCAGTTGTCAGGATTTATAAATTGATGTCAAACCTACCTGGAGAGTATGCTATCGAGTCGCTTAACGGCGGGTACCACAGTAATAGTTACTATGAAAAAGTTCCTTGCTAAAAAAAGCCCTCAACCAGCCTTGCTTGAATATCTAAAGTTCCATGTTACTCTGTATCACTTTGGACGCTAGAGCATTCTGTTATATTCTGAAGAAACTTCGAAAGGTTGTTCATTTCCAGAAGGCGGCAACACTGCTCACAAGAAGTCTGACGTGAACAGCAAGGAGTCAGTTATTCTACAACCGACATTTAGCGACAAGCTAAACAGTTGGCAGGCTACATATCCACACCTACTCTGTACTACGAGGCAAAAGGTTGAGCTTCCATAGTAGTTTCTCCACGAAAAACTTGACATATTCATTCTCGCTCAACTTTACCTAAGCGTTCGAAGCAAGTAGTTTTTTTAACTTCTTGAACTTCTAGCAGGAATATAGCGGCTTTCATCTTTCTAATGCTGCTCGGAAGCGATTTAAAGATTTTTGAAAATAGCTGCTTTTCATCGACTGTTCCATTCTGTGCCGAGTAGATTCTAAAAGATTTTTTAGATGCTCAGTGGAATGTTCACGGAAACCTTTTGCCTTTCATTGCCACGTAAAATTCGCAAAATCATAACCGCGGTGTTTGCTCAACTTTTGAACAGTGCTTATAAACGAAAAGGTCTCATACCCTCTTAACGAAAAAGTGATTTGCTGGTTAAGGATACCGTTCTACTGGATAACCGAGCTGGCCAAGTTGGAAAGCGACCGGTCTTCTACTTTTACATCCGAGCCACAATCTTTTCACCTGCAGGCGGTCTTTCCTACGTGCGATCACTTTCGCTGCCGTTTACCATCGCGACGAGGCGAAACCAGGTGCGTACTGAATTCTGTGGCTGGATTCATCAGTCTCGGGATGAAGGTAAAGAAGTCCTTGCGGTCATGTGCGAACGAGATACCTATCATTCGAAAAAGCAGCGTACTGCTTCTTGCTGCATGTTCCTGGGTTCGTAGAAGTAGTGGTTCTCTAGCGCTATCCATCCTGCAGAGTTAGCAGCTATTTTTATTCTTTCTTTTTTAACCACCTTGGTGTTTGATAGTCTACTCGTGGAAAGCTTGCTGGAGAAAATCGACTTCAACCTGGCTTTCCTAATGTTCTGCTTGCTATTTCTTGCGAAGTTTTTTTCGAAACTAACCTGTGGAATAGAAGAGCCTCGTGCTTAAATAAATGTGCCATATATCTGTAATTGTATCACCAATTTAACTAAAACTTAAAAAAGGGTGAGTCGGAAGTGAATCCAAAAAGATTCAAGAAATGTAAGAGAAACTACTGCAACTGAAGGGAAGGCAGGGAGAAAAATCAATGCTTCAAAATGACGACATGAAAACCATACGTTAATTCGACAATGATACGTAATTACACGAAGTCATGAAAGATAAGGTGTCAAGTTAGGTTCCTTTGGATTTCTAGTAAAATGATCCCAAGGTGAAATAGAGGCAAAAACCCTTTGCGAGCAAAAGTAGACTCAGTGAACTGACCATTTTGTCACAAAACCAACGACAGAAATGTCACGAATGTAAATATGAAAATGAGGACGAGATGATGATGAGAAATATTCCGTGCGCAGTAGGTACTTGTGTTTCCTCCCCTTCAACGGCGGCTAGCTGAGACGAAAATGACCTTGACGATGAAGCGGGTTGGGCGGCTTCCTAGTAGTTAACGACGCGAACTCAGGAGAATGCGCGAAAGCGATGTAGAAGAAGTGTGTTATTGACCAAACAGCCGATGATGTCGATAGCACGACTTGGGAAGCACTAGTACGATAGAGCGCTCGAACGCAGCGCAAAGATGTGGACGACCAGAGTGAGGAGGCGGAACCTAAAAGAAACACCAACGCTTTAGCGCAACTACCAGGGTAGCAGTACCTAACGGGCAGCGCTAACGGGTCCCCTCCTATGCAAGGTGTCAGACTACGGAAGGACCCAAACAGTAACTTATGCCAGCGACTACCACGACGAGAGCGAGTTGGATACGGCTAGGGAAGCAGAACCACTTGAGAGCCAAGAGTCAGCCCCTCCCCCTAGCGTAGTACGACAGCAATAGCGAGCGTAGTGGAGGAGGCGAGGATCATTAACCTCGTCCGGCAGGCAACACGGACGTGCAGGATGCGACGGATGACACAACAACGTCCGGCAGAGACCACGGACGTGAAGAAGGCAGCGCAAGATGTCAAAAACGAAGAACAAGGGTCGCAGACGAGCGGAGTGGTGGGAAGCAAACAGAAATACGACTGCCAGGACCCCTTCTGGATCTTTCCAGAATCCTGCGCGCTCGCGGCGCATCGCGGTCTGCAATGCAGAAGGCACGCCGCGGCTACGGCTGGGCTACGCTACGATAAGACCCGGCCTGTTCCTAACTGTCAGCCTAATGATGGTAATAAGGAGCTTTAACATAATAGCTATAAGGGGCGTTTTTGGCTTTTCTGTTTTCTGGGAAGATTTTAAAAATTTCCGCCCATCTCTAGCCACGATATTCGGTTTCCTATGTACGTAAACATGGAGGGATTGGGAAATTATGCGAGGAATTACTCGTGTGAATGCACAGATAGTTAGCTGCCTTTGCTTTCAGGACTGCCAGGTGCAACGAATGATGAGCTCATATACGGCAACGTGCTTCTGGCTATACGGCACGAGCAGCCTTGATGGCCTGATTTTCAACTGGAGCGAAACAGGTGTGCATCGACTCGCCCACAGTTTTCTTTTTTGCCTAGAAATTGTTAAAAGCTCTACTATCTATGCACACGGGCCAATATTCGCATTAACATTTTCTGATCTATGGGTAAAATCATTCAATTGAGGAGAAGGGATTTTCGTGTTTTCACTGCTTGTTAATCAGAGGACACCAGCTCAATATTTTAAATATATTTTATAATATTTCAAAACTAACGATTGACTGCATGAAGAGAGTACCTGCACAAGCGTGCTATATCAGATACCCGTCCATCACCTGTGACCACATTACGATTACGTCCGTGACTTACTAGCTGTCA
Source organism: Heligmosomoides polygyrus bakeri (assembly GCA_947359475.1). Classification (NCBI taxonomy): domain Eukaryota; kingdom Metazoa; phylum Nematoda; class Chromadorea; order Rhabditida; family Heligmosomidae; genus Heligmosomoides; species Heligmosomoides polygyrus. The sequence goes on from OX375865.1 coordinate 108,376,297, forward strand.
TTCAGGATTCTTACTGTTTTCGAAGTATTGTAACCCATTTTTGTTATATATGCCTACCACTAGTGATCCATGCTTGACCGCAAGTCGCCAACTGCCGCTTGCGGTCGTTTCCTAATCTGCCCTCGACCCCAAGAATCAGGGGTCGGATTGATCAACGACTTACATAACTTTAACGGAGAATTCACAACGGAAAACTCAGATAACGCGGCTTATCGAGCGATATGGTGAGCGATAAGCCTCGTCATCTGAGTTTTCCGCTGTGAATTCTCCGTTAAAGTTATGTGAGTCTTTGATGAATCGGACCCCAGGATACCGAAGTCAAACACGGCGTCTCACGTCGACGTCACTCTATCCAGTACCCTATGTCGAATGTATATCTCATATCTGTCGTGAAATGCATGCACCGAGTGCGAGGCGCTATAAGATATGTCGCAGAAGTGTTAGATGTAGAACTGGAAGCTTCAGAAGTGAGATGCTATATGCAAGATTCAGAGCACGTCATCTGGAACATGTCTTTTTAACTTCAACACTCGTTAAACACTTTCCGCAGCACATCTTCTGAGGTTCACTTCTCAGGGTACGCGTTCTGTATTTGGACACAGCGCAACTTTAGGGGCATTTGGGGCATGAGTCCGGGATAAATCGTTTAACGTCGTGACCCCGTGATTGATTTTATGGATACGAATAGGTTGTTGAGACTATTGGAAACGCAGTTGTTTTCTCAAAACAAGGCCAAAACTAGCGTGGTCCCTCGACACAGCTATGGTGATTTCGTCACTACCTTATTTCATGGAAGCGTAGTCTGAACACCTGAGAAATGAACATCGATAGAATATTTGAATTCTAACTTCCCAGCACTTTTCTGTCCGGATCTGTTCTATTTAGCCTCGTTCCGATAGCAAGTGTAGAAAATCTCATTCACGGGGTATGTCTCGCTTCTTATGGTTAGGCACATCCTAGTTTGGCATTATGTATCTAGTAGACTTTCTCCCGGGTACCACATCCTGAAAACGTATAAATAGTATGCTCAAGCTAGCAGGGTTAGGCCTATGGTATACTCCCGCGTCGCTCCAGCGACGGGCGCCAGGCAACTGTTAATGATGCGCCTTCGCTGCAATGGCAGACGGCGCAATGGGAGGCGGTTATCAGTTGTCGCGCTATCCCTCCCGCGACGCGTCGCAGAGGAGTGTTAGCCCTGGTTTATAGTTGCGCCTCTGCGCGGCGCGGCACCATATTCGGAATAGATATCGACCGTGCTGCGCGAAAAATTGATATCTATGACGACCATCGCACCGCGCCGCGTGGCGGCGCAAGTATAAACCAGGCCTTATACCTCCGAGTGACGGGAGCGAAACATACTCCCGTACGACGGCCGTCGCAGCCCGTTGCTCGTTGCAGGCAGTGCACTGCGACGAGCGATGCTCACAGGGGGGGGGGGGGAGTGCTCGTCGTGCCTATTATATCCACTTCCCTTCACGTTTTTCGACACTTTCTCCGTTCTTGACCGTTCCCCACTGATATCGACACACGTCTGGTGATGTTTTCGTGGTTATGTGACGTCTTTGTTGTCTCCTCGTAGGGTTTTATTCGTGGTTAGGCTCATTTCTTTTTGTCTCATGTGAACTTCCTCGCCGGCACCGAAACCCACATTTCTCGCCGGCACCGAAACCCACATTTGCCGAAGAAGTCACAGGGAGGTTCTGGTGTTACGTCCGGCACAGAAATGTGCCAATTGAATGACTACTTTTTGAAGGAGATATTTTCTAGGTCATTTTTCGCACTTATGTGCCTATTCCTGCATTTTTCGCATGTGAGCTTCCTCGCCGGCACCGTCACAGGGAGGTTCCAATGAAACGTCCGTCACGAGAACCCTCTCGTGTCGTGTCGTGCACAGAACCTGGGTTTCCGTGCCTGCGGATGGAATGAGAAACGAAAGAAATGCAAGAGTGAGCACAGGTATGGCGGAAATCCCCCTAGCAAAACATGACATCGACGAAATACCCTTGAAATCAACACTCCTATAACAGCATACGGATCAGAAGGCGATAAAACGGGAAAAAACGCAAAATCACGAGCGAACTGTCGACAAAACAAGGAATCCAAGAAAAAATGCACTGATTCGGCTGATCCGCTAAAACTCTGCAAAAGTCTCCGTCTGAGGAACTGCGTGAACTATGTCAGCTTCAGCGACGGCACCGCATGATAGACAACACATACCGAACTACTACAACATCCAGCAAAAAGTGCGGGATTGGGAACGTGTCAAATTGTTACGCAACCAAATACACGGCCCCGAAATATTGAAACGCAGCGTTATCTCAACTTGTCTGGTAGAACTGGTAGCGTAGTTACTGATGGTGACAGCTTATTCTAGGCATCAAATGGTCACGCTTCAAGCAGCTCTATCAGGCCTACTTCACGGTGAATGCAGAGGTGAAGCGACCGCTGAGTGATGTTGACTTCCAGTTGATGAAAGAGAAGATGGAATGCGAAGACTGCCGGGAACATAGCATTCCAGAAGGTTGGCTTCTGGTGCCTCTGATCTGTCATCATGTGTCAGCACTTGATTTTTTAGGCGAAGAGCCGCTGCTGACCTTCAAGAATGTGCTGTGCCCACATTTGCGGTATGACTGTGATCAAAACGTGATGCGATTTTCAATCTGGAGGGGTATGGTTATTTTGTTTTTCTCATGTTGAATGCATTCGTGAATTGCACCAAATTTTTGGGAGAATCGAGGTTGATAGGATGATAGAGTCAAACCAACAGACGGGCAAAGAGTAAGCGGTAAAGGGATAGCTTCAAGCTATACCATTATTGGGCGGTCTAGGAAGTGTATACATCCCACATCAAATTTTGTCACTTGCTGAATCCTGTCTCCATAACAACATCGCCTATAAGGCCGGGGCATGCTTCCATCGCCGCGATGCCATCACGACGGCGCTCAGTTTATGACTATTCTGCTGCGTGCGGCCGAATAGTTAAAGGAAACCTCGTGGCGGTTGCTGCAACAGTAGCGGTCGGCATGCGCGATGGCTTCCCGCGCTCAACGCGGGCATGGCATACTTTTTCGCGCCGCGCGCGGTGTTTACCGTTGGTCCTTGGAGGATCGTCGTCGCACTCCCTTGCAGAGCAATGAGCGATGCGACGAGCACGGGAGACCCTATCTCCTTTCGCGTCGCTCTGCAAAACTGATCGCCGCGATATAGTCGCGGTGACGGGAAGTATGCACAAGGCCTAACGTGGATAAGAACGAGAATCAGATGTAGTAGAAGAAGAAAATCTATTAAACACGGGGGAATCTAGAGTTCACTGTGTCGCAGTCTCTTGCTATTCTTTCTCCTGTCTCTATTTTGGCCGTTGTTTCTTTTTAAAGCGTCACCCTTTCATTGAATACTGGGTGAAAAATCATAACTTGAATGATTTAGGATTGATAAGTTTGATGCCTACAGTTACGACCGTCTAGTTGTATCCATCTCCATCTAGTCTTCGCTTCTATATTTCTGTACATTGTTGCTTGCAGTTTGAAAGAATACCGTCGAGCTTTTCGAGTAGAAATAGCAGCGCCTATCATAGAAAAATTGAAATTGAAATTGAAAAAAAAATGAAAAAATTTGAGCTCCAGTATAAAATTACATTTCTGTACCATGGCTTAGTTGGTGTGGTATTTCATAAGTTTAGGTATTCTGGAGGTGCTACAAATATTTCAAGATGCTCGAACGAATGTGAAACAACTGTGGGATGATTTCATACTGCATGGACTGACTGACATTAATGAGGTGATTTGTTTACGTCTTTTACTGATTTCTAGGCACTGCGACGAAATGAGCATCAATCAGTGTTCAATATATAAGAAATAAAAAGTGTGAATTGGACTCGTTTCGCCACCATCTTCGGACGAAACTGTTAATGTAATCTCTTTCTCGGTAGCTCATCAGGAAGGGGGGGGGAGATGTTACATAAAAGAAAGCTGTAGTAAAAAGCATGAGAGGAAAGAACAAGAATGAAAAGTAGTGAACTCACGCAGCGATTACTGACACGAGGAGCGAGTACCTAAAAGCTGATGTACTAAAACAGGGTCAAAGTGGAAAGAAAGTGATATATATATATATATATATATATATATATACAAAGGAGAATGAAATAGTCCAACAACTAGAAAGGAGGGAGAGACGGTGGAACAGTGAGAGGGTTCTAAAGGATAAGGCCGCGTTTATACTTCCGACGCCGAGCGACGCGACGGCATGTACAGGGTGCGTAAAAAGTATTGACGCACTAAACGCAGAGGTTAGAAAGAACAACACATTATAAAATTTAACAGTTTATGTACAAAATGTTAACAACGATCTAGCGAACAGAATAGCATCTTTTGTATTTTATATGGGCTTCTTCGCTGCGAATGCATGAGCGAAGACGAAGAGGAAAGACATCGATGGTGCGCCGCAAGTAGTCCACGTCGATTTCGTTCCATGCTTTGACCAGATCATTCTTCACTGACTCCATACTTTTGAGGGAAGTAGCGCAAGCTTTGTTCTCCAAAACTTCCCATATAGAGCAATTCAGCGGATTCAAATCCGGTCCATACCGAAGTGGCGGTGTGCATTGTTGGCGGCGCTCCTGACCAGCTGTCTGCATCTGCGCACCTTTGTCTCCTTGTTGACAAGGAACAGAGCCTGGCATATTTGTAGTCGATAGCTACGAAGATCAAGCTTTTTGTGGACAATCGTTCGGACGGATCCTTCGCTGATTTTCCGGTCCTTGGCCATTTTCCTAATCGACTTTTGCGGAGAGCGCTTGATTCTCTTTCGGATGACGTCATCATTCCTTTTGGTATCAAATGAGCAGGGCAGCTGAATCGAAGACGGTCTGATGATGCTCCAGCTTCTTCGAAGTGCTTTACTGCTCTTTGGATGGTTGGACAAGGGGCAGGTAGGACTCTGACGATGTACTTCGTGGCGTAGCCGGCGCGACGATGGATTTTCGCTTTGCATGGGCGGCTTCCATTAAAAAATAAAATACAGTGCACAGAAATATAAACGAAAATAATGACGGAGCACAATACAAATAATACAAATAGCTAAAATAACTCACGAAAACATCGAAAGCTGACGTTACCACCTTAACAAGACTGGAGTTGTAACAAAAAGAAGGTACGTCAATACTTTTTACGCACTTTGTATAGTGGCCAGCTTGACCGATTGCGTCGCCCGATCAATGTGGCCACAATACGTCGCATCGCGGCGTCGCGTCGCTTGGCGTCGAAATATAAACGGGGCCTAAGGCCTAAAGGATTAAGGAAGTGCAAGAGAGAAGAAAACGGAAACGAATAAACACCAAAAACAGTGGATTAAACCGTCATTAAATTAGGAGATGCGGTAGTCAGCTGCCGCATCGCAAAACCTGGAAGAAAAGCGCGTTTTTACGTGGCATAGAGAGAAGGAACTATGCTTTCAAAAACCTAAGGGAAGATAAACAGCAACAAGTTAAAACTGAAGGAGTATAGAATTCGAAGTAGTGTAGTATAAGCACAAAGTAGAAGAATGTATGGAATGGTTGATGTTATATGGGACACCACATAAAGTTTTGAAATTTTTTTAATACCTTCATGATTTTCTATAATGCACAATGCATATTATACTAAAATCGTCTTTACCGCAGGCTTCCTTCCGAAAAGTTGAATTTTAGTTCGCCTTTAGTTTTACCAAACACAGCTAAAGTCACACTTTCGGCTTTGTTAATTGATTGACTTCTCCAAACTTTCATTTGTTTAGATCAATGAAATGCTATTGGCTCAGCCTTCATCTGTAATGTATCTGAGGATCTCCTATATTGCTGGAGGTGCGATTGTTGACGGTCAAGGCCGTCTTTTTATCAAGCTGTTGTCGCTTTTTCAGTTTTGTTTATACAGAGTCTTCCAAAAAGTGTTCCTTATCAGATGGCTGTCAAGGTGATTGAGCAGCAGCAGATTGATAGTTGCTTCTTTTTTCAGGAAGCATCTGTATCTCGACGAGAGGAGAACGTGGCATAGTACACCTAGAACCGATTGAGCTGAAGAAGCTGCAAGCGAAGAGCGCGTTTGAGTATCTGGCTGATATTGCCGAATCCGAGAAGGTTATTCAATTATTGGTGCTCTGGTCATGTGTGTCATATACTATATTAGGGGGGGGGGGCAAAAGTAATGAGACACCCCATGCCGTGTCCATATATCTCGTGGCTGGAGTCTGGTTTCGTGCTTATCGTATTTGTATGTTTGTTGGCTACTTACTGAAGCCCATCTGAAAAGTTACCACTTCAGCCCTTTCCAGAAGCATGCCAAAAACCCCAGCCTGTCTCATGCCGAAACCCCAGTCTGACGAGTCGACCTGTGTCGCGCAAATCTCCCCCAATTCCCAACCCCGAGCAGCCTGGGCTCAATATTGACGCAAGATGAGAAGTACGTCTTCTACCTTAACCCTGCCAAGCAGCGAGTCTGGGTGAGGCCTGGTGACCTGTTACCGACCTTCGTTCGGCGAGATGTTCACGACGAGAAGCATCTTTGGAGCTTTTGGGTCTGCGCCCATGGATCGGTTTACCGGAGGCTGTTTCCCAAGAGCACCGCGATGAACTCCAAGGCCATGGTGAACGAAATAGAAGAGATGGGCCGGCGACTCGCTCTTATTCATTCGCAGCGCTTCAAGAAGGTTCTCCTCTTCGACAACGCCGCACCCCATCGGGAACAAGTAACCACGGGTAAGCTTGGCCAGCTGAGCTACGTTCACATGCCTCAGCCACCGTGTTCGCTGGACATCTCCCCATGTGACTACCACTACTACTTGAGCCTACAGGACTTCCTAGTCGGAAGGGACACAAGAACCCAAGCAGTCCTTGACAACCATATCGAGCAGTTGATCAACACCAGGCTCAAGCAGTTCTGTAAGGATGGGATCAGGAAGTTGACTGAGCGATGGCAGCAAGGTCATTGCCCTTAATGGCAAATACATTCCTCAGCATCGTTGAGTTGTAATTGAGTTATAAGGAGATAAAGATTTTTTTCATTTTGTCTCATTACTTTTGCCCCCCCCCCCCTAATACAATTTTCCGTAAATTTGGACACTTCCGCGAGCAATCTCGACACTTTTAAAATCAAACTGATCATCTTCTAAATTTTCTAGATAAACCAGATACCTAAGTTGGTTAATATTTTTACTTAAAAAAGCTTCATTTATTTAATTTGTAACTCGCCCTAAAAATTTCGAAACTCGCCACACCCTAAGAAGTAAACAAACTGTTTAAAGTGCTATAAAAATTTTATTAATAGTAATAGCTCGGGTGATCCACCATCGAGTGCAGCAGAACGCTTCGCATATAATGGTTTATTGGTAGAACATTGTCGGAAACGGCGAGGCCCGAGGCGACGTCGGCGGTATACATTGGATCCGGTCGAAAATCTTCGGACAATTGGATGATTCCGATAGTGGCGATTTCGCGGACCCCGGATTTTTGGATGATTCGATAACGACGATTTCGGGAACACCAGATTTTTGGATGATTCGGATCCGGATATCCGAATCGGTTATTCGAAAATGATCCATTCGGATCCGATGTATAGTCGGCAGGGGCAGGTGGACGGTGTCGGTGACGGAGCAGTGGGTGGTGGCGACGGTGAAACCGGCTGGGCGGGCCGGCGGGTCTATCGGCGGCGGAGCTGTTGTTGGTCCGTCGGTCTTCGGTGTCCTGGGGCGGCGGCGGTCGCGGCGTGGCTGGCATCGTCGGCGCGGTCGATGTCCGGAGATATCTCCGTAGACTGCCGCGGCGACCTTAAATAGTCTCTGTCACTACCCATGGCAAGGTCGCCGTAGGTCAGCTCTGTGCAAAGGAAGTCGTGGGACCTGGGACACAATTCCTGCATTTCCGAACCCTCGCATAACTTGGTCAACCGTTGATCAAGTCGACCTCAACCGGCTGGACTGCATTGGAAACAGCGACTGGTAGAAAGGCTTAACCTCGACCGCTCTCGGCCAAGACAGACGACGAATCTATCTTTAAAGGCCGCTCCGCCTCCTTTTATAGGCGAGAGGATACGGTACGGCGCGCCAAAGACTGCGCGATACCCTATAAGCCCTAGTTTATACTTGCGCCGCTGCGCGGTGAGGCGCCATGGTCGGAATAGATATCGACGGGACGATGCGAAAAATCGATATCTATGGTGACCGTGGTGCCGCGCCGCGTGGCGGCGCAAGTGTAAACTAGGGCTAATAGGACGCAAAGTACAAAATTCAAAGCGCACAACTCGATCAAGGCTTAACAGGGACGCTAGGCAATACATGAACAATGCACTCGATCACTGCCTAACAACATTGATTTTCGCGCCAGGCGGGACTCGAACCCGCATCTTATGCTTTCCCGGCAGCGATGTTCGCCTTAGGCCTCGGGCATACTTCCCGCCGCCGCGATGGAATCGCGACGACGGGTTTTGCAGAGCGACGCGAAAGAATTTGAACTTCTCTGTGCTCGTCGCATCGCCGATCGCTCTGCAAGGGAGCGCGACGGCGATCCGTCCAGGACCAACGCTAAACACCGCGCGCGGCGCGAAAAAGTATGCCATCCCCGCGATGGGCGCGGAAAGCCATCGCGCATGCCGACCGCCACTGTTGCGGCGGCCGAGGCGAGGTTTGCTTTGACTATTCAACCGCGTGCGGCGGAATGGCCATGAACTGAGCACCGCGATGGCATCGCGGCGATGGAAGTATGCCCCCGGCCTCACACCACCGGCGCTGTTTGACCGCACGTAACATCCACGATATCCTCCAGGTCTGTCAGCACCCACCCGTGATACGGGATGGGCCGGCCGCTGATATCAGCATGGAGCCGGTTAAGCTGGAGACCTCACTAGTAACAATGCTTTAACACATTTGCTTAAGCCTGGAGTGGTTGGTAGAGAGGCTAGCCTAAGCAGCCAGCAGACTTAAGGAAATATGTTCAAGCATTGTTACTAGTAAGGTCTCCAGCTTAACCAGTTCCATGCTGATATCAGCGGCCGACCCATCCCGTATCACGGGTGGGTGCTGACAGACCTGGATGATATCGCGGATGTTACGTGCGATCAGACAGCGCCGGTGGTGTAAGGCGAACATCGCTACCCGGAAAGCAGAAGATGTGGGTTCGAGTCCCGCCTGGCGCAAGAGTTTTGATCGCAGCAAAACATCCTGTAACAATATTGATGTTGTTTTTGTACTTATTATTGCGTTCTTGGAAAATAATTGTTCAAAGCTAAGCTCACTTTAAAGCGCTCTCGTCTAAGACGTCGCGATTTTCATTTGGTAGCAGTAAAAATTTGTTTGTATGGGGTTACACATTTGTGGACAACTAAAAAACTTCAGTCTGTGTCGGAATGTTTCAAGAAAATAGCATGTACACGACCAATCCAGTGAGAATCGCATTGAGTTGGACGAATACATGGAGCGATCTCTCCTAATGCACTGAAAAATTGGCACCTTTCAGCCCCTTTTCAGGTTTTAAACCATCATTTTTCTCCGAAAAATGGTTTTTTAAATAAAACTTCGAAGAGAGTGCTTTCTCCTTATGGCATTGAACCAAAAATTAAAAAAAGATTTTTGCAATTTTTCCTCAGAAGAAAAATCCTGCGGCGTTCGCGTTCGCGAGAGGTTTATTCTCATTCAGGCATCCTCATTTCATGTCAGTAATTTTTAGGTAATTTCTTCCTGCCCTAGATCCTAAAAATTCGGTTTAATTCTGCCTTCTTGTTTCCGATACTTAGTACTAAACCCTCGGAGACGTTTTGTAGGACCTAATTCGTTTTGCATGCTGTAGCACAGCGCATTTTATTTCATCTTATGCCACATTTCTTGTCTAACGATTTTGACGTCAGCTTTGCTTTTTCCGATTCAGATCGAATACGTGCTGACCGCCGAACACTCACTGGTACCCGTATCGCAGCTGGTGGAGAAGTATAAGATTGGTGCAGATTTGCATCGCATTCGAATCGTGCAGTCGAATATCACACATAATGGACCGTTGGACACAACTTGTGAGATGAGGTTCGGTGAGGTCTAACACATTGCAAGGATGCGTAGCGTCTAAGCGATACGTGCAGCCTCTTAAATACGTTTATGTGATATCTGTAGTACTGGCGCCATTCTTCCGTATGTGGTCAAATATTCAGAGAGAATCTCAGATTTGGATCCCAATGTAAGTCCCTCTAGGCCCCATTTGTACTTTCGACGGCATGTATAGTGGCCAAATTGTTCGATCGCGTCGCTCGATCAATGTGGACGCAATATGTAGCGTCGCGTCGCTTGGCGTCGAAGTATAGACGGGCCCTAAGAGAAGGGGTGCGCGCAGTTTTGTTCAAATCGCGACTCGCAAAATGTTGTAGATACAAAAGTGTCGCTATTTCATCATTGTAAAATATTATAGTAAGGTTCAGTTTCTACAGCACTTTTTTGTTTGTATCTTGTTATTAGCCGAGTCTTAAAAAATCGGATTTTCTATTCAGTTTCACGCCGTTGCGAATCGCTGTGGTCACCTGTCGAGACACTTTTTCGGAAACAGTGCTGCCAGTGGTGCCTATGACCGAGTACGGTGGTGGGTCAACGAATCATACTCAGGTTGGTGCTCTAATGGTTTTTTCTGAAGGCGCTTTCACTCTATTGGCGGTTTCATGTGAGTCGACTTACGGTAAGAGCCCAGTCATCAGAGCTGGGATACTTCTGATCGGCAGTTGTATCTGGATGCGGAGCCTGAATCGACGTAAAAGTAGACGTCCTAAAGATCACAGGAGCCATCTTTACTCCGCCTTATGCGATACTGCTCTTTTTCTTCGTCTTTTGGCTGAATCGCACTTTTGCTCAGAGGAGCCACTGATCTAATCCATTGCGGAACGATTGCACTATCACAAGGTATATCGTCACGTTCCGTTGTATGGTCGAGATAGGGAGGCCGTCGGGTGATTCCCTTGTCCAACGACGATGTTCCTTCTTCACAGAGAAAATTTTCATGGAAAAGGCGTGCGGCAGATAAAATCCTGCTGGATTTTTCGTTCTGTTCTCTAAATCTAAGCGTCTGGTCCTGTTTTCCTCCTCGGGACCTATCCCGATTTTGTCGTTGAAGCCTCCGACGACGAACTTGTTGAATAACTGCTTGTTATGGATAACTTTTGGTGATCTTTATCGCATCCACCTACAAAGTCAGTCGTTCCTTTATAACACTGATGTTGGATCTTCTCCCTATCTCTCCTTAAGATTAGTACTGTGTAGGATGAAATGGTGTTTGGGAGGACAGTTTTATAAGTGTTCTTCGACTTTTTCAGGCTCTGACGAAGGCGAGGCCACCGAAACGAAAGCCGAGTTAAATAAATGTGGTTATAACCTTGGGTATCCGCTCAACAAGACAACATCGATCTGAAGTCAATATGCCAAGGTTTATTGAAAGTCGAAGTTGGACAGTTCTACGGTACTGTACACTTTGAAAGACGAAAAGGTGGCCAGAAAAGGTGACTGGGATTCGTACGAGTCAAAGAGACGAATCCTGCGCCTCCAAAGTTGTGACCTGGAACGTTCTGTCCAAAAATGACGAGTGTTCCGTCTCTCAAGTGTCATACGTCGTCCTTATAAGCTTTGGTCTTCTTCAAGACGATCGGGGCTTGAAATTTCCTGCCGCTTTCAGAAGAGCATGTAAGTGGGCGCTTGAAGCGCCTGACCTGTAGGCAACTGTATTGCACTAACAAAGCATGAAGCAGTCGTTATAACATGCCGCGCTCCGTTCACCTTGGATCATAATCAGTGGCGTCCTGTGCAACCTGGGATTAGGCGCCTTCCAATCAGGGGTGTGCGTTAAATTTTTTCGGTAAATTTTTAACAACCAATTTTTAACAAAAATTTTTTGCGTTAAAATCGGTAATTTCGCTAAATTCGTTAAATAAAATTTTTCTTAGCTGTAGTCAAGTTGGCTGTATTTCCATAGGTAAAGGTTTCCGTAGGTTTCATAGGTATTTTTTCGACTCCTTCTACATGGTCATTATATGATTCTAAGACTATGCCTTCATCTTCACAACAAATAACATCAGTCCACCTATCATCAACAAAATTGCTAAAGGAGAGAAATCATTAAGATTCTAAAACTAAATGGTAACAGCAAGTCTTCTAAAATAACAAATTTCTTACAATGTTAGTTCATGTAGCATTCGGAAGCTCATCAAGCATCTGGAAAGATGCTATGAGCGAAAGTGCGATGAGCCATAGCACGGCTGAACAACTCTTTACTTCTTTTAACAAAACATGCTCTCGCCAAGTAGACTTTTACGGCTCCACACTCTTCCATACTCCTATAATTGTTTTGGAAAACTACAGAATGTATTAACGAAGAATTCAGAAGGCGAAAACCATCGAATCCTTCGGCACAATTCGTCATTGGAAGATATTTACGAAGTCTGTCGATCTGCCTATTCCATAAAATGATTCCTTTTGTTCTAAAAAAAAAACCCTGTTCATACTGCAGACGACAGCATAGAATCAACTAAATAGCCGCGGACCGTTGACCAAATTTCAATCGAATCAGGTTCTACTGCATTGACTATTTTTGGCTCTCAAGTAGCGCATACACTTCAATTGTTTAGCTTTTTCTCTTCTTTTCTTTTAAACCTTTTTTGCTAGCATGTACATACATTTGTTCACTGTTTCACGTGTATACTTACTGTGGTTCTCCCAAAGAAAACTGCCAAGAGAGCCCTAGAAGAAGACGAAATGGTCAAGTATAATCGTTGTCATGCGCGGCATGAAATTTAATAAATCTGATGCTGCACGAAGAACTCGTCATGCTTTCCGGAAAACTTGCGGAGAAGACGGAGTGAACCTTTTCTTTCCTTGTTTCTTTTCTTAGTCTCTCTGCTTGTTTACTCCACTATTTGTTCCGTAGCGTTTTCCTCGTGTTTTCTATGCCTTCTCTACTTCACTTATGAAACAAATACCACAAAAGAGTGAAAACTGACTACGGTTGACAGGAAGAATTAATATATAGCAAACAAACGCGAGAAACTGCCTAAAAGGCCTGGTGGTTCTTCTGTTGGAGCGTCTGCTGGTGGGGTGGCTTCGGGAGGTGGGTTGTGGCGTCGGCTGGTGCTGCGTTTGGGGCGGTGGCGTGGTCGGCGGTTGGCTGGTTGGCTCGTCGTCGGTTGGCTGTGGCTGGTTGGTCGTCGGTTGGCTGGCTGGCTGGTCGGCTGGCGTCTTCGGCACCCGCCCGGCTGCTGTCGCTCGTTGATGGTGTAATGACATAGGGCCCGCTTATATGAGGCAGTGGAATCTTCTAGAAGGCCTAGATCAACTTTCCGGCGTAGTAGAGCAAATTGCCAGCAATCTGGTAAGTTTCTTGGAACGACTCGTGAACTGCACCGCCTCACCAACGTGAGTTGATTTCAGTTACGCTTCGAATTGGCCTGCCACCGATTTGACTGCTGCCAAGATGTGTAACTCTCGAGTGCTATGGGATCATACGATGCTATGGGATAGACGACTGATAAGTGCATCTGTATGGCTGATGATGATATCATGACCTTTTCGCCTCTTGGAGCAATTCTGCACTAGCTGGTTGAGGATCCTGAGGTTCTGGAGAACCCCTAGCTTGAGGTCCCCTCGGCCTGTCCGCCTGGGGTCTCGGTCGAATGCGTTCGTCTCGAGTTAAGTTGTCATCAAGCCCCAATACTTCTATCAGATTACGTTCTTGGTCAGGACAGGGATCTCGCTGGGGACACCTTCTCTCGTTCCAAGGAGAAAGCAGCGTTACTGGTGTAATTGCCCAAGCTATATCCGTAGTGTCCTTACTCTGAGCTGATTCATACTTCATACGACTCATAGCTCATTCATACTCTGAGCTAGCGAAGTTCTCGTCATGTATGTAGTTGTTTGTCTCTGTTAACACAACACTACTTCGCGTAAATTAATAAAGAATAAAGTCCAAAAACGCGAAACTGCGGCAGAGAAAAGTGGGGGCGCACGCAAATAAATTGGACAAGGAGCAAGAAAATGCCAACAATTCTCGAAACGATTGCCTACACTAATTCAAGTAAGTAGAGGGTTTCCCCGGTATTGCAACAACACTGCGAAAACTTATCCAAAAATTCTTCCAAAATCCATTCGCACAGAGGATAAGCAAATTGTCAAAAAGGGTGCGTAGAATGTCGTTAATGCAATTTAACGGAATTTTTCGTCGTTAAATTTCGTTAAAACTTCTTAACGAAAAATGTCGGGAAAACCGGTAAATCGTTAAATCGTTAATCGTTAAACGCACACCCCTGCTTCCAATTGTTGTTATTTATCCGAGTCGTGGAAAACGGCAGAATCCAGGGTGCAGAATACTGAGGCTGGTGTGGTGGTGTCGTGCTGACAACACTTGGCACACCCTCCTAGAGATTAAAAACCTTCGCTGTACATGGCTGTTTCAATTCCTTTGTCATCTAGACACCACGATGAAGCCCTGAACTATGCAGGAATGGATTGAAAAAGCTAGTTCTTATTCTAATACAATATTTACAGTCGATATCGAGCAGTAACTCATCGCCGTTTGCCGCACAATTGCACCATCTTATGAAGCTTCATGGGAAATCACCATCAGACGTGATGAACGTACTCGGCTACAGCAATCAGGACTCGTATCAAACACCAAACATCTATCAGCCATCGTCTCATCAATATCGGTAGCTTAGTTTCTTAAGTAGCTAAGGCATCTCAGCTTAACGGTGAAGCCCCATCCGGTTATGGAGTTTAAGAGACTATATTGTGAAGCGATTTTGTGCTCACTGTTCTCGTGGCTTCGATTATTTTTTGTGTGAAGAGAAGTGTTCATTGTTGAATCCTTAACGTTTCATGATGAGCAAGTTTGAGAGCGTTAGTCATTTTGTGTGCTGGAAGATTAAGCGTAGCTGCTCCACAGTCGAGTGAAACGCAAAGGAGATCTGTGAGATGTAATTGACCGTTAATTCCGTTAACTCCATTTGAGGTTGATGTGCATTGTAAAGCGGTTCATTTTGAGATTAGAATCGGAACATTTTTGATCATGTTTATTCCTCGAAAAGGGAGCTAGTGTACGTCCTGGGAAGGTTCTTGTCCACGGATATTTTGTCCCTAACCAGGGAGTAGCGTACCAATGCAGGAGCCACCGAGATGAAAGGTAAAAGAAAGGCAGGAATAAAAGGAAGGTCTGGATCTCTACACATCTTCGAGACTCTTGAAAGCTGTCCAAGTTCACAGGCTTGATGCCCTTAGCGGGTGTTCAGTGTTCACTCCGGTGAGAATTAATGGCTGCAAATGGTATACTGTTAGAATGAGCGGTTTTACGAACCGATAACGTTTTTAAAGGATTTGTGCAAGAAGTACTGTGTTGTTTATAATATGACAGAAAACTGTCATTCTTGTTCCTTTGCTAGTCTTATTTTTAATGGTTATCTACTTAATCTTGCCCATTGCATGCGGGAGCTGTTCACTTTTCTGACCTCCATATTGTGAGACACTGTGATTTTGTTTTGATGGCTCGGTTGACACTTTTCTTTCAGAAGTGTTTCTATGTTGATTTGAGCAATTGTCGCTTAACGAGGCAGCTCAAGAGTATAAAGCCTCTATTTCTAGTATTCTGGCTTTTGGATGGAGTCATTATTTGGGCACCTCGACTTCCTCATTGTTTCCAATGTTATTGTCCAGTGCTTTGAATTATATGCTGCATTGGTTCGTTTGTGTGTGCTTTGTGAACGATTCGTCATGATCTCCTGCCCAAACCATCTGCTTACATAGACATTGGTTTTTAACCGAAAACCGCCATAGTTGTTGTTATTGTCGTTATTTGTGTAATCCCAATAAAAATTATTGGTCTAGTATCGTCTAGAAACCCGCTTCAATCATATTGATAAGTGGACCAGTACATTACAGCCGATTGCTGTTGATCAGCATGACTCTAGGGAGTTTTATACTACCGCTGCGTCGCTCCCCAAAAGCCGCATCAATCGAGCCACGCGATAGATCGATGTGGCCACCATTTAGGATATCGCGTCGCGCGAACACTAAAGGCCCATGCACACTTCTGCGACAGCGCGGCACGGCCATGATGAAGGATAGGGCCGCGACGGGCGCGGCGCGACACAGCGACACGTGCCGCAGAGGGGCATGCATACCTTTGCGGCTATCGCCGGCGATGCCGCGCTGAGTGCCGCAGGCTGGAATGGTTCAAATCATTCCTAACGGCGCGACATGCACTGGGACGTCGGTCTCGTTGCCTGCCATTTGCTCGTTGTATGGCTGTGCATCGAGGCCAAATTGATTGATCGCGTCGCCCAGCGTCGACGCCAGCAGAGCGGAATGAATCGCGTGAGCCCGCGAGGAATCGCGCCGCTCAGCGTCGGATCGCGTCGCTCTCGAAAGAGCGCGATGCGACTGGTCGCGGTGGATTGGAGCGCGGTATTGCTGCTCAGCTGCTCCTCGCAGTGTGGACTCCGACTAGTCCTTAGCATGTGATCGTGCGTGAAGTACGTAATCGCGTGACCGCGTCGCCCGCTGTTCGGAGTGCTCATCGTCTTCTAAAACTGCGCGACGCGATGCGTTTATACTTACGCGTTTATACTTCCATCGTCCAGCAATGGAAGTATAAACGAGCTCTAAGGCTCGGTCTACACTTCCATCACCGTGCGTCGCGATTCGAACGGAGCGATGCGTCCCATCAAGTCACGCTGCTGGGGACGAGGATGACCACTCCGAACAGCCGGCGGCGCATTAACACGATTACTCACAACTGCGTAAGATTCCCGTACCGAACTCGGCTTATTCAGTTCTCCTCATTATTTCATCTTTCTCGTCGTGCATTTTCCGTGCTGAATGCTGACCTCCTCTGCTTTGTTCTTGTTACGTTCTTGACCATTCTTGTTCGGTTTTAGTTCGGCAGTGTCCGGATGCAAGCGGCCTGAGACGAAACTGTAATGGTTATGGAGAAAGCAAAAACGGAAAAGAAGACATCGGTACCGAAAAAAGGAAAACACTGGAGGAAAGTACAAACCATGAGGGCCGCACTGCGAAGGACAGCTAAACCAGCCATTGCTGAGGGGCGTGACTTGCTGCGGGTTCAAGCGATTCACTTCAGCCGGTCAATCATATTAGGTTGTCCGGAAAGTTTTTAGACTAATGTCAGGGAACACTGTGTAGTTAATAACTTTATTAACAAAAACTATCATTCAACAAAATATTTACCAGTATGATCTATCACATATTGCCATCTTTCCGGTAGAGAGCGAGTAGCACGAGCGAAGAACTCCGGAGACTTGGACAGCAAGAAGTTGTTGACACCACTTTTGACTTCCTCCCGATATACGAACTTTTTTCCTTTTCCAGCTAAGAAAGACTGCAACGACCGGAAAACGTGGTAGTCACTGGGTGCAAGATCAGCTCAGTACGGCGGATGGGGTACCAGTTCAATCCCGATTTCCTCCAATTTCTTCTTCGTATTCTTTGCTGTGTGAGGTCTGGCGTTATCCATGAGAAGAATTTTTCCTCTTCTGGGACTGCGATTACGTAGGATTTCGCTCATTTTCTCCCGCTGAGCGCAGAACACGTTCGAGTCTACCATGGTACCGGTAGGAACCAATTCCCAGAATACTGGGCCATTGATGTCCCACCAGAAGGAAAGCAACTCCTTTTTGTCGTGATCAGGACGTTGCGGCTGTGTTTGAGGCAGCTCATCGAGTGCTTGCGACGCACCAAATTGTCGTAGACGCAATACTTTTCATCCACCGTGACGATCGATAGCCGATTCAAGCAAATGTGCGTCGACGGTTGAGGAGAGAAGTGCAGGTGTCAACACGCTTCCGTTTTTCTGAGGCGTCAAAGCATGTGGTACGTACGACTCGAAGCAACTTCGCGACTTTGCCAGAAGACCGAAGAACATCGTGTACTGCGGACTTAGGAGCATTTGTAAGATCTATATGTTCGCGCACAGAAAGATCAGGTTGTGCATCGCAGGTGGCGAGTACGAGCTGTCTGTTCTGCGGTCGATGTGGGGTCGACCTGTGCATCGGAAATCCTTGAGCGATTCGTCACCGTTGTCGAACTTGCGGTACCAATTGAAGCACGTCGCCCGATAGGGGGCTCGCTCCTTCATTGTCTCCTGTAGAAAGCGATGGGCCTCGTTCGCGGATTGGCCGGAGCGCGACTGTAGAAGGAGAGCTGGTCGGTTGAGCATCTTTTTGCCGTCCACTGCGAAGGCGCCACTGGGAACAGGAGACGATATGCCGCACATGCTGCTGGTAGTTACATACACAGGACGTGACACACAAATTGTTTAAGTCCGACCCTCTCACAATTTCAGCCGGCAAAGATACATTATTTTGAATCTTACCATGCAATTAGCCCAAAAACTTTCCGGACAACCTAATACTACCTATACTCTAAGTACACATTGCATAAACCTGGTTTGTTGATGCCCCTGCTCTTTCACTTCCAGATTGTGAGTATGAAAGAAATGATATTCCTCCCCTAAGGTTTAAGAAATGAAAACCAAGGTGCTGATGTAATGTTGCTAATGGTCTGCATTGTGCATTGCAGTGGTAAATAAATAAATAAATAAATAAATAAATAAATAAAATTTCTGTGCTATCTTTCTATGTTGCTAAGTTGCGTAACAAGACGTCGACTGTGCTAAAATAATTTATTCGTTCGAATGTGTTCATTTGAATATGAGATGCAATACGGCAAGCTATGTAGATATCCATGAGACGTCGAGACCAGCGCCGTTTTGTGTGCAGGTCCACTTCTTTCCGTTTTCTGTTAGCACCGTATTAGGCAGAATCTGAACGTAGAGCGCTGAGCATTGAAATTGTAACAGCACTCGACAGAGCATAAAATAATATGTATGGTATTTGTCTAACCAGGAGACTATCTCAACGGTAGGTCGGAACGGCCCAAGTGTTGTATATGGGCAGAATCGCCTCTCTCTGGGAAACAACAAAATGCAAATATCTTTGCCCCAGTACAACTCTGCTCAGAGTTAGGGACGACAGAATTGGGTCGTTGGCAGCGTTAGCCCTATGCTTGTATGCGGAGGGCGAACTCAAGCTGGCTGGAAACAGTGATTATGGGGATTACGCCGATCTTCTACCCACTGCGCCATTATCGCTCGCTCGTCATCGCTGTTTCCAGCTAACTTGAGCCCGCCCTCCGCCTGCAGATATAGGGCTAACGTAGCCAACGGCCCAAATTCCGCCGTCCCTAACTCGGCGCAGAGTTGTATTGGGGTCTAGATATCTGCATTTTGTTGTTTCCCAGAGAGAGGCGATTCTGCCCATATACTACAATTGGGCCGTTCCGTCCTACCGTTGAGATAGTTTCCTTGTAAGGAGTAGTTTGATAAAGTCAGTATCGATCAGTTGTATACCTCGGTGAACCTGTCTGTCATACATGCGATGGGCTCTACTCGCCACTGAGCTCTCTCAGCGGTGCATCTCATTTTGAAGTTGTTGCTGTTAATCTGAAATTGTGTTTCATTCCAATAAATACCGAAGCGAGCATAAAAGAATCTGACGCTGACGAACCCACTCTTCTCCATCGTCATACTGTCTTCCTTCATGCTGGCATTTGACCGCAATGGCGACAGTTACAATAGCACACAAGATAAAAACCTTGGTTTTCTGAAATGACCAAAGCGAACAGCTTAATGTGTGCCATTTTCACGTCGTATTCGACACTTCAAATCAAATTTTACACCTTTCAAATCAAATTGTACACTTTTCACCTGTTCAAGAAAAATTTGGTATAACTTTCTTGGAAATTTTTTAGTTCACCTGCCCGAAGACGTGTAATAATTACAAAAATTCATAAAAAATAAAACATTAAGTTTAGTTTTGATGCGCAACAAGGCAACAATCATGCAGTGCATTGAAGGACTGGATCACGCCATGCACTCGAAATGCAAGTCTCAATGTTTGTTTGATTGATAGTGTAAATACTGCTCACATGCACCAAGAAAGTTAGGTTATGTGTTTTTTCAATTGTTTATGTTACACCGTTTGTATGCGTGAAACTGCATGTGAAAAAATTTAGCTATCAATCGAATAAGGATCGCAGAGCTTCGGACGAGGGCATGGCGCAGTCTCTGTTTTGGCACGAGAAAATAGTCGCCTTGCTGCTTTTAAAAACAAGTTTTAAATCGTTGTTTTCTGAAAAATAAAATTGTTATAAAATTTCTAACATCGTGTTCACTTATTGTGTAGGTGATTTAAAACATCAAAGAAATTTGTACTAAAATTTTCTTTGAACAAAAGATTATACTAACGTTTTTGTAGATTCTCCAGTTTCATGTAGAAGGAGCTCGTTTTAATTTGGAAGAGTTCGTTTTGATTTCAAAAGTCTTAGACTAGCTTAGAAGAGTGTCCTATTTGACGTGAAGTGTCCAAATTGATTTGAAAAATGTACAATTCGACGTGAAAATGGTATAAATCAAATTGAACACTCTTCCAAGCTAGCGTAAGACTTTCAAAATCAAAGCCAACTCTTCCAAATCGAAAAGCCTCCCAGGCAGTTTAAACTACAGACTCTGTAAGATGGTTAAATAATTTTGTCTCCGAGGGAAATTTGGTATGACTTTCCTTAAAATTTTTAAAAGTTTACTTGCCCCAATAAGTGCAATAACTTCGAGGAAAATATAAAAAAATATTAATATTTTAAATATAATAATATTTTAAATAATGTAATAATAAGAATAATTTTTGGATAATATTTTTAAAATTTTGTTTGGAAGCATAGCAAAGAGGCAATATATAGTGTATTGCAAAAATGTAGAAGAGGATCATTTCAATTGGATGAGTTCGCTTTGATTTCAAAAGTCTTAGCTAGCTTAGAAGAATGTCCAATCTGACGTGAAATGTTCGGTGATTTGAATCTATCCGTCAAGAATTTTATTTTTGATAACGTGAAGTATTTCTGAATCTTCTATAGGTCATAAGAACACTTATTAAGTACCAAGCAATGGCAGCAGTTGCTGAGTGACTACCTAGAACATACAGTCGAAGAATTTTGGATCCACCCACCATTTTGATGCACTGCTTTCGAATACTAATGAAGGTGAAGGAGACTGCGATGAAATCTGACAGGAAATCAAGTCGCGGAGCTTTTATACACGTCCTCCCTAGAAACATTGCCGTCTTGGATTGATTGTACTTGTCAGAAAGCCTAAGCGGGTGAACTTTTGAAGAGAAGAGAGCGCGGCAGAAAGTTGTCGTGGGCAGTTTGATGCGGTTCTTTGGACATTATTCAGTGCTTCCGCTCTGTTAGGAGTACACACATAGTGCAAGCGACCTCATCAATATGATATCGAAGGTTGGAATCGGGAAGGAGGACAGGCGAAAACTGGCCCGTCTATTTTATACGCCTTGGAGAGTGCACTATGTAGCCTCCTGTAGGACAAGTGAACTTCTTCTTCTTCTTCTTCAGCGTTCGTCCCGCTTTCTTGCGCGGTCCGCTTTCCTGGAATTCTGGCGCAACTTTTCCCGATCAAATGCCTGATCAGGCTGTAATCTAGCCACCTTCAAGCCGTTATGCAGCGTATCAAGCAAGCGCTGCTTTGGTCTCCCTCGTGGCCGCTTTCCGGGAACCTCGAACATAAGGCCAGTCTTTCGGACAGTGTCACCGTTTGCGGAAAGAACATGGCCGTACCACCTCAGGACAAGTGAACGCTTCTTGTGGAACCAAATTAGCGGAATGTGGAGCACAAAGTGCACAACTTTTCAACATTTCTTCAATCAGATGGGCGTATATATACACCGTTGAAGTTCATTGAGTGAAATTTTTGGTGCACCGTTCCATTTCTTGTAAAGTGCAGATGACCACTTCACATTTTAGTTGGACAAGGTGAGCAAGGTGACTGGCAAATCACGTCGACCTGACCGCTAAGGGGGAAAAACCGGCATGTACATGGAGTTAAACTAGGCAAATTGGATATCAAATAAATCGACGTGATGAGGTAAAATCTGAAATTAGGACGAAATACACTTTTGAGACCGTTTAAAAATTTTAAAAATCTACTGGACAGATCCATCACTGCCGAGGGACATAATTACGCGAGACTAAAGAGCGAATGTGGGTCAAGTCTAGATAATTACGGTCTCCCTTAGTTGAGGTCATCTCGGACTCAAAAATTCTAAAATCTTGTTAAGATCTTTACGCCGTTGACTAGATAATGTTGTTCTGATTCCAATAATCTGCATTTTATTGTTATGGCAAAGCGGCGGAAACGGCAGGTTAATCCGCCGGCGGCCGCGCTTCGGCGGAAGTTTACCAACGGTACTGTAGAAAAGGTACACATAACGGTTTTGTCGTGGACTAGGAAAGAAGGGAATTTTGAGGTCTGCCTGATCTAACTTGAACTTAATTTGTTACTGAAAGGTGATTTATTTTGCTGTCCACTCTTTGTTGGTCGTTAATTGCTTATGTTACGTTGTTCGTTGAACTTTAGTTGTTCACCTATTGAAGTCGGAACATAAAACTTGCTTTTTTTCATTTGAAATAAATGTTTGAAACGGATGTTTTGACGATTTATCTCAAATTTAACGAAAATTTTCCGTTAAAAAAATCGTTCAAAAAATTTAACGCCCAAAACTTCGTGTGTATCCCTGATCAGCACAACTCATCCGAACACGGAAAGCGAATATTGATACAAAGCCACGTCGGGTTCTTGCTTTCGTAAACGCGAATGCAGTAAATATGGAATCTCGACTTCCCCTCTCTTCTTTAGCCGTGAGCAGGTGAGGCACCACTATACCAATGACGTTTTAGAAATTTTAGCTAACTCATCGGACCCATAGTGCAAAAGCCAAGTGAGTTTTTTTTCCAAAATGTTTCGACTGTGCTAGCATTGGTTGGGTCGAAATGGTCTTGGTAACCTTTTTCTTCAGGATTTTCTTGTTACACCGGTTATACGTTGTGCTATTTCTCTGGTCCCTGGTCGTAGTCTGTTAACTGTGGGTTGTGTCGTGGTGCTGCCTGGACCGTAGAGGGCGGTTTTTTTATATCATCTTCTTCCTTGTCCTCTCACTTAGTTTATGGATGCGATTTCAGCTTCTTCAGTGCGATTTCTCCATTGTGGCTCGTCCGTCCGGTGCCCTCTCTCTGCTAAGTGGAGTCATGTGTATATGTACAACTTATGCGTCAACGTCGTGCTCAGTTGTTGTTTTTCTGATGTAGTGATGCCCTCTTTTATGCTCATCCTAAATCTACCATTTTCACTTCTGACAGGTCTGGGTTTCCTCCCTTGGACGCGACGAAATCCAAATTTATCCATTTATTCTAGCAGCTGGACCTCTTCAATTCTCAGTGGGACCGATTCAGTTGGCGTACTATTACATATCCACCTTAATTTGTCGATTATCTAGTTGTGTGGCCTGGGACCTCCTAGCGGTAGTGCCAAGGGTTTCCTATCGTCATTTTAAAGGGCCCATATACATATACCTATGCAGGGCCTTCTTGGCTCCCGTTCGCAGTAGTATCTTGGCCAGCCTCACTGTGATTATATATTCCATGATGCCTCTTCTACCCACTGCTTCCTTTTTACTGGTCCATTCCTGCTAGCTTTCTCTTTCATTTCACTCGTGATCAAGGAGAAATCCTGACCTTTTCAACACCTTGAGTTCTCCTTCATTCCCTTATTTCAGTTCATTTCGTTCTCATTCATTGTCGATTCTGTTTTCTATGTTTTTTTATATGCTCTCGATTGGATTTTCAAGTAACAAGAAATCGCCCGATCGCCGTTGCCGTCCCCTCCCGGCTGATGCCTCTTTTACCCACTACCTATTTATTACTTATCCACTCCTGCTATTTTTTTCTTCCCATTCATTATCAAGAAGGATTCCTGGTCTATTCAGCATTTTCAGCAATTTGAGCCATTTTTTAAATTTCTCAGCTCATCACGTCCAATCTCTGTTGTTGTTGACTCTGTTCCCTATGTTTTTTTCTAAGATCTGATTGGATTAGTTTCAAATAAATAAATAAATAAATAAATAAATAAATAAATGGCCTATAGCCTCCAAGAATCCGCACCTACATGTTTTCCGAGTTCCTGTTTTCGTTTTTAATCTGGAGGACAGACTTCACAACGGGCAAATAATATTGATCAGAATCCAGTATCGATCGACCTCACAGATTTTTGTGTGGGATTGTGAACGTCTTGTAGAAAATAAGTGCTTTCCTTGATTAGACAGGGTATTAGCGAAACGGCGACAGTCGAATCTGGAGGTGCACAGATAAAGCTTAACAGACTGTGTAGGATTTTAAAGGATTCTACGGTGTCTTACGACTTCTAGTAATGGCACATGCGAAGGTCGTATTGAGGGTTCAAGATAATTGAAGGTAGAAAATTGTTATCCAAAATGTGAACAGTGAATAGAAAAGCTCATTCAGGAATCACAATTATTAGCATTACTAGCTCATTATGGATGATCATAACGCATATATGCGCAGAATATATTAGATATCTAATGTGGTATTCAGAATTATTTAAAGGCAATCGACATTTGACAGCAGTTTTGCTGCATACGCTCTAGAGCGTAATGCAAGTAACCATAAGCCAACAAAAAACTCCGTTTATTGTCTTGTAGGTGTCGGCCGTTAACCCTCCAGTAGTCAACAGAAGTCGAAAAAATCGCCAGCGTTTTCGCACCGCCTCAGCTTCGACTTCTTATAATAAGTTGAAAGTGAAGATCATAAAATCAGAAATTATTGACTTCCCTCCAACCGGTTCATTTCGCCACCTGTCCCAGACGAACCTTTTTTGGTTGCAACACCTCGTCGGTGGCTCGCGCGACTTTGCAGCATCACTGACCTATGGAAAGTAGTTTTTGTAAAACATAAAATTCGCTAACGTCTAGGACCTGGTGCGTAGTTTATTAACATCAAGCCGTTCACCACGTCTGTGCGTCATCATAGAAATTCTCTCCCGACGGTCCAGTAACGCCATTGGCTTTTGCTGAGCAGTGCTTCTGTCCTTAGGTTGCTTCTCCGCAACCATTCTCAAGCCCAACGGCTGCGTTACCGGATATAGTTGATACGCCTTCCGAATCCGGACGCCAGGCTCCCTCTCAGTCGTTTCTTCTGCTGGATCCGCCTTTACTGGCTTTCCCCTCCCCCATCTTCCTGCTCCCAACTCCTGGCCCACTTCCTTCTTTCCACTATTGCCGCCCTTACGTGTCTCTTCTTGCTGGTTTTCTCGTCCTGGTTCCTCCTCCAGGTTGTTCTTTTCCTTCCTGGTCTCTCACCTGGTCCACCCTAGAGGTTCCCTTACTTCAATTCACCACCACTCCTTACAAGGGAAGGGTCTGAAGCGTATGTCTGAACAGGGAGAGCGAGTCATATAGGAAGAATCCCCACCCCTCAGCTAGTATAAGAATGTGCTTATTTTTTGCCAAGTCGCTAAACCGAAGTAGTAGGGGCTCCTTGAAGTCACAATGGAATACGACCCATCACGAGTTTGGGGTCTTGTACGCCAGCGATGCCTTTGCTGGCAAGCGGCTTGGAGCGCAGTGGAAGTGGGGTTGCTTCCTGGGAGGAAGGTCGAGAGTTTGGTTCTTGTGCGCTGCTGCATTTTTGCATCTCGACTGACCGGTTGAGGTTTGGCAGATTCTGACGTCTATGCCAATTTCAGACGATTTTTGCGCATTTTCAGCTGTACGCTTTGAAGAATACCTTTCTTGCGACTTGCTTATTACTGACCGGTTTTCTAACCACAAGACAATGAGAAAGCTATTCAACATAATGATGTAAAAACGTCGAAGTCCTTTAGTATGTTGGTCATCCGTTCGGCCAGCTTGATTTCTTTCCTGGAAAGTTCTTTGCCTAAAGGTGGTCCACACTTCAGCATGAGCATGTGGATCACCACTCGAGCATCGACGGACATTGTTGGTGTTAGGTTTTAGAAAACCTTCAGCAGGCCTCTGATTTCCAGGTGACAGGCAAGGATGAGTGAAAGAGGGTATCGATGTCGTTTAGGTTAATTTGCGGCATCCACAGACCTCCATTGAACCACCTCCGACGTCACATCTTGGTCTCATTTAAAAATCCGAGGAGGATGGTTTTCCCGAGGTCATTGGCCCTTGTATGGAAACAAACTGCGAGAGCTTGTAGCCTTTATACGCTGCCCGTATTGTGCCCAGTGCTACTTCATGTACTTTGTAGCTGTACCTACACTGATGGTGAACATTTACACATCATCATGTTGAATACCACAGCATTCAGCTGGAAAATTAGGCATAAAAACGTCTGAACATGGTATAGTCGTCAGAGTCCCCAAATCTCAACCAGTCAGTCGAAATACAAAAATGCAGCAGCGCACAAGAACCAAACCCGCGACCTTCCTCGCATGAAGCAACCCCACTTCCACTTACTCTCCGAGCCCCTTGCCAGCAGAGGCATCGCGGGCGTACAAGACTCCCAAACTCGTGATGCATCGTATTCCATTGTGACTTCAAGGATCCCCTACTTCTTCTTCTTCTTCTTCTTCTTCAGCGTCTGTCCCGCTTCGTAGCGGGGTCCGCTATTCTGGTGTCATGACGCCACCTTTCCCGATCCAGCGCTAGATCAGGGTGGACACCAGCCGCTTTCAAGTCCGTATGTAACGTATCAGCCCAGCGCTGCTTCGGGCGCCCTCTAGGCCGCTTTCCTGTTACCTCGAAGTTAAGGCCTATCTTGCGGACGCTGTCTTCTTCTCCACGCAGAACGTGGCCGTACCATCGTAAGCGAGCTTCGCGCATCTTGTCCGCTATCGGCGCGACACCGAACTTCTGCCGAATAGCTTCGTTTCGGATGCGGTCCATGCGCGTGACTCCAGCCGTCCAGCGCAGCATCTTCGTCTCCATGACGCTGAGGCGCGTTTCAACTTCCTTGGTCGCAGGCCAACACTCAGCGCCGTACATCGCTACTGGCCGGATGACTGCCCTGTAGATCTTTGACTTAAAGCGCTCCGGTATCTTCCTATCGCAGAGCACCCCAGTCAACGAGCGCCACTTAGACCAAGCTGCACTCACGCGTGAATTCACTTCGACCATCAGTTTGCCGTCAGACGCGACTGCTGATCCCAGGTACTTAAAGACCGCAGTGCGTGGAAGCTCGATGCCGTTAACCTTGATGGAGCTGGACTCGGTTACGTCCGTCGTTAAATACTCGGTCTTCTTCACGTTCAATCTGAGTCCAAACCGCTCCAAGCGGTCACACCAAGCTTGCAACTCTCGCTCGAGTTCTCCTTTATCTTCGCTAGCGAGCATCACGTCATCGGCATAAAGCAACGTCCAAGGGACGGGCTTCTGAAGATCTCGTGTGATGGCATCCATGACGACAACAAAGAGGAGTGGGGAAAGCGCAGAACCCTGGTGCACCCCGACAGAGATGGGGAACTCCATCGAGGTTCCAGCTGCAGCTTGAACTCGACTCTTTGGACAAGAGTAGAGAATTCGCACCCACTCTATGAGCTCTTCGGGAACTCCATGATGTCGCAAGGCGTACCATATCACTTCACGCGGTACGCGGTCAAAGGCCTTCTCCAAGTCGAGGAAGGCGATATGCACTGCCTTCTGTTTCTCGCGATGCTTCTCTATCAGGAGGCGAGTGGCGTGTATGGCATCAACGGTGCCACAACCAGCCACGAAGCCGCACTGATTGCTGGACAGCTGGACGATGTCCCGAATTCGTCCATCGACAATTCGCTCAAAGATCTTCATGCTGTGCGGAAGCAAACGAATCGGACGGTAATTGGAGCAGTCTGCAGGACTGCCCTTCTTCTTCCAAATCGGGATCGTCGTACTTTGGCGCCAACACTCAGGCACTTTCTTCTCCGCCACAACCTGATTAAAGAACTTCGCCAACCACTCAGCAGGGTACCAAAACTTCGACTTCCACAGTTCTGCTGCCACGTCGTCGGGCCCAGTCGCTTTGCCTGGCCTCATCTTCTTCAAAGCCGCTTCAATCTCCTCCACGGTGATCTTCTGAACGGGGCCGTGGGTTGGAGCCGTTGAAGGGATGGCTGGATGAGGAAATTCTACCGTAGAGATTTCCTCAAAGTAATCGCGCCATCGCTTCAATGCCTTCTTGCGGTCCGTAAGAAGATGGCCGTTCTCATCATTGATGCCGAAGAACTTCTCGATGTCCTCGGTCTGGCGATGGCGATTCTTTGCAAGTCGGTACAGATACCGCTCACCATCACGAGACTCGAGCTTCTCGTTGACATCTCCATAATGAGTGGCTTTCGCAACAGCCACGGCCTTCTTTGCAGCTTTCTTCGCTTCTTGGTACTTCTGCCAGTTATCGGCTGTCTTTTCGCCGAGAAACACGTGATAGAGCGACTTCTTCTCTCGAACCTTCGCTTTCACGTCGTTTGTCCACAGCCATGTCTGCTTGTCGACCTTCCGTCGCCCAGGCTTCGTAATGCCGAGTTCTGACTGTGCAGCTTGACGAATCGCGTCGGTCGCCTTCTTCCAAGTTTCGTCGACAGTCGTGACTGTCGGTAACCGCACGCGAGAAATCACAGCTGCTTCCTTCTCTCTGATTCGCCACCACTTAATTCTAGCTGCACCGCATCGCTCAACCTGCTTCAGCCTCGGAGGGGCGATCTTCAAAGTGCAGATCAGCGGTCGATGCTGTGGGGCGACCGTCTCATACGGCACGATCTTCGCGTCTGTGACAAGACTCCGGTCGCGATCTCTCACAAGGACAAAGTCTATCTGAGACTTGGAGCTCCCACTATAGTATGAGATGAGGTGGGAGTCGCGTTTTCGGAAAACGGTGTTCACAATGGTGAGATTATGCGATTCCGCATACTCAAGAATGCGCTCACCATCGGCGTTACGTGATCCGTATCCGAAC
>OX375865.1:108405356-108568711 GCA_947359475.1 Heligmosomoides polygyrus bakeri
GCAATCGAGTGTCCGTGTTCGGCTTAACTCGCAGAGCGAGTAGTTTCCAGTGGCACCACGTGGAGGAACGGACATCGCCATCGCCAGCCATGTTTTCATTGGCTTATGGTACTAGCTCAGGTGGCGATGTCCGTTCCTCCACGTGGTGCCACTGGAAACTGCTCGCTTTGTGAGCTAAGCTAAGCACGGACACTCGAATGCAGGCGACAGGCCCTTGTGACAGGCCGGCCTACGAAGACCCATGTCACATCACATGGTGTATGAATAGTCATGTTTTTCGAGATTGTGCTACGGCGTCCGCGGGAGCCGACGCGCACTCGCAGAGCCCGGCGAGTGTGGAAAGTATCCGAGGGTCCCTGATGCGAGGACGGCATGTGGTGTGGCATGTGGTCCTGCCGCAAGTCAAGGGATATAGGACGTGGCTTTAAGGGCCGTTCTATGTGGAAGTCCCAGGACCACCAGTGGTGTCGGAATAATCGTCTCCGAACGATTTCGTGACTCGATTGTAAGCGTCGAGCGCTTTGACGATCGATTGATGAAGATCGTTGTCGCCGCTAAGGAGCGACTCTATCACTTCTTCTCAGCGTATGCTCCGCAGACTGGCTGCTCGGATCAAGCCAAGGAAGAGTTTTGGAGCCTGCTTGATGAGAAGACAGCAGTGGTACCGTCGAAAGATGTCATCATAGTCGCTGGTGACCTTAATGGGCACGTAGGTGCTACGAAAGACGGGTACAGCTGTCATGGTGGGTTCGGATACGGATCACGTAACGCCGATGGTGAGCGCATTCTTGAGTATGCGGAATCGCATAATCTCACCATTGTGAACACCGTTTTCCGAAAACGCGACTCCCACCTCATCTCATACTATAGTGGGAGCTCCAAGTCTCAGATAGACTTTGTCCTTGTGAGAGATCGCGACCGGAGTCTTGTCACAGACGCGAAGATCGTGCCGTATGAGACGGTCGCCCCACAGCATCGACCGCTGATCTGCACTTTGAAGATCGCCCCTCCGAGGCTGAAGCCTTCAAGGATCCCCTACTCCTTGGGTTTAATGATTTGCTCAAAAATAAACACATTTTTATACTAATTGAGGGGTGAGGATTCTCCCTATAGGACTCGCTCCCCCCCTCTCCATTCAGGAATACGCTTCAGACCCTTCCCTTTTTAGTGGTCCTCCCAAGCTCACGGCAGATGTCGGTGAGGACGCAGAGGAGTATCTCGCGCGGGTAACATTTTCCGTTTCACATGGGATAATGACGGATTCTGAAAGCGGCCGCTCGTCACACGACGTTGGTGTCACCTCTTCTGACTTTAGACGCTTGTTGCGCGATGTAGGAGACTCGTCTTCTGGATCCTGATGCTCAGAAACGCGCGCAGATGCCGCTGAGTCAAGCAGGAGTAGGCTGTGCGTCCTCTGCTGCAGCGGTATCCCATGTTGAAAGGCACATTTTGGGTTCGACAGGTGGCGAAGTGGCGTTCTTCCAACGCACTTTAAAAACAGGCGCTGCAAGGCGAGCTGAGACGCCCCTGTTAGGGGTGCACACGAAGTTCTGTGCGTTAAATTATTTTAACGAAATTTTTTAACGGAAATTTTTCGTTAAATTTCCGGTAAATCGTTAAATTTCGTTAAAAAAATCAATTAGCTGCAAACTGTTACTTCAATTCAAAAACCAATGAAATGTTATATGTTCCATCCAACTTCAGCAGATCAACAACTAAAGTTCAAGGAACGGAGTGTAACACTACAATGTAGCTTACACAAGTCATTACCAACAAGGTGTGGAAAGTAAAATAAGCAAACCTTCGGCAACAAATTATCTTCATGGTGCGGAATACACCAGGTATGGATTTATCAATCAAGAGAACAATACTTAGTGGACTGAAGCCCGCTTCGACAAGGCATCTTAAAATGTAAGATCAGGCAGACCCCGAAGTTCCTCCCCCTTTCCTGGTTCTTTACGAAACCGTTTTGTGTGACTGTTATACGAACATCTACAATCTCGATGTGGGAACCAGCCCACTGAGTACCGAAAGAGCTAACAAAAATACAACTAAAAGCCTATCAGTGGAATGTTAACACGTTGACGAACGTACGATTTTCGCGTGCCCTGTGCGTGAGACCAATCGATTTTTTTTACAGCGCCGGAACTCTGACACGACATCATGTCACACGTTCCCACATGGCCGAATGGGTGTGACACGGTCGTTGACGTGTTAACGTTCAGGAAAGCAGCTTTCCGAATTTTTGTTATTAGGGCGCGTGTAGAACAGTCGGAGGGGGCGCCGATTTTTGCATGCAGTCCTATACCAGGTTCCTGGTTCGGATTTCCCGATCAAGCCAACCAAGCCTTCCACCCCCGGTGAATTTTTGGTCAGACTTGTCTGGGAAGGGTAAACCGCTGACTTCTTCATCGGCTGACCATCATAGCTGATTTACTGCATGGCCAAATACGCATCAAAATTGTCTCCAGGACATCCTGTAGAAGTAGAATGTGTGGCGCATCCCAAAAGGCATTGAGTGACGGCGTTCTTTATCCCTCCACTAGCATTTTTTCTCAAAACATTTAAAATACGTCCATTGACTGAGAACATTCTCTCCTTCTCGACCACTTTAGGTGGCGAGCAAAGTACATATTCTGGTATGAGCAGCGCGAAGTGAGGATAAGCATATCTTACGAGGAGGTCAGACCACTAACTTTGTGGATTTGTTGACGTGCTTGGCGGCTCGATGAAGAACATTTCTAGCTCCAATTGTATTATTTCCAAAAATCCAAATGCGCCATAGAGGGCGTGAGAATAGCATAAAAACATTTAAAAATTTTTGCTGATTTAAATAGATTTTCATGATTAGTCCTAATTGGGAGGATAAGGTCTGCAATATTAGTGAAGACAGAGGGGAAAGTGATGAACTCACTGAGAAAAAAAGGTCCGTTAAAAATTCCGTTAAATATCTAAAAATTTCCGTTAAGTCGTTAAGCTGGATTTTAACGGAAAATGCCGTTAATTCGTTAAATTCGTTAAATGGTTAACCGTTAAATGTGCACCCCTGGCCCCTGTGGGCGAGATTCTTGCGGCTAGCCAATTCGTTCCGCACTGGCTGTGCGTATGTACGACAGAGCGTGGGAGCATTGCAACCGGAACTGTCTGGGGTGGTGGAGGAGTAGGGACATATCATATGCAGCCACTAGTCTTCCAGGCAGGAACAAGGTGTGGACGTGGTTTTGGGGCACGAATGACACTCTGGTGGATACTGCGAGCGATACGAATGTGTTCTGATGAATTCGTCAAAATAGTTTTCTTCTACTAGTGAGGAAGCTCTAAAACAGCTTCAGCTACCCCTCACCGCTTCCAAACAACGGCCGTGCTTGTCGGGCGTACATCAGGTGTCTTTGTGACTCCCGATAGCGTGCTGCAGCCGCCCGCCACCGCTCCCGATTACGGTAGCGTGGCGGGTTGTTGAGAATGCCTCGGACGAGATATAACATATGAGCAGAGCACACTGACCCGACTTTCTGTCGTAGGGTGGTGGTAGGGGGCTTTATAGTCGTCTCTTGTTATTCTTTCTCTTTCTTTCTCTCCTCTAGCTTACACATGCTTTAGGGCGCTGAGTGACTCGTGGTGCGGGTTTGACATATAATGCACTTTAGCGTGGGCAGTAAATATTGAATTAGCCACATCCACATGTTACTGAAGAATGCACTCAACTAACAAACTAGAACAAGCAAAAGAAGGCACATAAGAAAAATTGGAGAGAAAACATGGCCAAATCTATGAAGCTGTCGTAGACTAAGGAAGTGGAGAAAAGGAACAAACTTGATGTGTTGCTCCTTTCCCATTTCCTCTATGTAATCTCTGGTGCGGCATGTGGTCGGGCCCAAAACTTGCAGAAAAGAAGAATACGGAGCAAAAAAATAGAAAAGAATCACCTGCTCCCGCGCAGAATCTGCTCCACGGCAGCAAAGCAGGCTCTGCTCAGCTCGCCTCATCTCGTAGTGAAATTTCGTCCGAGGCGAACGCGTCACGCGGTCCACCTACGGTAACCGAGTGATCCGCCGTCTACAGTAGTGGGAGACTCCTAACGTAGCGCACCCTTGCTTGTCGTGTGGATTCAAACTTGTTAAACTCGACCTAATGCTAAAAAAATAAGATGAAAGTTTTTCTCAAGATTTAGCATGTCCAGGAAATGTTTAAGACTTGGGGGTGCAATCCTGGTGGTGGTGGCCACTCTTAAACGATTTCATAAGAGCCGAATGTGATCAGTATTGAAACATAATGAACTTATTCCTTAGAGACTGCACTAACGAAAACCAGAATCACAGAAAACATGAGAATATGCGATATTTGTGAGCTAGGTCGGGACGTTTGGAAATTGTTAGGACGTAAAGTGCACTGTATTCCCTGTGTCCAAATGTCTTATTTTTTTGCTAGAAGATGATCCGTTCTGGTGCAAATCTATTAGGTCGTTACCTAAGATCTGTCGTTCTTTGACCTCTAACTTCAAATGTAAATATCTTGACCCAAACATAACTTTATTAGTCGCAATAAGAACCATTACAATCCATACATCTTTGCCAACCAGCTGCTTGTTTACTTGTTTTAGTAGCATAGAATTCCGGAGATCTAGAAGCGATGAATTCTTCGAGAGCATATTCTGCATCATATCGGTTTCTTAAGTATTTCCCGCAAGGAAGCCGTCAGGATGTTTGAAAAATGGTAGTCTGTAGACGATAGGTCGATCAAATACGGTGGATGGTCGAGTGTTTCGTATCCCAAAGAATGGAACTTCTGCCTGGTGATCATCGATACGTGCAGCCCAGCGTTGTCGCGCAAAAGTATCGGTCTCCTTCAGTACATCAACGCTGAGTAGAGTTGCTGGAGCTTCTTGCGCACCTCGTCCAGCTTCTGACAGTACTTTTGAATGTTTCACCAGGTTTGAGAACGCTGTAGTGGATTAAACCAGCGGCAAACCACCAAACGGTCACCATCAACTTTTCCTGGTCCATATTCTGCTTTGGACAGGGTTTAGGTGCTTCTTCAATATCCAACCATTGAGCACTTCGTCGTCGATTGTCGTAGACAATTCCTTTTTTGTCACAGGTCACAATCGCTTTGGAAACGGGTCATTTTTGTTGCGTAGAAGGAGCGCTGACGATGCCTGCAAACGGCGAGCTCGAAGGGCGAATTTGCTCTCGAACAATTCATGGCTTCTAGACCTCCGGCGTTCTGTGCTACTGGAATAAGTAAACTAGTGTCTAATTGGCAAAGATGTGTAGATTGTAACATTTTTATTTCGTCTATTAAAGTTATGTTTGAGAAGAGATGCTTGCATTTGAAGTTAGAGGTCAAAAAACGACAGCACCTAGGTAACGACCTAGTAGTAAAAGGAGTTCCCCCTCCATGTTAGAGTACATCGAGAACGGTCCTTTTTAAGTTTTCCTCTTGCGAGTAGGAACTCGGAAACTGAGTCTATCTGGCAGCCTGGTTGGCGTAGTTTACCTATTTCTACATCTTGTTGCCCTTTTAATGTGTTCCATTGTGTCGGCAAATCATTTTAGAGCGGCCACCACCAACTACTATTGCGGCCACCACCAACTACTATTGCACCCTTGTTCACTCTCATCTCCTTGTTCTTTCAGGTTTCCTCGGTATATTGAATGAAACTGTGACGAACAATATACTCGCCAGAGGCCCAGCCATTGTTCAGAGAGACGCGCAGGCAGACTCGTCCAAGTAGGCGGGGCAATGCGCGGGATGGAGAGGGCGCGCGGGCGGGAGTGGAAGAACGCCTCACCCCCTGGGGCCGGATTCATCAACGACTTACGTAACTTTAACGGAGAATTGTAAGCGAAAACCTCAGATAACGCGGCTTATCGCTAACCATATCGCTTGGTAAGCCGCGTTATCTGAGTTCTCGCTTACAAATCTCCGTTAAAGTTACGTAAGTCGTTGATGAATCCCGCCCCTGAAAAGACATGTAAAAAGCTCAGTCTACGCGGCTTATCAAGCGATATGGTGAGCGATAAGCCGCTTTATCTGAGCTTCTCGCTTACAATTCTCCTTCAGAGTTACGTAAAGGGCTCCGCGCAGCTTTGCGGCTTCGCCGCCGCCGGCAGCCGGCAAAAGTGTGCGAAGCCTTCTGGGCCCGTATGCATATCTCGGGGCGGCTGGGTGCCCCACTCGGGGCGCCCCAGCTGCAGGTCGTACCCAGCAGGTTTGGGGCCCCCAACCCGCGATGCATATGGCTCCCACCACGGTCGGGGAACTTCCGAGCCGTATGTGATATGCGTAGTACGTAGGCACGGATTAGGTTTTGCATTTCTCGGCGAAAATGTCAGCTGCTCGCTGTCGCGCATTCATGCGCGTTTGAAGAAAAAAGGGAGTAAAGGAGGTTAGGGAGGCACAATGGGCTGGGAATTAGGTTGTAGCGTTAAGAGTATTTTTTATTTTCTAATAACATGCTGTTTTACTTGTGTTTAACTATTCGCGTGTTTGTCTGTTTGCGAGTTTTAGTTTATCCGTTTATTTGTTTTTTATTTTATAAGGAATAGTGCCGCAAGCTACTCAGTCTGTTGTTTCGTGTTGAAGAAAATATAATTTGACATGAGCAAATGTGAAAAGTTAGATTTTTCGGAAATTCTTGAAAGCTCTGTCTCCTTTTATGCAGGACTGCTTTTAGACGCTCTCATTTCTGAACACAAGCTTCATTAAAACTCGTCTTCCCTGATTTTTTCGAAGAAATTTCATATCATAGTCCTATCCAGTTTTATACCAAATAGTCTGACTAGAAAAGTTATATGTTGAGAGCACATAATCGCTTAGTTAAATGTATCCGGCAGCGCAATACAATGGGCCACTTTACTGTTCCCTACTGCGTGATGCACATAATTTGTCATGATGAATTGGTTTTGCAATACAATAACAAATAATGCTTTTAAAACCAAGAAAAATCGAGGACTCAGGCAGCAAATATTCCTCTTTGAAACGAACATTTCAGTGGTGCTCAATAAAGTAAGAATAATGAAAATCAAGCTCTGAATGGAAGAAAAATACACCAACTACCTCTTTTTCTCACTTCACCGGCAAAATTCTGCGCGAATCATGTGTTTTCCTTCGCTGTCCGCAGCATTCCCCTTACGTCGGAGTAGGTGGCGCCCCGACCCCGAGGGGGCTGGGGAATACGGTATCTCCCCGGAGGTGTACATCGCGGGATTCCGCCGCCCTTTAAATTATTCCCCGACGGGAGGCCCCGAGCGAGATATGCATATCGGCCCAGATTGCGGCGCTCCTCCCCACTGCGACGGCACCGTGCTCCGATCATTTCGGACCTACTCGCTCCGAAGGAAACCGCGCTCCGATGAGCGACGCGCGCCCGAATCAAAAAATCAGCTGAAACTCTCCATTTCATCCATCCCCTTCAGTAGAGTAGTAGCATAGGAGGTTCTTTAGATGATGTGACTCATTGATTTCCTGAAATGGAAGAACAAAGAATAATATCACTACGAAACAATAATCCCGCAGCAAAGCTTCGAGCGATATACTTGTTGATTGATTTTGAGCACTTGACGGAACAACAGCTTACACTATAAGTAACCTATCACACCAAACCTATCCAAAGGTTTGTAAACAAGCGAAATAGCTAACACCAGCACAAGAACAACAAAATACTACCACAGACGTCGTCCGGATCGTCGAAAATTAACAGCTGACTGGCCCTATCGATCAGTTAACTTAAACGACGCAAATGTTTTCATTTCGGTTTCCCAGCGTGATCGGCTAGAGCGCAGACAGTCTCTACCTGCGGCACTGTCACACCGACGACAACAATGATTTGAAACAATATTGTCGTCGGTACGGCAATGCCGCAAAACTGTGCGGGTGCGGGACGGCGCCGGCTGCCGTTGCCGGCGGCCTCTGCGTCCTTGTCCTATGCTGAAGGATAGGGCTGCGGCAAGCCCTTAAGTCGCTGATGAATCTCGCCCCTGAAAAGACATGCAAAACCGATTGAACATACTGCAGCTAGATAACATATCATTACCAAGCAACGGGCACCGTGCCTATCCTTCATTCTGAACTTGTTCGTTTCAGCAGGTGGGCGAGCTCAATTATTCCCGTATTCAGAGAGAATACGTTACAATCTTCATACCAAAGCGTTCTATTGTACTCGCACGGAGTGTCCCTTTATCTCTTCCACGACGTACAGTTTCATCATAGTCGCAGTAGGCATAGATGGCTGGAAGGGCGCAAAGCGGCTCAGGGAGGGGAGGGAGGGGGGGGGGGGGGCGTTACCTTTATTAAGTGGTTACCCGCCTTCGTAAAAATGAACATGAATGCAAAATTACATCTTAAGTGGCCTAGCTCAGTTCACCACTGGGCTAGAACACGCCAGTGCTATCTGTCAAGGGTTACCTGTCAAGACGGAAAGAGAGGTGGGTTCAATCCCAATGAGGGGGGCCACGGCGGCCTCGGGCCGGAACGCATGTGTGCGCGTCGACAGGTTCACCATGGCGATACGTACAGGGATGTCTGCGGGCTCCACGTATCGATCCACGCCTGCGGGCTCCACGTATCGACCCACGGCCACTGTACGGCTACACCTGTACGTATCGCCACGGTGAACCTGTCGACGCGCCTTTTTTCGTCTTTTTGTCCGACGTGTTTCGTTTAAATTCCCTCTTTATTTCAGGAAGAAGACTGGAACAGCCACAGTAGGGGTTCAGGTAGGCATGTTACGTTGCAAGTATTCACCTCTATGCAGCGTTTGGACGTGAGTATGGAGTGGCCCCATTGGGATTGAACCGAGAGGTGAATCAGCACAAAATGCGTTGTTGAACTTCTAACCGGAACGCACCAGTGCTGATGCCTTCCCATCGCGTTATTTTTTGGATTCATTTTCGTCGTTTAAACGAGGACGGTGACATGATAACAACGTGCTCGATCACAGATTGCAAGAATTCGAGCTCATTGAGAAACATGACCTCACTTTCAACATTGGAATAGACAAATAGTGTCTAGGGCCCGTTCTTCACCTCAACGTAAACGAGGCACAAAAAACTTGGTGCAATCCCAATGGGGGGACACTATATAATGACATGTAAATGCCACCAGTTTACGCATAAATACATGCAACGTAACACATGAGCGACCTTACCTGATTCCCCTCCCTTGGAAATCGATCTTGACCTGAAATACAAAAAAAAATTCGATATAAAACAACGAAGAGGCTGAAGCGGCGTTGCTCGTAATAAACGTTCAAATTTCCGCGCTAGCGTATCGTGCACGTCGACTCACTCACCGTGGGGCAACACGTAAAGGGACGCCTGCGGGCGGTACCTATCACTCCATGGCCTATTTGTTTTGTTGCATGTGGTTTGTAGCGATTTTGGCGCAATGGTACCACAGGGGGTAGCCTATGGGCTTCGGCCGATTAAGCGTAGCAGTCGGATATGGTGACTTGGGATTTCCTACACAAGTGCTACGACACGCCTAACGGCGTGTCTCGCACTTGCTGGGCTCGCGCGACTGCGGCATCACTGACAAATGGAAAATAGTTTTTGTAAAACATAAAATTCGCTAACATATAGGAACTGGTACGTACTTTATCGGCATCAAGCAGTTCACCATTTCGGTACCTTCATTATAGACATTCTCTTCGGACCGGCCATTAACGTCATTGGTTTGTGCTGCGCAATACTTCTGTCCCTCAGGTTGCTCCTCCGCAGCCGTTCTCATGCTCAACAGCTAACGTTTCCAGATATCGTTGACATGTCTTCCGAAGCTAGGTTCCACCTCACAAGTTTCTTCTTACTGGATCTAATTGCTGGTCCGTCTTTACTGGTCTTTCCTCCCCTCTTTATTCCCCATCTTCCTGGTCTCAACTCCTGGCCCATTTCTTTGCTTCCACTATTGACCCCCTACTGGTCTCCTCTTTCTGGTTTTCTTGTCCTGTCCCTTCCTCCAGGTTGTTCCTTTCCTTCATTATCGCTTTCCTGGTCCACCCTAGAAGTCCCCTTTACTACCCTTCTCCACCACTCCCTTAGTGGTCCTCCCATAATCGTGGCAGACGTCGGTAACACGTATTCAGAATCGCGACGCTTGTTGCACGACGTAGGGGCCTGTCTTCTGGATTCAGAAGTTTAGAAGACCCGTCCTCCGAATCCAGAAGCTCAGTAGCGCGCGCAGGCGTGCTGTCTCGAGCATGAAGAGGGTATGCATATGGAAGATCCCTTGTTTTCCGTATGAATTCCCTTACGGTTCCCTTCCTGTTGGTTCCCTGTCCTGGTCCCACTCCAGGTCCCTTCTTCAAGATAGATTCTTTCCCCCTCGGGATCTCCTTACTACTCCACCCCAATTAGGTAGCCCTCCCACGCTCACGACACGACGACGGCGAGCGAACGCCCATTGCACGACATCGGTGTCACATCTTCTAAATCCGGTTTCCCTTACTAATAATGGATTCCCTTGCTGATCCTCCTTAGTGCCCCACCCCATATTGGTAATTCCCTACTGGTCCCTCCTTATTGCCTAAACCCTTCTTGGTGCGACTTCCTGGCCTGCTTCATTGTTCCACCTATCGACCTCCCATACCGATACCTTCCCCCTCCTGATCGTTGTCGGTTCTCCACCCTCAAAGTCCTCCTTCTACCCTTACTCCTTTAGTGTTCTTCTCATGCTAATGACATGAGATCGGTTCTGAATCTGGACGGTCGGAAACCCGCCATGGTGCTGTTGTGCTAAGCAGGAAGGGCTGCTGCGTATCTCACTTAGGTTAGATCACTTGACCGCTCCCGCTGTGGATGATACGGCGTATCTCACTTAGGCCAGATCATTCGACCGCTCCCGTGGCTGACGCGGCGTATCTCACTTAGGTTAGATCACTCAAACGTCATCGACCGCTAACTCAATTATATAGTGGTAGATAGATTATTATACGCAAACTGACGCGTACATACGTGTAATGCAAGTTGCAACGAGAGGGGCCTAGGTCAAACGGGTAAAATCTCGTTCAAACGTGGGCTGCTCCCCCCCCCTCCCCATAGTAGCATTGCGCCGCGATTTTGTATATATTTCAGGTCAGAATCAACGATTTCCAAGGGAGGGGGCTCAGGTAAGGTCGTTCATGTGTTATGTTGCATGCATTTACGCGTAAACTGCCATGTACATATCATTATGGAGTTCCCCCTCCTCCCCTGATTGGGATTGAACCAAAAACTTAGTTGTGTCAGTGGAAGCATTTCTGTCAGAACTTTCAAAAGCATAAATAGATTCGCACCTTTCCGTATGAAGACCTGACAAAACAAGTAGCTTCGCCGTGTCAGAACCATTTTCGAAAAGCAGATGACTATCAGATGACTGCAAAGATTGTAGGCGAATGTAACTGACTATCATATCATTCAGGAGATGAAAGTGCTCATTCTTTTTGCCCTTGTAGCAATTAACGCTGCTAGGAGGAGAGAATGCTATCATCAAGGGAACTATTACCGTGACGGAGACGAATGGGTATGTTCAGACAGCTATATTACTAACAAGGAGGGCCCCCAAACTGGCGGTAAGTTGTTGGGATTCAATTTTTACAGGATGTAGCGTCCCGTGTGGGGAGTCCAAAACCATAGTTACTTTTTCGGAATGTTCTTCTTCTGCGGTCGAAAAAAAAGTGTGTGGACGCGTGAGCGAGAAGTCCATTACTCCCTGCTGTCACTCAGCGCAGTGTGGTCGGTTGGCGTGGTAGTATAGCTTCACAGATGCATGGTCGGTTCGATTCCCCCTTGTACTTGTGTTTTTGCATTTTGCGATTTATGGACAGTGGGACCCTTTATCCCCATTTCCAACACATTTTTGAACAAAAACACGGCAACCAATGTCGTTCACTCTCATCGAGCTCTTTGAAAGTGGAATGGAGAGAATTTTTGTCTTCCAGGTTATGCAAGTAAAAAACTGGTGCCAGCAGATTCGTGACCAGCACCCCGAATAACCCCTACGCACAAAGTTTGGGCGATATTGGCGCTTCTGACCTCATCACCCTCACTCGAGCCTGGGCTTAGAGCGGGCTTTGCACCTCGGTCTTCATGGTCAAACAAGATGGTCATTGAGGTGTGAAGCCATTCGATGTGGAAAGCAATTGAATACGTTAAGCGGTGTAGGGCCATGGTGGTGAGTCAGTTGCACCAATTTCACCCAAACTTTATGCGTGGGGGTCATTTGGGGTGCTGATCACGAATTTGGCATCAGTTTTCTACTTGCTTAACCTGGAAGTCAAAAATTTTCACCTTTCCACCCTCAAAGAGCTCGATGAATGTAAACGACATTGGCTGCCGTGTTTTTGTTCAAAAATGTATTGGAAATAAGGATAACGGTCCCACTGTCGATAAATCGCAAAATGCAAAAACACAAGTACAAGGGGAATCGAACCCACGACCATGCTCCTGTGAAGCTACAGCACTACCACTACGCCGACCGCCTACATTCGGCTGGGTGGCAGCAGGGCGTCATGAACTTTGCGCTCACGCGTCCACACGTTTTTTTTCGACAACAGAAGAGCATTCCGAGAGAAGTAACTATGGTTTTGGACTCCCCTCACGGGACCCTACATCCTGTAGAAATGGCATTACGAAAGCTCACCGCCAGTTTGGAGGCTCTCCTTGTAGGAGGCAATGTCATAAGAAGTTAAATTTTAGATTGACAAAGATCGTTACGTGAATGAATGCATTGTTCTTGGATACAGTTACAGAATCAACGTCATCGCTTGTTTGACAGATATAGGAACAGAGGTACCGGAAATTCTCAACTTGCTTACAACTATATGCCGGGCTCCCGTTTGCAATAGTATCTTAGCCAGCCTCACCCTGATGTTTAAGATTTCCATGATGCCTCTTCTACCCATTACTTTTTCTCGTACTGGTCCACACTTTCTAGCCCTTTTCTTATTTATTCACTCGTGATCAAAGGAGGAAGCCTGGCTTTTCAGTAGTTTGGCGTTCTTCCCTAACAAGTGCTTGGACACGCCTAACGGCGTATCTCGCACTTGCTCGATTCGCGCAACTTCGCAGCAACACTGACCTGTGGAACGTAGTTTTTGTGAAACATAAAATTCGCTAACATCTAGGACCTGGTGCGTACTTTATCGGCATTCACCACTTCGGTACCTTCATCGTAGACATTCTCTCCGGACCGGCCATTACGTCATTGGTTCGTGCTGCGCAGTACTTCTGTCTCTCAGGTTGCTCCTCCACAACCGTTCTCATGCTCAACAGCTAGCGTTTCCAGAAATCGTTGACATGTCTTCCGAAGCCAGGTTCCCCCTCACTCGTTTCTTCTTACTGGATCTAATTGCTGGTCCGCCTTTACTGGTTTCTCTCCCCTCTTTAGTCCTCCACCTTCCTGGTCTCAACTCCTGGCCCACTTTCTTGTTTCTACTATTGACCTCCTACCTACTGGTCTCTTCTTGCTGGTTTCCTCGTCTTGGCCCCTCCCAGTAGCCGGATTCATGGACGTTTCCGGGAACGTGCCGGCTTACGGGAAGCAAGCAGGTGAGAGGGCGAGGCGGGAGAGAGAGGTGAAAGATGATATCGCGTATCTCCCGCTTCTGCCGCTTCATGAATCCGGCTACACGTC
Organism: Heligmosomoides polygyrus bakeri; assembly: GCA_947359475.1. Classification (NCBI taxonomy): domain Eukaryota; kingdom Metazoa; phylum Nematoda; class Chromadorea; order Rhabditida; family Heligmosomidae; genus Heligmosomoides; species Heligmosomoides polygyrus. The sequence goes on from OX375865.1 coordinate 108,418,965, forward strand.
TGTTCGCTCTCCTGGTCCACCTTACTGCCCTTCTCCACCACCCCTTTAGTGGTCCTTCCATGCCCACGGCAGACATCAGTGACAGGTATTCAGAATTAGGACGCCTCTTGCGCAACGTAGGGGAGCCACCTTCTGTATCCAGAAGCTCATAAGACCCGTATTCCGAGTCTGGAAGCTCAGAAGCGCGCGCAGTCGACGCTGTGTCGAGCATGAAAAGGCTATTCATATGGCAGATTCATTGTTCTCCGTATGAGTTCTCTTACGGCTCCCTTCTTGTTGGTTTCCCGTCCTGGCTCCGCCTCCAGGTTCTTTCTTCCAGGAAGATTCCTCCCCCTCGGTATCCTTTTTACTACTCTACCCCAATTAAGCAACCCTCCTACGCTCACGACACGACGACGACGAACGACCGCCCATTGCGCGACATCGGTATCACATCATCTAAATTCGGTCTCCCTTACTGTTGATGTGAATACCCTTGCTGATACTCCTTCCCCCCTTGAATGCTAACTTTCTTCTTGTTCTTCTTTATTGCCTAAACCCTTCATGGTGGCACCTTCTGGCCTGCTTCATTGCTCCCCTATCGACCCCCCCCCCCCCCCGTCCCGATGCCCCCAGGTCGTCCCTCCTGATCGCTATCGGTTCTCCACCTTCGAAGCCTCCCTTCTACTTTTACCCCTTTAGTGGTCTTCTCATGCTAATGGCATGAAGTCGGCTTCTGAATCTGGATGCTCATAAACGCTCGTAGGTGGTTTGTGTTAAGCAGCAAAGGGCTGCGCTTCCCCTGCTGCAGCAGCATCCAGCGTTCATTAGCAAATTTTGCCCCCGCTGTAGATCAGAGTTGGGCGGAATTTCTGTTTTCTGATTTTCGGTCATTTAAAGTTATAATTTTATTGCATTTGCAAAAGGCAAACATAAAAGAAAAACAATATCTAAAACACAACAACACTAGCTAAGGCATAACATAACACATATTATGAATGCAGCAAACAAACAGTAGTAATCGGTATTACTCTATGGTTCATCTAGAATCATCATACTGAAGTAATTTTTTGCTGACTAACCTCTCAAACTGGTTTAGGTATAGCCCATTTGGCAGGCTCTTCGTAACCTTAAGGTATGCAGTTCCCGCTCTATACGTAAAGGACTTAGCGTATAGTGTCACTTTAGGACGAGTTAACGCGTCTTTGGGCAAATTTTTTCTGTTTTCTGGGAAAAAAGCCAAATAGTTGCGCGCAGACAGAGAGGGTGGTTGTGCCAAGTTCTCTCTGGTAGAGGAAGTCGAAAATTTTCAGGAGAGAAATCGAATCCCAGCTTGATTCTGGTTCCGGTCCATCTACCCAAACTCACGACTGCTAAAGATCAACCAAAAATTCTCCCAACCTCAACTTTTTGATGTCTCGTCAGAGGAGCATCTACACAGGCCGAATGATGGTCTTACATGAAGGCGATGAAACACTCGTTTCAGGTGTGTCCAGGCGAGAAAATAATTGAGGGTAACAAGGAATGGTATTGCAAAAAGACACAAGACAAGGTTCGGATGCAATGGAAGCATGTGAAGCAGTTTGTGTAGTTTGTTTCAATTCCGAATAAACAGATATGAGTTTGTTCACTGTCGAGCACACGAAATCGGTAAAGCTCAGATGCGCTGGATTGGAAAGAGCGATCATTAACCTTGCAAAATACGTCTGCTTTCATGAAGTTTCCTCAATAATCTTTATAGTTTTGCTTAAGCCTGGAGCGGCTGTTATAGAAGGTGGAAGTTCTTAGATGGATGTTTTGTTGCGATCAAAACTCTTGCATCAGGCGGGACTCGAACCCGCACCTTCTGCTTTCCAGGCAGCGACGCTACGCCTTACACCACCAACGCTGTTCGATCGAACCGAACATCCACGATATCTTTCTATTAGCAACCACCTATCAGCACTCACCCGTGATATCGGGATGAGCCGACCGCATCAGCGTAAGACCGATTAAACTGAAGGTTTTCGAAGAAATGATCTATATATGTTTATTTGTCGTGTTTATTGGCTCATGTTGATTTCTGTCGAATATCAACAAAATGTCAAAAAGAGAAAACTCAACTTCACCAACAGCACATTCGCCTTATTCAGTCTGCCTTGCTCGTTTTATGCGACACTCGAAAGCGCATGTCCTGTTCTACCAGAATATATAATTTATTCTTCGGCCGTTTAAATTTTCGCTAATTTTTAGGTCATCAAAAAAGGAGTGTCAGGTTAACGAGGATGTGCACTTGTGGCACTTTCTTCTTTCTTCTCTCTGCTTTCAACCAAGGTTATAGTGCTGCTAAGGCTGCCAGAAAGACGGTGCTTCATGTTGACATATAAACACCATTTTCAACGCCAGTTACAATTCTGAGCAAAAATCGTCGAATATGTTCGTGTGTGTATGACGACGGGAAGCAGGCCGGTAGGCATAACTCATCGCACGGACATATTCAACGATTTTTGCATAGAGGTATAACTGAAAAATGGTGTTTGTATTTCAACATGAAGCACCGTCTCTCTGGCAGCCTTAGCAGCACTAGAACCCTGGTTGAAAGCAAAGAGAAGGAAGAAGAAGGTGGCAGAAGTGCTCATCCTTGTCGAGCTGGCACTGCTCCATTTTGATGACTTGAAAATTAGCAAAAATTTAAATGGCCGAAGAACAAATTACATATTCTGGTAGGACAAGACATGCACTTTCGACTGTCACATAAAACTGAGCAAGACAGACTGAACAAGGCGAAGGAGTTGTCGGTGATGATTATGTTTACCGGAAACCCCACCGCACCGCGCGATGAATCGCGGTACGTGGTGGTTTCGCGGTTACTTTTCCGCGGACACGCGGGAGTATAGCTTAGGTCTTACCATTATGCCTTTGTTATACCGCCGCTCACCCCGAGCGAAGAGTTATGATAAGCTTCCATATCGATTCATTGCTTCGCGCGATCGATATGGGAGCTTATCATTAGGCTTCGCTCGAGGTCAGCGATGGTATAACATAGGTCTTAGTATGCTATTTGTACTGTAGAGAACTTAGAAACATTGAAGAAGGAGAATCGGTGTGTTCTGAAAGGGAATGTGGCAGAGCGTCTGCGAAAACCAGATAACCCCTCTCTAGAATGGAAATATTATTGTAGAACGCTACTACTGCACTCGTCGACAAAGGGAGACGTGAAATTTCTACCTATACAACTTCATTATTTGGTTACTGATCTTTGGGTGTGTACAAATTACAACTGCCACGAGCAAGGAAGACAGGAGATATGCACAGGCGTCAAAATTCTGTGCGTTCACTAACATTCTACAAATTCTTGCGAGGACGAGTGGCCTCGTACTAGAGGTGCTAGGCTCTACAAATAGACAGTAGAAAGTTCAACATTTAATGTGTGGAAAGTTTTGCAATTTTTTTCAGTCCATGTAGACTTTTAATGAACCTTGGCATGTTGGCCTCATATCGATGCTGTCTTGTTGAGCGTTTAGGTAAGGGTGTTATCAGCCTTTTGTAATTTGGCTTACGGATTTACGGACTTCGCCTTTATTGAGGCCTATGTCATACCACCGCTCATCCTGACCAAAGCCTAATGATAAGCTCCCATATCGATATTGAGAGCGATGAGTCTTTTGTGAAACTGTCCTCCCAAACACCATTTTCTCCTACAAAACACTATACTTAAAAGATTAGAATCCGACCTGATGGTTAGGAAGGAACAACTGAAGTTTTAGGTGGATGCTTAGAGCCAGTCACCCGAAGCTGGACTTGAGCGCGGATCAATGGTCCATCTCAGTCAACACGGCTAGAGTGTTAGACCAAAGAGATCAGAACCCTCAGAGCACGAGGAAGGACGCTAGTTCTTGAATTATCGCTAGGCACTCCTCCTTGCTGTTGATCTGGAAAATCTTATCGTTAGCTGTGATTTAGAGTGCCTTAAGGGTCAGCGTGCCGGTACGTCACTCTCCAAAGCCAATATGGCAAGGACATACAATTCCCTCAAAGATTCTCTATGAGACCTACATGATATTGATGGACATGAGACGAAGAGTACAGAAGTGTTTTTCGTTTTTCGATGGATTGCGTAGCTACCCGCACAACAGTGTCTCCCAGACTCGTCGCCGGATCGACGCGGGAATATGGCACATGTTATACTTCGTCGCCCTGTCGGCGATGCGGCGACCCGTAGGCGAGAATCTGCCAGTTTGTCGCTAACAGCGCGGAAGTTCCTACATGACGGGCTAGAGATAGACAAATAATGTCTAGGGCCGTTCTTCTGCTCCACTCCATAATGACATGTAAATGCCACCAGTTTACACATAAATGTATGCAACATAACACGTGAACGACCTTGCATGATTCTCCTTCTTTGGAAATCGTCGGTCTTGACCTGAAATATAAAAAAATCGTTACAAAACTATGAAGAGGCTGCCGTAATCCCCGCTTTCAAATTCCCGCGCACCTGATGCGTGCGCGTCGGCCCGACTCGAGGACGGTACCCGGCGCGAAAAATCGATGGCGCATGATGTGCACACTGGGGATGCGGGCGGAGACCGCCTCATACCCGACCGGGGACGGATGGGGAGAGAATAGCATACGGCCCCATGTGCAACACATAGAGAGACGGCTGCGGGCAGTACGCATCACCCTACGGCCTATTTATTTTTGCTTGTGGTCTGCGTCGGTCACTCTTCGTCGTCGGTTTTGTAACGAATTTTTTTTTCAGTTTAGGATCGATGATTTCCAAAGGAAGGAGATCAGGTAAGGTCGTTCATGTATTATGCTGCATGTGTTTATGCGTAAACTGCCATGTGCGTGCCATTATGGTGTGCCTCCCCCCCCCCCCCCGATTAGGATTGCACCAAACAGTGTGCTCGCGACTCATCCCCTGCTTCAAACCAACAGCCAACAGCTACGGATTTATGCGCATTCACTAGGGGCCGTATGCTCATCTACAACAATTCTCCCCGATGGGGGATTGGGGCGTGATGAGATATGTTGATATTGGTTGGAGTTCCCTCAACGGGGGAACATATGCATGCGGCCTCAGTGATCATTGGCCGTATTCATGAACGTTCCCGGAAGCGTTCAAGGTTTCCCACGGGAAGCGACCGGGGCGGGAAGCAAAAGCTCGTATTCAGGAACATGCCGGGAAGCAACGGGAGGCTCCCACGCCGATAGCGGGAGGCTACCGGCCTACCCGCACGCAATTGGATGGGAACGTCGAGAATCGTCTTCACAGGGGTTATCTTCGCCATGTGTCTCGCGATGTCTTCGTGGACCGTCTCCAGGGAGGGGGGGGGGGGGGAGGGAGGAGGCGCGTTCTGAAAAGAGGACATAAGGTAAGCGTTTGGCTTCTGTCACTTACTTCAGTGGAGAAAATCACATAATTGATCTGAAACATTGACGATGAATAGTTCTTTTGTCGGATGTGCCGCGCAATATATTTCTGCGGGATATCGCGGTACCGCTTCTTATTCACTCCCTTTACCAGTCGGTGGGCATTTTAAGAGCACGTTCTCAGGTGAAAAGATGACATTGTCAGCAAGATAGTATTGAACTTCGGAGCTAACAACAAAAGGCGCAATAAGGGTGGGGGTCGCCCCCCTACACAACGCTTTGTCCTTTTAAAACCGGAATTGCAGCACTAATGTGTTCTACCCTACAGTGAACTGAGGTAGGCCATTTCTGATGTAATTTCACAAACCCGTGCTTTCTTACCAAGGCGGACAACCTCTGAGTATGGTGTAACCCCCCCCCTCCCCGACCTTATTTCTTCTTCTTCTTATTATTATTATTTATCAGCGTTTGTCCCGCATCGTTGCGGGGTCCGCTCTTCTGGTGTTACGACGCCACCTTTCCCGATCCTGTGCTTGATCAGGGTGAACACCAGCTACTTTCATGTCCGTGTGTAACGTATTGGACCAACTATGCTTCGGGCGTCCTCTAGGCCGCTTTCCTGACACTTCCAACTCAAGGCCTATCTTACGGACGCTGTCTTCTTTCCCACGCAGAACGTGGCCATACCATCGCAAGCGAGCTTCGCGCATCTTGTCCGATATCGGCGCGACACCGAACTTTTGCCGAATAGCATCATTAAGAATGCTGTCCGTGCGCGTGACTCCAGCCGTCCAGCGCAGCATCTTCGTCTCCATGACGCTGAGGCGCGTTTCAACTACCTTAGTCGCAAGCCAACACTCAGCGCCGTACATCGCTACCGATCGCACGACGGCTCTGTAAACCTTCGACGTCAGGTGCTCTGGTATCTTCCTATCTCAGAGCACGCCAGTCAGCGAACGCCACTTGGACCAAGCTGCACTCACGCGTGAGTTCACTTCAACCATCAGACCGCCTTCAGACGCTATTGCTGATCCTAGGAATTTAAACACCGAAGTGCGTGCAAGTTCAGTACCGTTAATCTTAATGGAGCCGGACTCGTTTACGTCAGTCGTTAGGTACTCGGTCTTCTTGACGTTCAATTTGAGTCCGAACATCGCCAGGCGGTCGCACCAAGCATCACGTCATCTTCAGCAGCCTGTTCCATAAAGCAGCGTTCATGGAACAGGCTGCTGAAGATCTCGCGTAATGGCATCCATGACAACAACAAAAAGGAGTGGAGAAAGCACAGAACCCTGGTGCACCCCAACAGAGGTGGGAACTCCATTGAGGTTCCAGCTGCAGCTTGCACTCCACCCTTTGGGCAAGAGTAGAGCACCTGCACCGACTCTATGAGTTCCTCAGGTACGTTGTGTTGTCGCAAGGGATTCCATATAAGCTCACGAGGTACGCGGTCGAAGGCCTTCTCCAAGTCGAGGAAGGCGATATGCACCGGCTTCTGACTCTCGCGATGCTTCTCCACCAGGAGGCGGGGGGCGTGTATAGCATCTATGGTCCCACAACCAGACACAAAGCCGCACTGGTTGTCGGAGAGCTTGACGATTTCACGGATTCGTCTATCGAGGATTCGCTCGAAGATCTTCATGCTGTGCGAAAGCAAGCGAATCGGGCGGTAATTGGAGCAGTCTGCAGGACTGCCCTTCTTCTTCCAAATCGGAATCGTCGTACTGTTGTGCCAACACTCCGGTATTTTCTTCTCCTTTACTACCTGGATGAAGAACTCAGCCAACCACTCAGCAGGATACCAGAGCTTCGACTTCCAAACATCGACTGCTAGATCAACCGGCCCTGTCGCCTTACCGGGCTTCATCTTCTTCAGAGCCGCTTCTGTTTCCTTCACGGTGATCTTGTGAACGGGACCGTAAACAGAAGCCACAGAAGGGATGGCCGGATGAGGGAATTCCATAGTGGAAATTTCCTCAAAGTAATCACGCCATCGCTTCAGCACCTTTTTGCGGTCTGTCAGAAGATGGCCGCTCTCATCATTGATGCCAACGAACTTTTCAATACCCTCGGTTTGGCGATGGCGGGTCTTAGCAAGTCGGTATAAATACCGCTTACCATCGCACCATAATGAGTGGCTTTCGCAACAGCTACTGCTTTCTTTGCAGCCTTCTTCGCCTTCTGATACTTCTGCCAATTGTCGGCTGTTCTGTCGCCGAGAAACACATGATACAGCGACTTCTTCTCTCGAACCTTCGCTTTCACATCGTCCGTCCACAGCCATGTCTGCTTGTCGACTTTGCGTCGTTCAAGCTTCGTAGTTTCGAGTTCCGACCTTGCAGCTTGGCGTACCGCGTCGGTTGCTTTCTTCCAAGTTTCATCGACAGGCGTAACTGTCGGTAACTGCACGCACGAAATCACAGTTGCTTCTTTCTCTTTCTTTCGCCATCACTTGATTCTTGGTGCACCGCATCGCTCGTTACAAATACAAATACAAATAAATAAAATATATAATATAATAAATAAAATATATAAATCATATAAAAATATAAATATGAGTGAAAAGTGAACACATACAGGAACGCATTTTGAAGAGTAGAATGTAGGGGTAGAGTCGTCCGCAAGTCACTTTTTTAAGGCTAAGAATCGAAGTCAATGCAGATGAGTTTACACAAGCAACAGTTTGTAAGCGCGAATGGTTAAAATCAAGGCTATTTCTTCATCGCCGAACTTCGAAGCATTTAATTAGCAATTACAGAGCAACAGTAAAACGTTGGAAACACCAGAGTAACAGTAACAAAAAAAAAATAATGAAACCACATAGAAAATGTTTTTTGTTTCAGAAAAAACAGAAAAAAATTGTCAATAAAAATTCGCAACTCGGTTGTCAGCGAGACCGAGAATTCCATAATTCCGTGAGATCCCGCAAAAGTAGAATCCACGGCGCATCCCGAAGAAATTGGTCATCGTCGGTTAATGGCGTTTATCACTTCAATCTGGAGAGGAGGAGCACCAGATGAACATGGGCACAAGCCGAAAGAGACTGAGCAAAGTCCCAGCTGACACAGCGGATCTCTGATCGAGTCCGACTCGCCGTCACCAACATCTGAGACCTCTGCGATCCATTTGAAGAACCGGTAATTTGAGAAATTAGTTTTGAAACCTTGCACTTCCCGCCTCCACTGCGAATCTAGCTCGCGCGTCGTGGTCGCCCTACTTCCCGGTGATTCATGAATACCGAACAGAGGCCGGATTCATCAACAACTCACCTAAATTTTACGAAGAATTGTAAGCGAAAAACTCAGATAACGCTCCTTATCGCTCATCATATCGCTTGATAAGTCGCGTTATCTGAGATTTTCGCTTACAATTCTCCTTTAAAGTTACGTAAGTCGTTGACGAATCCGACTCCAGGCTGCGGGAGGCCTGGTAGCGGGATGCAGCGGGTGCGGGAAGACATAGCCTACCTTCCCGCTCCCGCCGCTTCATGAATACGGCTACAGATCTACATTTCCACGTCTCGCAGTATCACTATCAATCAACATAGCTGTCAACCAAAACTCATTCTTTCCTCTGTGTCTGTAAGAGGTAGGTGGAGTTTCCTTGGGCAGAGAATATTATTTAGAGGAAGGTGGAAGCCGAGAAGGGGATTCCACTTGATATTCACAAAAATCAATAAATCCTTTGACGAAAATCAAACAGCATGTTGTCTCGTCGTGCGCTGTGCGCGTTAGGGAGGGAGCAGAATGTGGCAGCGCTGTGGAGATAAACGAAAAACCCCATAATATTTAACTCATAATATTTACTCATCACGATTTTTTTGAGCGCTTTTTACGTCTTCTTTTTCGATAGCACGGTCTTATGTTGTATTGGGGTTGTCTTCTCGAAAATGGCAAGGCAGTGAAAAATTCACGCCCATTCAAACACTAGTAATATTTTTGAGCCAGTAGTGGTTTATATTGAATGCGTTCTCTGCTTCCCAGAAATGAGATAGCAAAAGAGTTGCTACACTTAAGCTTTGTGAGACTGGAAGGCTGGAAAGGGTATAGGTTGATGGTCGTCGAAATTAATTTATCCCCATGAATAACGCGTAATGGGTGCACTCATAGTTGATGGTGACCGCTCTCAAACAGTTTTCCGACATAAGAAAATAGGTGCAATCCTAGTTGGTGGTGGCCACCCTTAAGCAATTTCATAAAAACCTGAATGTGTTCAGTATTGAAGCATATTGAACCTATCATTCCTTAGAAAACAACTGCACTAAAGAAATCAGGATAAATAACACTAAAAACATGAGAATATATAACGTTTGCAAGCTTGGTCGGGATGTTTGCAATTGATTGGGATGTGAAGTACATTGTCCTGTCAGTGTCCAAAACGTTGGCTGATGGTGTCTTCTCCCAATTTTATTTTGTCTTACAGATGTTATCTGTTTTAGCTCTTTGAAATTGATCCTCAAATATAATAAGAGGGTCCTCCCATACTAGATTTGCACCGAGAATGACCCTTTTTAGCTTCCCCTCTCCTGACTTGCAACTGTGCCTAACCATGTTGGCGTAGTTTGTTTATTTCTACATGTTGTTGTCTCATTTAAGACTTGGTCAGTTGCAATCCTGCTGGTGGTGGCCACTCTTAAACGATTTCACAAGAATTGAATGTGATCCGTATTGAAACATATTGCACTTATTCATTCCTTAGAAACCACTGCACCAACGAAAATCAGATTAAATAACACAGAAAACATGAAAATATACAACATTGTGAGCTAGGTCTGGACGTTTGCACATGGTTAGGACGTAAAGTGCACTGTCTTCCCTGTGTCCAAACGTTGATCGATGGTGTCATGGCCTATTTTTATTTTATTTTACTGATGCCATCTATTTTTCTGCTATAAGATGATCCGTTCTTGGTGCAGATCTAGTAAGGAGAGTCTCCCTTGTTAGTGCACCGAGAACGGTTCTTTTTACGTTTCCCTCTTGCGAGTAGGAGCTCCGAAACTGAGTCTATCCGGAAAACCAGGTTGGCGTAGTTTACTTATTTCGAAATGTTGTTGCCTTTTAATGTGTTTCATTATGTCGGCAAATCATTTAAGAGTGGCCACCACCAACCAGGATTGGAACATTGTTCACTCTCATCTCCTTGCTAGGTTTCCTAAATGAAACTCAGGTTTCCTGAATGAAGCTGTGACGAGCAAAATGTTCGTGATTCGTTACACCAGAAAATCATTTAAGAGTGGCCACCACCAACTAGGATTGCACCGAAAATCAAAATAAATAGGCAGCGACAAACATATAGAAGTAAACCGCACCAACCTCGTTGCCTAGATGAACTCCGTTTCCGAGTACATAGTGGAAAGGGGACTTAAAAAGAACCGTTATCGATGCAGATCTAATAAGGAAGGACTCTCTTCCTAGACTTGCGCAGAGGACGGATCACCTTCTAGCAGATAAATAGATAAGGCCTGTATAATAAAAAACCTTAGGCCAAGACAACAGCAATCAGTTAACGTTTTGAATACGGCAACAGTTCCCTGGACACAGACAAGACATACTCCTACTCATTCGCAGACGTCCTTAACTAGCTTACAAAGTTATATGTTCTCATGTTTTCTGTGTTAAATATTTTGATTTCGATAATACACTTGGGTTCAATCCCAAAGGGGGCCACTCCATAATCACTTGTAAATCCTAGTTACGCATAAATACAACATACAACATAACACACCAACGACCTTACTTTACCTGATGCTCCCCTTGTAAATTTCCTGACACTGAAATACTAAAAAAAAATCGTTATCAAACTATGTGGAGGCTGCAGTGGCTTTGATCGTAATACCAGTTTCAATTTCCGCGGTACCGTAACGGCCTGGCGTCGACTCACTCACAGTGGCTACGCCTGCGGGCTCTACGTATCCCCCTCGGCCTACTTCTATTGTGGCATGTAGTCCGCGTCGGTCGCTTATCTTTCTGCATTGTTTCCTGTTTTTCTATTGTATCTCTATTTTTGGTGATCTCTATATACGGGAAGGGTAGAGAGAGGGGAGGTGGTAGAAAATCTCTTGACTGTTTTATGTTTTCATAAGGCAGTCACTAGATTCTATTGAAATTCAGTTCCACTCCCCACCCCTTTGGGATTGAGCCTACACTTGGTTTCTATGGGATAAGTGAGTGCAATATAAGGCGATCAGTCTTTATGGAATCGTACAAGAGCCACCACCACCAACCAGACTTGCATCGCGCCATACATGGAGGTGGATCGAAAAACCTCAAACCGCAATCAGTACCTTTCCCGCCTACGCAAGATATGCCATACGGTTTTAACCACAGGAGTGCAAATCCTTTCCCTTCGTTGAAACTCCGTATTCCTTGATTTGTCTACGCTCTTATAGAAAGAATTGCTTCAAAACATAACAGTTATACTGGCACAGCAACACCAGTGGCCAGATTCATCAATGACTTACCGCAATTTAACAGAGAAAATGCAGCCGAAATCCCTGATAGTGCATTGCTTGACAAGCTGCGCTCTCAGAAATTTCGGCTGTATTTTCTCTGTTAAATTGCTATAAGTCGTTGATGAATCTGGCGCTAGGAAACAATCACCACCTATATATAAAAGAGTTTGTGCGTGGAGTGATCTAAGCTAAGTGAGCTACGCCGCATCATCCACAGCGAGAGCGGTCGAATGATCTAACCTAAGTTAGGTACGCCGCATCACCCACAGCGAGAGCGGTCGAATGATCTAACCTAAGTGACGTACGCCGCATCATCCACAGCGGGGGCGGTCGAATGATCTAACCTAAGTGAGATACCACCACCTATCACCATCACCATCACCATCACCACCTATATATAAAAGAGCTTGTCCGTCGAGTGATCTAATCTAAGTGAGATACGCCGCATCACCCACAGCGAGAGCGGTCAAATGATCTAACAAGTGAGGTACGCCGCATCACCTACAGCGAGAGCGGTCGAATGATCTAACCTAAGTGAGGTACGCCGCATCACCCACAAGGAGAGCGGTCGAATGATCTAATCTAATCGTAAGTGAGGTACGCTGTATCATCCACAGCGCGGTAAAAATTTCCCATTGAATCTGGGAATTGTTGCAGCATGGGAAGCGCATCCTTTTACTGCTCTACACAACAGCACCTACGCGCGTTCCTGAGCGTCCAGATACAGAAGCCGTGCCGCCGACCTCGTGCCATTAGCATAAGAAGACCACTAAAGGGGTAAGAGTATAAGGGAGACTTCGAGGGTGGAGAACTGACAGCGATCAGGAGGTAGCGACTTGGAGGAATCATCGGGATGGGGGGCGACAGGGGGATCAATGAAGCAGGCCAGGAGGTGACACCAAGAAGGGTTTAGGCATTAAGGAGGGACCAGTAGGGAGTTAACAATCAGGGGGGAGGGAGCAGTTAAGAGGGTCAGTAAGGGGATCCATTACCGGTAAGAGAGTACGGATTTAGAAGATGTGACATCAATGACATGCAATGGGCGTTCGCTCGCCGTCGTCGTGAGTGAGCGTGGGAGAGCTATTTAATTGGGGAGAGTAGTAAGGAGGATTCCGCGCTGGAGGGGTTCTATGCCTGGAAGAAGGGACCTGGAGTCGGGACTAGGACTAGGAAACAACAGGAAGGGAGCCGTAAAGGAATTCATACGGGGAACAAGGAATCTGCCATATGCATGGCCCCATCAGGCTTGACATAGCGGCGACTGCGCGCGCTTCTGAGCTTCTTAATTCGGAAGACGGGTCTTCTGAGCTTCCGGATCCAGAACATGGGCCCTCTACGTAGTGCAACAAGCGTACTGATTCTGAATATGTGTCACCGACGTCTGCCGTTAGCATGTGAGGCCCACTAAGGATGTGGTGGAGAAGGGCAGTAAGGTAACCTTTAGGGTTTACCAAGAGAGCGAGCAGGAAGGAAAGGAACAACCTGGAGAAAGGGCCCGGACGGGAAAACCAGCAAGAAGAGACCAGTAGGGGTTAAAAGTGGAAACAAAAAAGTGGGCCAGGAGTTGGGACCAGGAGAGTGGGGGAACTAAAGAGGGAAGGGAAGACCAGTAAAGGCGGACCAGCAATTAGATCCAGTAAAAAGAAACGAGTGAGGAGGAACCTGGCTTCGGAAGAGATGTTAACGATACCCGGAAACGCTAGATGTTGAGCATGAGAACGGTTGCGGAAGAGCAACCTGAGGGACAGAAGTACTGCGCAGAGCAAACCAATGGACGGTCCGGAAAGAATGTCTATGATGAAGGTACCGAAATGGCGAACGGCCTGATGCCGATAAAGCACGCAGCAGGTCCTAGATGTTGGCGAATTTTAAGTTTTACAAAAACTACTTTCCATAGGTCAATGATGCTGCAAAGTCGCGCGAAGCGCGCAAGTGCGAGACACGCCTTTAGGCGTCGGAGCACTTGTATCAATATATTTTGTATATCTGTAAATTTTTAGGCGATGAAGTTGTTCATTATTTCCGCTCTTATAGCTACTCTTGCGGCGATTAGGTGTTCTCACGAAGGGATGCAATATCGTGATGGAGAGGAATTTGTTTGTTTTATCGCATACCCCCGACTTCGTTTAGTGAACTTTGTGATCAACTTATTTTAGGTTGACAGCTTTAATATGAAATATAAATGCCTTGTTGATGATAACGATTGGAAACTCAGAGCCGTCGCCTGTATGACAGATGCGGGATCAGAGGTACTTTAACTTCGGAAAATCTTCAGATTACCTCGATAAAGGACTGAATTCTGTGTTTGAGCGGCAGTATTGGGTCATTTGAAAAAAATTTGTTCGCCTCGAAAAATAATCATAATATGTTTCGCGTCTGGCGAGTTTACGATCGCGCAACGCGTTGATTCGATATGGGGTGGGAGCTCATCATTACATCGCGTGGCGTGCACACTAAACGCTTCTTAAAATACATCCTGTATGGAGTGTATGAAGTGTATAAACTTATTCTCTATTCGCAAGGTTTGCAGGGGTCCTAAAAAGGACCCATTTATACTTCGCCGCCGAGCGACGCGACGCCACGTATCGCGGACATATTGATCGAGCAACGCGATCAACGAATTTGGCCACTATACGTGCCGTCGCGCTGCACTGTCGTAGCAGTGTGAGTGGTCGTGATCCAGTAGGTCGCTACGGCTGCCATGGAATGGCAAGAGTCTCGACCGATATTCCGCCGTGCCAAACGATCTGGAGCCACTTTTTCGCGAGCTTTTAACAAAAGCTTAAATTCGTCATCTACTAGTTTTATGCAGCTCGCTTCTTCAGAGCAGCTCGCTTGGCCTTTTTATCTGTCCGGTTCTCCGCAATAACTTGTTGGGCTTATAATTTCGTTGAATCACACAGCGATCCTCCTCTGAACGGCCACACTACAGCTCTTAAATAAGACCTAATCGTTAGTTGCGAACACCGTAGTATTACTTGAAGGCTTTATACAGTACTTGGATGAATATTTCATTTTTCAGGTGTGGCCGGACTCTGAGAAAGTTGAAGTGGGCAAGAAGTATATTTGCACGCAGGACGGCGAGAGCCTATCTCTTCGTTGGGAACCTGTTTAGCTCGTTTCTAGTGTAAATAAACGATATTCGATATCTTGGGCGGATATTTCATCAGTAGTGATTTTGAATTTCACTGGGCTTAAAGCTCGCATGAAAGCAGGTAGCTCTTCTCAAATTCGTTGTGCTGCGCAGCTTCACGACTTAGCACGATGAAGATGAATATTAGCTTCAAAATGTAGGCAGATGACACCAAGATTTATAAAACGATAAACACGCTAAACGAGAAAGAACGCTAACAGAACTTTTCCGCCGTGATTGTTTCACCAGGTTTGAGAACGCCATAAGTGGATTAAACCGGTGGCACAACAGCAAACGGTCACCATCACCTTTTCCTGGTACATACTAGGCTTTGGACAGTGTTTAGGTGCTTCCTCAATATCCAACCATTGAGCACTTCGTCGTCGATTGTCGTAGACAATTCATTTTTTGTCACAAGTCACAATTCGCTCCAGAAGCGGATCGTTTTTATTGCGTAGAAGGAGCGCTGACGATAATTGCAAACGGAGAGCTCGAAGGGCGAATCTGCTCTTGAAGAATTCATCGCTTCTAGATCTCTGGAGTTCTACGCTACTAAAATAAATAAATAGTATCTCGTTGGCAAAGATGTGTAGATTGTAATGGTTCTTATTTCGCCTAATATAGTTATGTCTGAGCCGAGATACTTACATTCGAAGTTAGAGGTCAAAAAACGACAGAACTTAGGTAACGACCTAATATTACATTGAGATTGCACCCAATACTGTCATAGGTTTTTGGACACAGATATGTGGCTCTTAAACTTGTCTAACAGCGTCGCGTCGCTCGGCGGCGAAGTATAAATGGTGTACTCCAGTGAGAAAAGCGCATCCCGTCGCTGGAGATGGATAACATTTAATAATAAAGAAAAATATAAAGGCTCCAACACGACATCCCCGTTTAAATCCTGCGGTTCCGTGATGCGTGCGCGTCGATTGTTTCACTGTGCACGCAATACATAGAGGCCCGGGTGATCCGGGGACGCCTGCTGCGTTTTTGTTTGTTTTGGTTTGTTTTATCACTGCTTTGCCTTCCAAAGAGACTCTGGGGTTGGAGGTGGTGGTGGACAAGCCAAGAGGACAAATGGTAGGGCGCAATAAGGTGGATACCCCTCTCCCTCCCCCCGTTTGAGATTGCACCCAATACTGTCCTAGATTCTTGGACACAGATGTGTGGCTCTTAAACATGTCTGAATTAAACCCGGCGCACCACTCCGTCTGGAGCTACCTGGAGAGGAAGATATCTCGTAACAGCATGAACAGTTTAAAGGTAGCCTTCTTGAGAGAATGAGAAAAAATCGACATGGAGTAACTGCGACCTACTGTTAAAGTTGTCACCAAGCGGCTAGAGGCCTCCATCTGTGCAATTTCGAGCAAAATCGTGCTTGATCATTCCAATATCTTTTTGAAGTTTATTATTAATGTTATTATCAGAATATTTGATATTACTTCCTTGCTAAGGTAAAATTTCAGCGAAACATACTCTCCATCTATCCTGTACATATATGCAAGGTGATCTTTTTTTGGGCAAAAACCCTTTCCTGATATTGACGTCGTTTATTTTTAAGGAATACGCAACACTGCAGCGGGAAAAGTATAAGTGAAAGTTAGATAAATGCTGGTTAGTGGAGCAACAACTTTTCAGCGATGTCAATAATAAACTAACAGAAGTACAGAGGTAAAAAGGCATACAGATGAATTTCGCAGCTCTTACATTAGCAACATCGTATTCAGTAGTCCATTCACAAACCAGTTGCCTAGGTTTCCAATAAAAGTTGCATGGAAAACTTAAACTTTTCCAAAGATCGGTTTCATGAATGGGCTTTAGCCAGGATTGCGGGACTAGAGGGTAGGAATTGCAGTTAAAAAAGTTAAGTTATCAGGAATTCACAAAAGACGTAGAGGTGGGTAGTTTTTGAGGTAGAGTTATATGGTTCAAACCTAGGTGAACACGAGGTGAACACTTGCAACCTAACATGCCTACCTGAACCCCTACTGTTGCTATTGCAGTCTTCTTCCTGAAATAAATAGGAAATTTAGACGAAAAACGTCGGACGAAAGGACGAAAAAGGCGCGTCGACAGATTCACCGTGGCGATACGTACAGGAATATCCATATAGTGGCCGTGGGTCGATACGTGGAGCCCGCAGACATTCCTGCACGTATCGCCACGGTGAACCTGTCGACGCGCACACATGCGTTCCGGCCCGAGGCCGCCGTGGACCCCACCCCATTGGGATTGAACCAATTACATAATCCACCGAATTATATCATATTATTAATATCAAACTTGCTCTCGGCACGCTTTACAGACTGCATCACTGTCCAATACGATTTAGTGGTTCATCATTGGATAGACCATATTTATTTTGCAAACTGACCATGACATAACCGAAATGATGTACATACAACGGCAATAATGTTGTCCTTGTAGTGATTGTCTTATTACTCGTATTGTGCTGTTTGTCTTGTCAGCGGGTCCGCCAGTGGAGCGAAGTCGAGTAAAGCGAAGGGAAGTGAAGAGAAGAAGAGTGGCTTTCCAGCCGAGGGGCCCGCTATTTATACCGACGAAAGTGGGCGGAGCATGATTGTAAAATGCTGTAAAGCTACTGCTGTACACCACGACTCACGAACCACGGCCTGTTGGTGTGACTCATGAAACACTGTTCATGACACACGCTATCCTTTGTTGGTAATCTTATGCATTACCATTAAACCGTTACTTTACTAACTGTGAGTCCAGCATCAGGTAAGATTGGACTAATTTTGCGGAAAGGGTCGATTATAGCCACGTCAGAAGTGAACCATAATAGAAGCCTTTCGGGCCTCCTTCGTTTGATCACTTCAACCAGATCGTTGACCTTGCAATGATAAATGTTGGCGACAACCTTTCGCTCACACTCGAAAGCCTTCAATGTTCCAGTATAAAAAAAAACGCAGAACTACAAAGAGCTTAACCTGAGAAACAAAATTGTGAAGTTGCGATACTGAACATTACGTGTTGGTAACCACAATCCTTCTTCTTCCACCAGTACTTTAGCTCGATAAAATTCTAGGCCTAGCCAGGCTTTTACACAGCATTTACGCAAAATAGTTAAAACTGTTTATTAGCAAGTAAACAAATTATTGACGATCCCAATTAAGGTCGACATAATCTCCATTCTTCGTGCAAGTGTATTTTCTACCCCCTTCATATGCATGATCACCAATCGGAATCTGAAACAGGTACAAACTTACGCACATCTTCGATTACATTGTAACCCCTAAAACTTTCATGGTGAAGCAGAGCCTCAGTTTCACTACTGTGGGCTGATATGCAGCGTACGGGAATGGCCTGGGGCACACAGAACAGATTAGAGCACAATTATTTCTCATGTATTCATTTGAAATCCATTTGAATTCCCGCTATTAGTCGGTTGGCAGGAAACGGAGTATAAATACCCGGGTTCGCTACGCCGGACTCATTCTACTCTCCTTTCCGCTCCTCGGCTGGATCGCCGTCGTCTCTGCTGTACATAATAAACCGTCTCTGCCGCCGTGCACGAACAGAACAGGGTGAATCGGACGGTGACCGATGGTGCAACAGACAATTCTGTAAAGCTCTCTTCATATTCCCACAAAAGGAAGGTAGCAGCGTGATGCAGGTGGCTTCTTAGGGGTTGATTTAATGTTTCTTAAGCGGTTCAGCCGCAAGAAAGAGGCATAGCGATAACTGAGGAAATTGCATGATTCGACAAGTTCTGTGGGTACTGATCAACCTGGTCTGACCTCCAGGGTATTTGCACCGAGTGGTGTCCAGGGACCGGATTCATCAACAACTTACAGCAATTTAACAGAGCAAATTACAGTCGAAATCCCTGATAGCGCTGCTTACCAAGCGATATGGTCAGCGATAAGCCGCGTTATCTGAGTTTCCCGCTGAGTGTTCTCTGCTTAAGTTTATTTATTTATTTATTGAAATACTCTGTATAAGACAGGAGTGAGATAAAACTGCAATACAACAAAACCAAAACCAACACGCAAAAGTCGCTCTCAATACCTACCTAATATCCTAAATAAGTTATGTAAGTCGTTGATGAGTCTGACCCCAGGGCATTCACCCACGTTATCCCCATTTGACGGTGTCTGGTGGTCCCTGTCGTCAACTGCTGCGGTCTGTCCGTCTTACGCGACTTCTTTTGGAAGCCGGGGCGAGTTCTTGCCTCTCCTCGACGTCGCGGGCTACAGTCAGCCTCCGTGCTCTTTTGGGCTTCTAAGCATCCTCCGCTGGTTGGTCTCCTAGCATCCTCCTCCCTATCATTGCTTTTACCCACTCATCTATTCTATTGCTTACTACTTACTCATATCGCCGTGCTGTTGTAGTAGTTTCACCTGTTATCGCTTCTGTTGTCTAAGCATTTACCATTATCGTCGCGTATATTGTAGATTTAGTGGCAATAAACTTGTATAACAAAATCCACTGAACCACCACAGCAACCACCTAGAAGGGTTGGTTCTTGCGTTGTACCTGTGGCATTGGGTCTTGTTTCTTTCCTTTAGAATTGGCTGCCTGACGTTTCGGGAAGTAGTTTCGTAAAGTAATTTTCACTTTTTCACGCTCCGAAAAACTTGAAGACGCCGAAGCGTCAGGCGAAATGGGGTCAGTGGCAATCTTGGCCTACAGCTCAAGAAACTACTCTGAAAACTATGCGCACCGTTGTGAGAGAAGCCAATCCATCCTATCACTCTTCATTTGATTGACTCTCCTTAGAAAATTAAAGACAAGTTACTTCGGGCTTAAAAGCTCCAAATTAATTTACTTGTATTTTTAATCTTCGAAACAAGTTCTCTTTAGATGACCTATGTAAGCTACTTACAAAAAACTTTAAAAATTTAAGCAAGTTACTTGCTAAATTGAAAAATTAAGTAGGTTACATGAAGGTTACCTGAGTCACTTGCATGTAAAATGTTAGTTAACAAATCTTGTGCCTAGACTGGATAATGGATTTTCATTTTTTAGGTCACTTGCAACCTGTGCTTTTCTAGCATTAAGAAATCAATTACTAACACTCAACTTGCATGTAACTTGTCTAGAAATTTCTGAACCGTTACTGCCCCCTTCTCTGATCATATTATGCGAAACTCAAACAGCATGAGTGGTCTCAGCCCTTTAATTGGAAGCAGCTAAAAGCAGCTATCACAAGAATATGCCACAGAAAGAGCGTGGAAGAGTATCATACGATATTTTATCGTCCTAACTGGTAGCTTAAACAAACCTATTCGCTGAACAAACTCTCGAAGTGCATCAAAATTAATATTTGCTATGCGATATGCAACGAAAAATTATGCCAAAATTCCTTTAGCACACCTCTCTTCCTCTAGGTGTCCTGCATGCGACGATAACTGCTGCCCAATGTTTTCCATGGGCAATGCATTTCAGTTTGAAACCTTTATCGATCTTCTAAAATTCTCATGTTTAGGATAATTGCTTTCGAATGAGTTGCGCTTATAAAACATACAAAGTGTTCTCCAGCATTATAAAATTTCCCGTCGTAGTAGCACCTTGGAACAGCAATAGCAACGGCAGCAAAGCAGAGCAGAAGGAGAATGTTCATATCCTGAATTAGGAGTAATTATATTAGCCTTGAGAATATACAGGGTGTGTGAAAAGTATTGACGCACTAAACGTAAACGTTAGAAATAACAACACATCAGAAATTTTAATAAGTTTATATACAAATGTCAGCAATGATCTGGCAAACAGAGTAGCATCACTTGTATTTTATATGGTCTTCTTCGCTGCGAGTGCAGGGGCGAAGACGACGAGGAAAGGCATCGACGGTGCACCGCAATTAGCCCACGTCGATTTCGTTCTATGCTTTGACCTTCAGTGCTTTGACCTACTTTTCGGCATTCAATCTGTAAAAGTGTTTCATACTCTTCAAGGACCTCCAAAGTACTAATTCTGGCGGAGGGCTCACTGCAAAGGAGGCGCATCTGGCCGGTACCATGGTTTGTGCATTCATCACAAGCGTCTCTCGTTTTCGTGGATTCAGGAGTGAAGACGAATTAGTAGAACTACCTGTATTGATGTCCTTAAAAAGCAACCGGTTTTTTGGCCAAAATCCCACCTCGAGAATAAGCCGTATGTCTTTCAGCAGGACTAAACTCCTGCGCAGAGTGGAGCATTGTTATATGGGAAGTTTTGGAGAACAAGGCTTGCGCTACTTCCCACAAAAGCATGAAGCCAGTGAAGGATGATCTGGTCAAAGCATGGAACGAAATCGACGTGGAGTATTTGCGGCGCTCCTTCGATGCCTTTCCTCGGCGTCCTCGCCACCGCATTCACAGAAAAGAAGCTTATATAAAATACAAGTGATACTGCTGTTGTGCGTGTTGAGCTCTACACGAGGTTGGTAGACGGATTTATTTACTGGCCAACGTTTCGGCGAGATCGCCTTCATCAGAGCCTGACCGTAGTCCACCGAGGGACCAATGGAAGACTCAGACTCGCATTTTGAACTGGGGTAGCTGCTGTCCCACACCCCTCGTCTGTCCTGCACTGCTTCCATTGGTCCCTCGGTGGACTACGGTCAGGCTCTGAAGAAGGCGATCTCGCCGAAACGTTGGCCAGTAAATAAATCCGTCTACCAACCTCGTGTAGAGCTCAACACGCACAACAGCAATTCACAATGCCGAGGTTCATTGAGAGTCGATCATGGCGACAAGTGATACTGTTCGGTTTGCTGGTTGCTTCACTGCTTGTTTATTTATTTATTTATTTATTTATTTATTTATTTATTTATTGCCAATTCAAACCACACACTATTAGAAGAGAAATTCACAGGAGAAGCAAAATAAATTGGCTATTGAAAGAGAACATGAAATAAAAGAAAAAGAAAACAAGAAGGAAATAGGGCAAGGGTAGGATTCGTGAATAATTGTTGAAGGTTAGGAAAAGCTGAAAGCTTCACTGATGCGCATATCGTGCATGTAAAAGAGGAGACCGTTTATGCTTTGCTGACACAGTTAGAGTGCAGTCGGCGATGAAAAAAAGAATACCGCGAGGCGAAAAACAGAGGGCTTACGATACTACTACCATAGGTGCTAGACTAGCTGTAACCTACGTGGGGTGGACCTTGTAAGTGTTGAATGGTGAAAGTTGGTACGCACCCCAGAAGGTTACCCTGATGGGAGGTCATAAGCCCTTACCTGCTCGCGTTTCAATTGAAAGATGGCTGGTAGAAGACTCAAAACATACAGTATCTGTTGACATTTTGTATATACACCTGTTAAGTTTTATGATGTGTTGTTATTTCTAACGTTTACGAGTTCATGGCAGCCGCGCCCTTCATTAGACCGGTACCGCCAATTTTTGTTTTTATTCTGCTGACGTTTTCATTTTTTTGAATAAAGTAGTAAGGCTAGTAAAAAAAGAGAGGAGGGCGGGAGTGCAAACTGGATGGAAAAGACTCAAATTACGAGTGGATCTATTTCCACCAAAGCCAAATCGGAACAAATTTTGAGCGCGAAACGTGGATTGGAGTATGGTTTCCCTCGCGCGAGCGCTTAAAGCTTGTGAGGAACGCATATCTGTATTTGATGACTGAGCGCACTAAAACTGATTATATCGGGGAGTGCGCAGAACTAGGGTAGAGAAGGGACTCCGGGTTGTGCTCCATCCAAGCTGCTCGTGTGGAAACTGCTTTCGTCGCACAGGAGGAGTCCACAGTTGGTTTCTGCGCTCTTCGAGCGCAGAAGTGTATGCAGCTTGAAGAAATGTGCTTGAGTATGAGCGAAACCCTCAAATGTCAACAAATCAATTGCAATGCAAAAATCCCACGACGCACGAGAACCGAACCCCCGACCTCCTTCGCATGAAGCAACACCACTGTTCACTCCGCCACGATCCTCCGCCACTAATGCCACCGCCGGCGTACAAGAGATCGATGCGCATCGATAGAATCTCCACGATTTATCAACAATTAAACCCATGGGTATGCGGGGTATAAGGGGTAGGGATGAGATAAGAGTTAGGTAGAAATAAGGCAAGAGTCAGGGACGCAGGCTTCATCGTACCTCTACCCCCTATACCTGTGAGTTAGTCGTTGATGAATCCGACCCCTGCATTGCACCGTTGACCCCTCCGAGCCTATTTGCGCCGAAGCTGAGAGCCCACTTTAGACTTCCACCCATAGCTGCCTTCCGCGGCTATGATGACGCTATAAGTCGTGTATGAGTGAGGATAGACATCCTGCAAGTGCGATAGAACGCCTTGCTATGAAGATAGTAGCGTATTCCCTCTAATATTGGAATACTTGTGAGCGCCCACCTGCAGAGATCACCAAGTTTCAAATGAAAAATAGGCCCCATGCCCGTTGTATGATAATGGTATGTTGTCCAGCGGCAGTAGCTTCAATTGTTTTTGCATGTTTATTTAAGGCTCGAGCACACTTCGCTGCTTGGCTGCGGCGGCAATGATGAAGAATATCATCGAGCTGCTGCCGCGTTTGCTGAGCGGCAACGGCAGCGCCGCAGTCATGGACACACTTCGCTGCGGCAGCGGAGGCGGTTTTGCTGCCGCAGAAAGAAATGTCGAAGAACATTTCTTGCTCCGGCTGCTGTTTGCTATCCTTATCGTTATCCGTATCATTTGCGAAGGCAGCGTGTACCCTCATTTGCTGCTCGAGCCGGGTTTGCAGCGGCAGCGAAGTGTGCTTGAGGCTTTAGGGGGTCAGGCGTTCTTTCCCCTCACCCGCGCGCCCACTGGCGGAGTGGCGTTCTACCCCCCCCCCCCCTCCCTTCAAACAGAGGCGTGGCAAATGCCTGCGTCTCCACTATTTCGTAAGGCAGCCACAGGGGCCGTATGCTATTCTCACCCGACTCGGGGACGGTACCCGACGCGAAAAATCGATGGCGCATGATGTGCATACCGGGGATGTGGGCGGAGACCGCCTCATACCCGGCCGGGACGGTTGGGGAGAGAATAGCATACGCCCCCCCCCCCTCCACCCCAACCCCCTGGACTCTCGTGCAAGCCCAGGGGGTTGGGGTAGGCAGGCCTGGGGGAGGAGGGGTAGAACGCTCGTCCCCCGCGCCCACTCCATCCCGCGCATTGCCCGCCTACTTGGACGAGGGATGAGCGGATTAACCGTTATCCGTTATCCGGTTTCCGGCGGTTTTGACCTATTCGTTTTGTTGTTCGTTATCCGGCGATTTTGGGCCGGATAACGAACAACAAACTAGTTCAATCTTAGTTTTCGACGTGATGATGGGTGGACCATGTACAGGATCCTTCACGATCGTGAGAGTTGTCGTTAGAAACAACAGAAGTATTCAAATCTGGAAGGGTTAATTGAAGTTTCTTCACTTGGGAACTGTCTACATAGTTTTAAAGATATCTAACTTCCAGCCTTTCAGAAGGCCCGCTAAGCCTGTACCATACTTGTATGAGGCCTACTTATGCAGCATTGTTCATTCTCAAGTCATGTGCTGACCAAAAAGGTATACAAACTGCTACTAGCAATAGTCAAAAGTAGAGGGCTGCATCCTGGGAAAAATTTTTACCGCCGATCTTTCCATCGTATCATTTGTAGTTATACGATTGCAGTATGTTCGATTTCATTGCAGGAGGTAATGGTACCTCTTCGGCCATATGCTCTCGTGAATTATCAGAAAATACTGCAGTACAGCAATGAATACTAGCAAAAGAATTAGGATTAATCCAAATACATAGAGTAAGCAACTTCTTCATTAAAAATTTTAGGGGAGAAATAAACTACTATACAAACTTATCATCGTGGGTGCTGAAGGCATGTAGATTTGTTTTAGCTTGTGACTTTTTTTTGTGAAACTTATCTGCAACGTAGGGAACATCTCCGTTTTGGGCTGGGTCGGATATCCTTCCTCAGACCCAGAAGGTCTGGATGTCATAACTCTTTGAGTGTGTGTCTGCCGCACACAACTGCTTGCACCTACTACCCAAAAGTTAGTATTTTATCCATCCCAGATAATTCCACGTTGAAGTACCTTGGATCTTGGGATGTTATCGAGCAGCGACAACAATAACGGTTCATAGCATGTGTAGAACAAGATCGTTATGTAAAGTTTGTTTGGCTGGATGTCTCCTGCCTTCTTCTTTCCAGAGAAATCGGAAGAATTGCTCTTCCAAGGGCTATTCTATTTTTCATTTGCTCTAATTGAAAAAAAAAGAGTTAAGGGCAGAGTAAGGCTGATAAATAAGACAATCCAACCGACCCCTTGGAAACAGGTGAAAGGCGGGTATGTTGCTCTGCGTTTGTCTTCCTACGGATGGGCAGGAAACCCCATAGAGCGTCGTTAATGTGTCGACCGCAAAACGTTCAAAAACACTACTAAAATGTCTAGAAATGGCTTATAAATGAACAGTGCTTCAATTCTTGATCCGTTGTTGAATTTAGTGCAATTTAAAAGTATTTAATTTTTGTTGTTTGTTTGTTATCCGTTTTTCGGTCATTTTCGGGCAAAATTATCCGTTATCCGTTATCCGGATTTCAAAATTTTATTATCGTCTCATCCCTGCTGCCTGCTCGTCTTTCTGAACAATTGCTGAGGCTCTGGCAAATACTTTGCTCGTCACATTTGCATTCAACCTTCCGAAAACACTGAAATAACAAGGAGATGAAAATGAACAAGTCTTAAGTGAGACAAATTGCACTACCAGTGCAGGTAGTGGCGGGCACGTTTCCTAGAGCTGCTAAATCATGAGGAAAACTTTCGTTTCGTTTATTTGACGTTAGACTGATTGTGAGTTTAACAGGTTTGAATCCAACATGACATGCAAGGCCGATGTTTGGGAGCTATGAGGGATAGAGTTCGTTTAGAGCTTTCTTCCTAGTAGGAGAGACCTACATATTTTGACGAATTCATCAGAACACATTCCTATTCATCGCATTATCCACCACAGAATCATTTGTGCCCCACATCCTATCCCCTGTCCCTGCCTGAAAGTTACTATATTACTTTGATACTTTGATGGCTCTTTTGTCGGCTGGAGGTCTTCTCAGCGGGGACCACATCTCTTCCAGACCGATCGATCTCTGGCAGCTTGCATCCAGTGAGCCAGACTCCGCTCTCTGAAAGATCTTGAGAATGAGTCGGCCCATCGCGTTGCCGGTCGTCCCAGTGGTCTGATATGGTCTCTCGGAAGCCATTCTGTGACACGGAGACTCCATCTATCGTCATTCGCGTAACACATCGCGGACAGTTCAGAGGCGTTGAATATCGAGGCCCTCAGGCCGGTCGGCATCCGTGACCTGATCGGTGACTTCGCGAATCGAACTGAAGGCTGCCCATGCTGTGCGTCTCCTGCGGGCGATTTCAGGAGCGAGGTCGTTATCCATGTTCAGCTCTCTTCCCAGATAGACGTAGGAGTCGACCTGTTGTAGAGCGACTCCATTTAACCTTACGAGTCCCGTGTCACACCACTGGTTGACCATAAACTGCGTTTTGGACATATTCATGTCTAATCCAATCTTCATACCTGCCACATTGAGCTCGTCCAGCATTTCCTTGACTTCTGCCGTGCTGGTAGAGATGAGAACAATATCGTCGGCGAAGCGAAGGTTGCTGATCCGTTTACCGTCGACAAGGTAGCCTTTATCGTCCCAGTTCAAGTCCTTCTTGGCATCCTGGAGTGCCGCTGTGAATAACTTGGGAGAAAGCGTGTCTCCCTGCCGTACTTCTTTCCCGATAGAAATTTTAAGCTTTCGATCGAACAGCTGGATGGTAGTCGATGTGTTCGAGAAGCATTCGTCGAGAAGTCGGATGTAGGGCGATGGCATACCAGCATGCACAAGCGCGTTCAGAATGGCGTTGATTTCCACAGAGTTGAACGCTTTCCGATAATCGCTTTCGAAGACAAGGACAAGTGGGATGTGGCATTCGCGGTTCCTCTCGATGAGATGTGAAACCGTCGGCTTATCGCTCACCATATCGCTCGATAGACCGCGGCGGAGAGTCGTTGGATACACCGCCCTCAGAAATGGGCGGGGCGAGGGGCGAGCCGAGGACAAGATGTCCGGGTTGCTGCGTTCACATGGAGGCATCGCATTTCTAATCACTTCCCTTGGCCCTGCAGCTCAATCCTGAACTGATTTCGTTCTTGAGACAAGAGTCAGGATCTTGCTCACCATATTTGGGAGGAAAAGAGTTTTCAGCTGCAGCGCCAAGGCTTTCTTCAGGTCCCGCCACATTGTTCAGTACTAATGCGTCGTCCGCATTTACCGACAAGTACAGCAACATCTTTGCGAGCTATGTCATAACAACAACGCGACCATCCACTAGAAAGTTCTTCAATACAAGGAGAATTGTCTGATCCTTGGAAAGAGAGGACGGTGAACCGGGTTTGCGCGCATTTACGGATAAACCCTCAATGTAGAACTCCTGACCGGAATCGTCTCTAGTTGAGGCGAAAATTTGAGGAATTGTGGGGAAAATTGAAAGAATCTAGAGAGAAGAGCGACGTTCTTCTTCCCTCAACTTTCTCCATAACCGAACCGACTGGAAAATGACTTCATAGTTTCCCGAGATGCGCTTCCCAATAGTCTCCTATCAGCTGTTAGGTTTTTGGACAACGTCGCTCCAATCAAGGACGGTTTTGCGCGCAGCAAACTTGTCCAAATAGGGCGGCGCGGGCAGGGCGGGAAGTGGGCGGCGGGCAGCACGGTGTACCGAACGACTGCCCCCCATAGACCGCGATATCAGGGATAATTTTCTCGGTTAAATTTCTGTAAGTCGTTGATGAATCCGGCTCCTGTAGTCTGCAAGAAGCGTTCCGGTTACACGAGTGCTCTGTCTTACACACGTACATCCATTGCACGACGCATCAGCTCGCCCAAGCAGCTTGCCCACAGGGACGCCGCAGCTCGCCTTGCAAGTCCTGTTTTTAAAGGGCGGGGAAGAAGGCCAGTCCGCCTTCTAATTAGGGGCCGGATTTATCAACGAATTACATAACTTTGACAGAGAATTCACAGCGGAAACCTCAGATAACGCGGTTTATCGCTCACCATGTTGCTTGATAAGAGGTTTCCGCTATGAATTTTCTGCTAAAGTTATGCAAATCGTTGATGAATCCGGCCCCAGGATAGCGCATTACATTCAAATGGTGTAACCGATAGAAGACATATTTCGTTATGTAGAAAAGTAGTTCACAATATGTTCAACGTTACCGCTGACACAACCAAGGAGTTGTACAAAAAAAGTTCCAATCAAAAGCTTGATCTACAGATAATAGGCTGTCTAATAGGTAGTTGAAAGGTATGAAATGGCGACTTTGACTGAAAACCTGGCAGATCATAACATTTCTCTGAAGCAATTTTATTAATCGAAATAAGCACAGTATCACAGAGTACACCCTGCCGCCCGTTGTGCCTAACGTTCATCGATCTGAAAAAAGCATTCGACTCCCAACAAAACTGAAGCGGTCGTCGAAGCCATCTCACTCAAGGCCTTCCTGCTCAGGACATCAGAGTACTTCGAGAGCTATACAATGTACTCACGACCAAGATTTCACTCTTCTACAACGACGTCGTCATTGAGGTGAAGAGAGGGGTTCGGCAAGGGAATACCACATCCCCGAAGCTCTTCAACACCACCCTCGAAAACGTCATGCGCGAACGAAAATGGGAAGACATGGGAGTGAAGGTCGACGGCCGACAACTGCACCATCTTCGCATCGCTGACGACATCGTGCTCATAACACCGAGCATCAGCCAGGCGGAGCTAATGCTGACCCGGCTTCGATCGTGTATGTGGGAACGTTGGACTGCAGCTGAACTTACGAAGAGGATGTTCATGAAGAACGGACAAGTTTCTGATGCTCCATTCTAGCTCAACGTGACGAACATCTCCGAATGCTCCAACTACGTGTATCGACATGACCAGCGACCTAGTGCCGCAGCTGATCAGGAAACAAGGCTTTGGGAGCCTTCAAGAGCGTCGAAGAATTCGCGGAGGAGACGAAGAACGTCCGACTCGGTGCCCACATATTCGACTCCACTGTCCTTTCTGCCATAACATACGCCTCATAGACCTGGGCCACACGAAAGCAGAATGAACACACGATCAGCGTCGCGTAGTGTGGAGTCGAGAAGGCGATGCTCGGAGTAACACGACTTACGCAAGTGAGTGAAGGCTTCCGGAGTTTCGAGCTTCGTCGACGTTCGAAGTTCAAAGACTTCGAGTTGGGCAAGCCGTCGAAAACTAAACGGGCCTGCCATGTAATGCGCTTCGCAAGCTGGACGCGAGCCATCAGCGACTGGATTCCGTCAAGTTAAGAGAACAGAAGGATGCCCACCAATGCGTCGGACTCCTTCGTGAAAGCCCTGAACAAACGACATGACGTTCTTCGTCTTCCTCAAACGGGATCCATCGTAGCTCTCTGGCACACGACAGGGACGAATGGAGAAGCTGCTGGCGCCCGCTCGGGAAACTCAATGATCAACGGGACGACAGGTGATTCAGGTGATCCCGGGAAAGTAGTCTCAAGGCATACCCATCGATCAATGCCGAATGATTGCCCGGTAAAAATCTCTATATGTGGCGCCCAACTCGATGAGGGACGACAGATTGTACAGGTGATGCATGCGTATATGTATGTATGTATATATGTATGTACATGTGTGTGTATGTATGTATTATGTATAGCAGAGAACTGTTTCCGAGCCGCAGGCAAAGCACCGATTAGTTTTGTGACGTTATGCGTCATTCCGCTTCCGATCGAGTCCCTTTTCTCTTTGAACTTCCTCTCTTTATCCTTCAACAATAAGTTAAACATTTCTCGACTCCTGAATACTGTTTTTGAAGCTGTACCTGCACTGCGTATTCCTGACCTCATTCAAGAATCTTTTGCTTCTGACCATCGGTCGTTTTACCCTTACTGCAGGCAATGGTGAAGTGCTTCCTGCTAGGTTCCTCAGTGACGTCCTCGAGATATGGCGGTGGAGGTGGTCCTCCATGGTGAGCTCCAGGGCGATCACCTCTGTCGCCTCGTCCGTAGCAATAGTGGTCATCACACAGAGCAGCACAGAGCACAAGAGGCAGAATAGCACTGCTATTCTGGAGTGAGACATGGGATAAGAAGAGTTTTGCCATTACGCTTGTATGCGTGATTGTATTATACGTATGTATGTATGTATGTATGTATGTATGTATGTATGTATGTATGTATGTATGTATGTATGTATGTATGTATGTATGTATGTATGTATGTATGTGTGTATGTATGTGTGTATGTATGTATGTATGTATGTATGTATGTATGTATGTATGTATGTATGTATGTATGTATGTATGTACGTGACGTCCAAAAGTTTGTGAACGCTTGCATTTTTCGACATAACTTGCTTGAAAAAGGTCCAAACAGAGTAAAATTTGGATATGTGGTAGCAAATTAGATCGCAATGACGATCCCTTGATCTACGTTCGTTATTATCGATTTTTTGCAAGTGCAAAATCAGACGTGCGCGCTACAGTCAAAGGTGAGCTGCTAAAGCATTGAGCGTAGTTATCAATACATTTTCTTATGAAGCCAATCTAGTAGCGTTTTGATATACTGTGGTCTTTAGCAAACTCCTCGTTATGCCGAGAGGAAAGAATATCCCTGCTGAAGTACGAGAGACAATTTTTCGGCTCGTCCAGAAAAAAGCCTCTTATCGACAGGTAGGACTGCTTTTCGGATGCGGGATTTCGACAGTTGCTGCCATAGTCAGAAGAATGAAACATTCCGGAACAGCAGAAGATGCTCCGAAGTCAGGCAGACCACGTATTACGACCTCTACAGATGGTTCTGTCATCCAGAGGATGTCGACGCGTAACCCGTCGCTGACTGCCGTCGATATAAAAAAGTCCGTAGCCACTCACCATAGCCTAGATGTGAGCGTGAGCACGGTAAAACGTCGACTGAGATGTGCTGGACTCTATGGACGACGCCCCGTTAAGAAAGCCTTCATCAGCGAGAAGAATAGGAAAGCTAGACTCCAGCTTGCCAAGGAGCATCTGAGCTGGACGATAGACGATTGGAAAAAAGTGCTTTGCAGTGACGAGAGCAAGTTTAACCTATTTGGATCCGATGGACCACACTACGTTAGACGTTCAAAAGGCGCGAGGTACGACAGAAAAAAACTACCAACTACTAAACATGGCGGAGGAAACGTTTTGTTTTGGGGATGCTTCAGTGCACACGGAACAGGCCCTATTCACCACATCCAAGGAGTTATGGACTCCAAACGCTACCAGGAAATTTTGAACAATGGTATGCTTCCATATGCTAAAAATACCTTCCAAACGCCGTGGATTTTCCAACAGGACAACGACGCGAAACATGTTTCGAAGACGGTGAAGGAGTGGTTCAGTGCAAATGGAATTCACCTGATGTCGTGGTCTTCTCAGTCACCGGACCTGAACCCAATCGAACACCTTTGGGAACACCTTGCTAGAAGTTTAGCAGGTCTCACAGCAAGAAACAAGGCCGAAAAGTTTGAACAATTAAGGCAGAAATGGGAAGATATCGGACCCGACGTGATCAACAAGCTTCTAGAGTCCATGCCAAGGAGATGTGAAGCTGTAATTAAAGCAAAAGGTTTTGCAACTCGCTACTAGTACAGCTACATTGTTTCTGTGTACAACTTGCCTGCATTTGGTAATAAAGAATGTTGCCGAAGTGTTGTAACCTATGTGGTAGATTTCACGGTTTTTCCGTTTCTATACTTGAAATGGGCGCGTGTAGCGCAGTCGGAGGAGGCGCGACTGTCGCGTGCACCCGATACCAGGTTCCTGGTTCGGATTTCCCGCCCAGGCCAACCAAGCCTTCCATCCCTCCGGGGTCGGTGAATTGGTACCAGACTTGTCTGGGAAGGATAAAGCGCTGACTTGTTCATCGGCTGGCCACCGCAAGTCATTGTATGGCCAAATACGCATTCATGTCGCCTCCACGACATCCCGTAGAAGTAGAATGCGCTGGCGCATCCCTGAAGGGATTGAGTAACGCCGTCCTTTATCCTTTATCCTTTATACTTGAAATATGGAGAGGACTAATATAGAACAGCAGTGATGATGCGATATGAGAATGTTTGTAATTTGTCACAACATATCCAAATTTCACATTTCTAAAGCTGATTTGAAGGGAGTTCTGGCGCAAAATGCAAGCGTTCACAAACTTTTGGACGCCACTGTATGTATGTATGTATGTATGTATATGTATATGTATATACCGCCAAGCCGTCCGCATACATCTGGCAAGGGTGCCGCCAGATGAGCAGATCATTGAAAGAAGATTAGAAATAATGAATTAGAAACAACAAAGGTGAAAGCACATAAGTTGATAAATATGTTTTCTCCTAAATGCCTCTCCTATAAGAATCTGCAGCTAGAAGTAGAAAGTATGGCGTAATCCGAACAAGAATTGATAGCGTCATCGTTTTCGGCACTGCCAACCAGCTTGAATTCACGAATTTCGACGCGCAACGAAATTGAATTTCCTGACGAGGACCGACTTCAGCATTCCGACGCCAGTTTGGCTACGCGGCAAATCGTTCACTTCGTAGGACACCGGACCTCTCCGCATTTCTTCGCCTCATTTATTAGGCATTCTTCAGCACTTATTCTAACGGCAGTGTTGTCCATTCAGCCACCAAGTCATCAGTGAGAATTTCCTGGCTGACTCATTCAAAGGCCTCCCTTCATTGTGCCAATATTGCCTAACACTACTATGTCGCCAACTGTTGTCATCTTCAGCCTTTTAGAAAAATAAAATAGTACGGAAGAAATTCGTCCCAGTCGTTATTGGGTTCTTTTACGTTGTTCAAAATTTTGGATGTGTTCCCCTCCTCAATTGTAAACCTATCTACTTAATTATACCATTTTCACGTCGAATTGGACACTTTTCTAAGCTAGCCTGAGACTTTTGAAATCGAACTCTTCCAAATTAAAATCACTTAAACTAAAGCTCACTGGAATGATTTGAATAATTTTTCGTTAAAGGGAAATTTGATAAAGCATTCTTTAAAATTTTTTAGCTCACCTACCCGAAGATAAGCAAAATTTTTATAAAAATTTCATTTTTTGAGACAAAGTAATAAATTAGATTTCGACTTATAACACAGCAAAACAGCAATCATTTAGTGCATCAAAAGACTGGGTCGCGCTATGCACTCGAAAAGCAAGTTGCAATGTTTACTTGATTGACAATGTAAATAGTGCTTGCATGCAGCAAAAACGTTAGAATATGTGTGTTTTTTTACAGTTGTTTATGATGCACAGCATGCAGGTGTGAAACTGCATGTAAACAAAATTTGGCTATCAATCGAATAAAAATCGCGAAGTTTCCGACGAGGGCATGGCGCAACCTCTGTTTTAAAAATATAAGATGACTCCCTTCCTGCTTTTTAAAACCAGCTTTGAAGCATTGTTTTTTCTCAAAAAATAAATTGTTTGTAAAATTTCTATCAATGTGTTCACTTGTAGGGTAGATAAATTAAATGTTCAAAGAAAGTTAAACTAAAATTTTCCTTAAGCGAAAAATTATTCTAACATTTTTAGAGAGTCTCTAGTTTAATGTGGAAGAAGCTCAATTCAGAAGAATTTGAAAGAGTTTGGTTTGATTTCAAAAGTTTTATGCAAGGTTAGAAGAGTGTCTAGTTTGACGCGAAAAATGTCCAATTTTATTTAAAAGGTGTCCAAGTTTATTTAAAAGGTGTCTAGTTTGGTTTGAGAAGTGTCCAATTTAACGCGAAAATAATATATACTACTTTTGCTTTTATCTACAAATTCTATAATTTTTTCTTTCTAACATAGGTATATGTCTCGAAGACGGGCAGCATTGGGAGATGGGAATGCCCCATCCAATCAGACCGCGTTGTATGGGCGTGTCATTCAGTGAGGACTTGTACAGTCGATATCCTGATCGGCTGATATGTGTTCGGTCGCTTGGTTATTAATCGCCGGCGCGCTCCTACCTAACAATGCTGCTCACATTCTCGACATATACCGACATTCTTATTTATCCTGTACCTTTTGAAGTCTTCCTATCAGGTATGTAGATCTGCTAGTTCATGTAGTATGCAAAATCTAAATAAAATCTATTTTTTATTGTGTAGAAGCAGGCTGATGAGAAGCACTCCCGTGGTACCCTCGTTGAACATCCGAAGCAAACATTCTAGATTAGCCGAAATTCAGCTGATAAGAGGGGCTAGCACCAATTAGCACACCTCGTCTAGACATCCGTAAACATTCGTGCTCGTCATTTTTCTTTGTAGAACTCCAGTACCACCTTTGTTTGACCTTGTTTGCTGGATGTACTCCTTCTTATAAAAAGACATCGCAGCGGACATCCTTGGGTTTTCCTGTTCACCTCCCTCTTCCACACTCTCTTTTATTTCGATTTTCGAGCGACCTCTTTTCAGTCACAACAACTCATCAAAAAGCCGGCTCTAGTTATTCTAGTAGAAAATTATGTTTGCAACAACATTCAGATGAGAAATGTTGCCATCAATGGACAGGAAAAGTGCTTGTCTCGAGCTTCATCTTTACTTGAGAATCACCATGCCAAATCAAACTGCAAACTTTCCTGTAAGAATTTTCCTGCCCCTTCAAATTCCTTTCACTGTTATGGTCTAGTCATCCAATTCATTCACCTATTCGATAAAGAATTTACAGTACATAGTAAGATCTACATTTTTGACATTTAGAAGCTTGCGGGAGCTCAACTTGCTTCTTGCCGACAACGAATATTTCCTTCTTTACCTTTGCATAAATTCAAGAAATTTGTATTAATTAAATTATTGTATTGGTTGTTTTCACAGGCATATATGCCTTACCTTATGGGCGCGGGTAGCGCAGTCGGAGGAGGCGCGACTGTCGCGTGCACCCGATACCAGGTTCCTGGTTCGGATTTCCCGCCCAAGCCAACCAAGCCTTCCATCCCTTTGGGGTCGGAGAATTGGTGCGACACCTGCCTAGGAAGGATAGAGCGCTGACTTATTCATCGGCTGGCCACCGCAAGTCATTGTATGGCCAAGTACGCATTCAACGCGCCTCCACGACATACCGTAGAAGTAGAATGCGTGGCGCATCCCAAAGAAGATTGAGTAACGCCGTTCTTTATCCTTTGTCCTTTATTTATATTCTATCTATTCAGTGCCACTTAGCCTCGAGTACTTCGTGAGTGTATTGCGCGTGTATCCCATGTATTCACGCCATGAAAGAACGATGTGCAGCGCAGCCGGTGAAGGAGGTGTTCGTCATCGCATCCTGATTCCTGGTTCTTCGTACAGATTTCCCAAAGCAAACAGAGTATGCTGATCAGATTTTAACAAAAAAGAATGAAAATTTGTAAAAAAATTTGTCCTATTCTGGCAAGCAAAGAGCTTCTATCCATCGCTGGGATGGACACTACGCAGCTCAAACGTATGCGTACAAAAACTGCAGGAATTGTACTCGAAGGTTGTATTTTATTATATTTCGTCTGCATCCTGATTCCAGCTTCTTCGTCCGGATTTTGCGCTCAGGCCAAAAAAGTCTTCTATCTCTCCGATGTCGATGAATTGATATCAGACTTGTTTGGAAAGGATATATCATTGACTAAAACATTGGCTGTTTATCAAAGACCACTGTTTGGGCTAAATACTCATTCAAAAAGCCTCCACGACAAGAAGTATCAAGCCTGGCGCACCCAAAAAGATTTCGTTAGCACCGTCCTTTATACTTTATTAATTTCAATGTAGTTACATAGTTGACTCTGACATTGTATTTTTACGTGTGACCTCGGTTCAAGTCATGAAAAAAGGAGAAAGGTAACGGACTTCAATGCTCAATCTCTTCTGGTATGCGCCACGCATTCGACTTCTAGGGAATGTCGCGGAACTGATAGAATGCGTATGTACCAGGCTGTCCAATAATTCCTGTCCGAAAATTTTCAAAATTCTATAATTTCCCTTAGAAGTGTTAAAATATCAGGCAAGTGTAAAAACCTTCTAGAAGGTTCTCCAGAGTTCCACGCTAGGGGTATATAAGGCGCAGTCGCCACGTCTAGCTACCAGTACAAGCTAAAATGGACCAATGTCGAATTCGTACGTTCGTGTACTACGAGTGGCTGCTGGGCAACGTCACGGGCACCGCGGTCGCCAACATCTGCAGAGCGTGCAAGGAGGATGCAGTGTCCCAACGCACAGTCAGGCGCTGGTTCAATCGTTTCGAGAGCGGCGACACGAGCCTCGAGGACAGGGAGCACAGCTGGAGGCCTTCTACGGTGGATGATGACGAAGTCCGTCGCTGTATCAAGGAGAAGCCGGAAGCCACCATCCGTGAACTGGCGACGACGCTCGGCTGCAGCAAGTCCACCATCCACAATCGACTCAACTTACTCGGCTACCACAAAGTTCTGGCCCGTTGGATCCCCCTCACCGTCTGACGGACGCCAACAAGCAGAGCCGCGTGGCCGTCTGCCAGTCCCTCCTCCTTCGCCCGCATCGCAAGGAGTTTCTCGAGGACCTGGTCACTGGTGATGAAAGCTGGGTCCTCTACGACAACGTCGCCCGCCGTGCCGTCTGGATCCCGCGCGGAGAAGAGCCGCCGACGACGCCGAAAGCCGACCTGCACCCGCTGAAGAT
Source organism: Heligmosomoides polygyrus bakeri (assembly GCA_947359475.1). NCBI lineage: Eukaryota > Metazoa > Nematoda > Chromadorea > Rhabditida > Heligmosomidae > Heligmosomoides > Heligmosomoides polygyrus. The sequence continues at coordinate 108,455,499 of OX375865.1, forward strand.
CATGCTCTGCTGCTGGTGGGACGCCAAGGGCATGCTTTATTTCGAGCTGCTCCCGCAAGGCAGGACGGTCACCGCCTCCATCTACACCGATCAGCTCGAGAAACTAGCCGCCGCCATCTGAGAAAAGCGTCCCCGACGGGCCTCGGTCCACCTGCTGCACGACAACGCGCGCCCCCACGTGGCGAAGGAGACCCAGCAGAAGTTGGCGACGCTCGGCTGGGAGACGGTTGCCCATCCGCCGTATTCCCCGGACCTCGCCCCCTCCGACTACCACTTGTTCCGCCCGCTGAAGCACCATTTGGCCGGAAGAAAACTCACCAACTACGACAACCTCAAATCCGACATCGCGGACTTCTTCGAGTCGCAGTCCCCGGAGTTCTGGGCGAAGGGCATCGGCTACCTGCCCAATCGATAGGCCACTGTTGTGGATAACTGTGGTGATTATATTGTCGATTAGACTTGTTTTTCAATAAAGTTGAAAAAAATTAAAAATGGTGAAATTTTCGGACAAGAATTATTGGACAGCCTGGTATTTGGCCATGACTTGCGGTGGCCGGTTGATGAGGAGTCAGCGATGTGCCCTTCCCGCACATGTATGCTATCAATTCACCGACCCCGGAGGGATGGAGGGCTAGGTCGACCTGGGCGGAAAATCCGAACCAGGAACCTGGTGCACGCGACAGTCGGCATCTTCTCCGACTACGCTACACGTTTTCAATACATAAATAAGGAAATGCAGTGGGCAGGCAGACACTAGGCAACTTGAAATGAGGCGTCATTAAAATTGTTCGCACTAAACCTGTGCGAATTGGATTTGAAAGTTGTATTTTATTTCGCTGAATCTATGAGTATGTCGCTTTCACATGAGGCTTTCTTAGAAATCTTTCAGAGGAGAACCCTCAATGCGCCTCAAAAATGTTTTCAGACACTACTTAAGGTAATAAAGTAATAAAACTTTATTCCAGCACCACAATGGGTAAAGTGTAAAGAAATTAGATCTAGATCGCGATTCGCATTCAATAAGGGTGACATATCAACTCTGGACGCTCTGAAATTGTAACCAGAAATGGTCGGAGACGAGATTTACCTACAATGCTGTTCACAACAAGAAAATTGGTAAATTGACAGTGAATTCACTGGTACAGACATGCAGAATTTGATAGCTATTATCTTAATTGATAAGAATTGGAGAGGCAAATAGTGACTGGAGCTATGGTCATTTCAATTTAGAAGCGGAATCGAAAACTTTTGGTTGGACCTATTATTTGGTTGGTAGTGTAATATTAAGGTGTTACTTGGAGGCCTCGACAACCAGGAGGAGCTGGAGGAGAAGGTGCAACTGTGGCAGAGAGCCCTCGCAGACAACGGCCTACGGCTGAACGTGAAGAAGACGAAGTTCATCAGCTCTGAGCAGTGCGCTGGATCGATCCTAGACTGCCAAGAGGAAACGATCGAGAAGGTGGAAGAATTCCGCTACCTCGGAAGTGACCTATCCGAGGAAGGAAGTGTAGAGCAGGCGGTCAGGGAACGGATAAACGCAGCCTGGCTCAAGTGGAGGGAGTCCGCAGGGATCCTCTGCGACCGTAGATGCTCCAGGACGCTCAAAGGCAAGCTCTATAGAACAGCAGTGAGGCCTGCCCTCCTCTACGGCAGTGAGTGCTGGGCCCTGGGTAAGGCGCAGGAGCGGCAACTGCACGCGGCGGAGATGAGGATGCTGAGGTGGGCATGTGGATGGACCCGTCGGGACAGGGTGCGAAACGAGGATGTTAGGGCAGTGGTGAAGACAGCCCCGATCCAGCGGAAGATGAGGGAACAGCGCCCGAGGTGGTATGGACACGTCCTCAGAAGGCCAGAGAATCATCCCATAAGGTTGGCCCTAGATTTCGAGGCACCCGAAAAGCGTCCGAGAGGGGCCCCAAGGGAAAGGTGGAATGACGTCATCCAAAAAGATCTCGCCGAATTCGGCGCCACGGCAGATGACGCCCTTGATAGGATGAGGTGGCGACAGATCACAAGAACAAGAACAGCGGACCCTGCGACTGCGCGGAACTAAACGCTCAGGAGAAGAAGAAGAGACTTGGAGGCTGAAGTTCGTGGCCAGAAAAAAAAGCCGTCTCTCGCCTGCACTGCACCCTGAGTTCATGTTCTTGGTTCCGTTTTCCCGTCCAGGTCGACCAAGCCTTCCATCCCTCCATGGTCATTGGATTACTACTAGACTGTATAGAAGGGATGAAAGTTCCGACCTATTCACCGGCTCGTTACGACAAGTCATTTTATAGATCAAATAAACATTCATATCGCCTCCACGACATCCGTAGAAATAGAATGCGTGGCGCGTCCTAAAGCTGTCCTTTACCGTTACTCCCACGTTTCGCTCCACTGATCCAAGAAAGATGAAAGGATTAGTGGCTGCATTTGTTGAACCTAACGTGCCATCACCTGTATCACCTGTCGTCCCGTTGATCATCGACTTGCTCGAGCGGGCGCCAGCAGCGTCTCCATTCGTCCCTGTCGCGTGCCAGAGTGGTCCAATGGATCCTCCTCGCTCGAGGGACACGAAGAGCGTCATATCGGTCGTTCAGGGCTTTCACGAAGAAGTCCGACCAACGCGTTGGTGGGCGTCCTGGTGTTCTTTTGACATCCCGCGGAATCCAGTCTGTGACGGCTCTCGTCCAGCGGGTGTCTGCGAATCGCATTACGTGGCCGGCCCACCTAATTTTCGACGACTTGGCCCATGCGACAGCGTCTCTGATCTTCGAACGTCGGCGAAGCTCGGAACTCCGGAGGCCTTCTCTCACTTGCGTGAGTCGTGTCACTCCGAGCATCGTCCTCTCGATTCCACGCTGCGCGACGCTGATCGCGTGTTCATCCTGCTTTCGTATAGCCCAGGTCTCTGAGGCGTATGTTAGGGCAGGCAGAACAGTGGAGTCGAATAGGTGGGCACGGAGTCGGACGTTCTTCGTTTTCTTCACGACTTCTTCGACGCTCTTGAAAGCTCCCCAAGCCGCTCGTTTCCTCCTGCTCAGCTCTGGTGCTAGGTCGTTGGCCATGTTGACTTCGCGACCCAGATACACATAGCTGGAGCATTCGGAGATGTTCGTTCCGTTGAGCGAGAATGGGGCATCAGAAACCCATCCGTTCTTCATGAACATCGTCTTCGTAAGATTCAGCTGCAGTCCAACGCTTCCACATACACGATCGAAGTCAGCCAGCATTCGCTCCGCCTGAGTGATGCTCGGTGTTATGAGCACGATGTCGTCAGCGAAGCGAAGATGGTGCAGTTGCCGGCCGTCGACCTTCACTCCCATGTCATCCCATTCTAGTTCGCGCATGACGTTTTCGAGGGTGGCGCTGAAGAGCTTCGGGGATATGGTATCCCCTTGTCGAACCCCTCTCTTCACGTCAATGACGACGTCGTTGTAGAATGGTGAGATCTTGGTCGTGAATCCACTGTACAGCTCTCGAAGGACTCTGATGTACTGAGTAGGAACGCCCTGGGTGAGCAGGGCTTCCATAACCGCTTCAGTCTCGACGGAGTCGAATGCCTTCTTCAGGTCAATGAACGTAAGGCACAGCGGCAGCTTGTACTCTCGCGACACTTCGATGAGCTTCGTAATGGTGTGTATGTGGTCGATCGTGCTGAATCCTCTCCGAAATCCTGCTTGTTCGCATGGCTGTCCTTCGTCCAGCGTTCTACTAATCCTATTCAGGATGACTCGAGTGAACAGCTTGTAGACTACGGACAGCAGGCAGATCGGGCGATAGTTGCCAATGTCGTGCACGTCTCCCTTCTTGTACAGCAAGACGGTCCTGCTGGTCTTCCACTGGGATGGAACCTTGCATTCGGACAGGTAGCGTGTGAAGAGCCGCGCCAAGGTGTTGATGAGCGCTGGCGGGAGGTTCTTCAGGTGTTCAGCTCTGATCCTGTCAGGACCGGGTGCTGTACGTTTCTTCACCGACGAGATGGCGTGTCGGATCTCGGAAGGGAGAACAGAGGGGATGACGTATCCATCCTGCGGAAGATGGCGTAGGGGCAGGTGGACGTGGCTATCGAAGAGATCGGAGTAGAAGTCGTGGATGACTTTCTCCATGGTCCTTCTGGAAGAGGTGACGGTTCCGTCAGGACGTCGGAGAGCGGTCATCTTGGTCTTGAAGTTGGCGAAGTTCCGACGGGCATTGCGGATGCTCAGCCCTGCCTCTGCTGCTTCAGCCAACACTTCCGCCCTTCTCTCCTTCAGATCTTCCTTTATCGCCGCTCTGCATAGCTTTGCAAGCTCGGACGTCAGTTGATAGTTGCCTGACGCTCGTGCTGCTCCCCGTTGGCGTATCAGCTCGAGAGTTTCCGGAGACAGGCGTCTCTTGGTGGTCTTCAAGCTCTCGGCTCCCTTAGCACTATCGTGGAGATGGTGCACGAAGCGATCGTATTCCTCGTCGACGTTGTCCATGACGGCATCTTCCCAAAGGCCGACAAGAGAGGTGTAGAGATCCCAGTTGATGGTCGTTCTGGGACTCCTCTTCTTGAACTTCGCGGCCTTCTCTCCTTGACGCGAAAAGCGGAACCTCGCGCGAAGGAGGCGGTGGTCCGATCCCGTGTAGAACTTGGGGACAACGGAGACATCGGTCAGGCAATACTTGCGATTGAAGATGATGTGGTCGATCTCGTTGTGGAACTGGCCACCGGGGGATTCCCAGGTCCATCGTAGGGAGGGAGGCTTCTGGAACTGCGAGTTTCCATGGATGGTCTTGGTCGACATGATAAACTCAGACAGCCTTTCACCTTGCTCGTTCCACTCCAAACCGTGGGTTCCGATGTGAAGTTCTTCCAGCGACCTTCGTGGCCCGATCTTGGCATTGAAGTCGCCGACGATCACCTTGTAGAAGGTGTGATCTTCCTTATAGAACTTCTCCAGCTCCACGTAGAAGGCCTCGACGTCTTCGTCGTCGTAGTCGGATGTTGGGGCATACGCGACGAACACAGTCAAGGCTGGCACGGAGCCACATCGCTTCAGTCGCAGACGTCCGATTCGGCTTGTCAGAGACTCGTACGAATCGATGTTCATGGCCAAGTGCGTGTTGACGAGGACACCAACGCCGCCTACTCCCCTGCTGTCGCATGTTCCGAGGAACAGTTCTTCTCCGGAGTCGTAGGCGGCGTGTAGGGGGTGGTGTCTTCTCGTCTCGGTCAGTCCGATGACGTCGTACTTGATCTTCCTGGCTTGCATCATCAGGTCCTCGACGGATGCTTCCGACGCAAGCGTGCGGGCGTTGTAAGTACAGATCGTCATCCTAGTCCTTCTCAGTTTGCGCAGCCTGGTTAGGCCCTGAGATTTTAGCAGCCTCTCCGTACTCGTCCTTCCCATCGCTGCAGAAATGGGGGCTCTTTCGGGGTCAGGGGAATGAGGCCCTTTAGTGCTGCTGTGTTTGACTGGAATACAACACGGGTAGCTAGTCAGGCTCTGTCGTGCGGGCGGGGTACTCCGGGCAGCCAGCCAGACTGCCCGAAGGGACGGGGCGAGACTTAAGGCGGCCTCGAATCGCCTTACATGTACTCCCAGTCTACCGAGTGCAAGCTTTTGGCCGAGCCGACACAGTTACAATCCGCACAGTCACGGACACATCCACGCACACTGTGCACGAACATGCCGCTCCCACGCACAAGGAACGCATCGACCCGACACAGCAGGAGCAAGGAGTCCATCCCCTGCATCCCACCTGCGTCTCTGGGCAGTACACGGTCGCATTTGGTTCGCGTTTAATTCCCCTATCCACCACCCGGGGACGCGCCACGTGGCCCTGCGACAAGCGGCCCGAGATCCCTCTTAACAAGAGAGCCCGAAGGCTCTCTATCGAGGGAGATCCGTGGTCGAGGGAGATCCGTGGATCGAGGGAGATCCGAATGGTGAGAATGGTGAGATCTCACCATTCTACAACGACGTCGTCGTCGAAGTGAAGAGAGCGGTTCGGCAAGGGGATACCATATCCCCGAAGCTCTTCAGCGCCACTCTGGAAAACGTCATGCGCGAACTATAATGGGAAGACATGGGATTGAAGGTCGACGGCCGGCAACTACATCATCTTCGCTTCGCTGACGACATCGTGCTCATAACACCGAGCATCAGTCAGGCGGAGCGAATGCTGGCTGACTTCGATCGTGTATGTGGGAACGTTGGACTGCAGCTGAATCTTACGAAGACGATGTTCATGAGGAACGGATGCGTTTCTGATGCCCCATTCTCGCTCAACGGAACGAACATCTCCGAATGCTCCAGCTATGTGTATCTGGGTCGCGAAGTCAACATGGCCAACGACCTAGCACCAGAGCTGAGCAGGAGGAAAAGAGCGGCTTGGGGAGCTTTCAAGAGCGTCGAAGAAGTCGCGAAGAAGACGAAGAATGTCCGACTCCGTGCCCACCTATTCGACTCCACTGTTCTTCCTGCCCTAACATACGCCTCAGAGACCTGGGCTATACGGAAGCAGGATGAACACGCGATCAGCGTCGCGCAGCGTGGAATGGAGAGGACGATGCTCGGAGTGACACGACTCACGCAAGTGAGAGAAGGCCTCCGGAGTTCCAAGCTTCGCCGGCGTTCGAAGATCAGAGACGCTGTCGCGTGGGCCAAGTTGTCGAAAATTAGGTGGGCCGGCCACGTAATGCGCTTCGCAGACACCCGCTGGACGAGAGCCATCACCGACTGGATTCCGCGGATGTCAAGAAAACACCAGGACACCCATCAACGCGTTGGTCGGACTTCTTCGTTAAAACCCTGAACGACCGATATGACGCTCTTCGTGTCCCTCGAGCGACGAGGATCCATTGGACCACTCTGGCACGCGACAGAGACGAATGGAGACGCTGCTGGCACCCGCTCGAGCAGTTCTATGATCAACGGGACGACAGGTGATACAGGTGAACGTGCCATAAACTACTATTCGCAGAGTTCGACGAAATTCGTATAACTCTATTCTTCGGATTCGTATAACGCGAGTCCGTCACGTAGAAAGCCCCGGTGGAACGGGCCATCCGGGCATTTTTGAAAAGCCCAAATCTTCCAGTGACTCAGGTAGGGGCGATTTTCATCCCACATCGTGTTTTCGTATGGTTCAGATGGGCAATTTTAATTAGAAACCCGATATATTATCCGTATCGGATATCCGACAGCCGATCCGAGGAAATTTAGTTATCTTAATCACCTCCAAAATTCGCTCTGGTAGAAGTTACCCATTATGAATCATCCGAAGATTCGGACTTTTCAAAATACCATTATTCGAACAGTTCATCTATCCCTGATGTGTATAACTCCTACCAACCTCTGATTCACCGATGTGGTCTGAAATGGCTCTTGGACGGATGGTTTTTCAAACTCAACTTGACTCTTCCAGGCTCTGAAGAAGGCGGTTACGCCGAAACGTTAGCCGGAATAAAGGATCTGTACTAATCTTGGTTCGTCAGCTACATCACTTGGACATTCATAATGCGTATAGCATACTGCCAGCTGGAGTCAACCAAATTCAAAATTCCTTAAAATCCTGGATTCAAACCCGTCAAATGCCGCTAGAAGCACTGTTGCGCGCCCACGGGAGCTTCCGAGCTTCTCAGCCCAGACATGCCAAAATAGCGCGAGATGCGGAATAGACAACAACAACGGCCATTATTTTCGCGTGGGCCGACGAGCTCGCGATTGATGGCGCTCGGCTTTGTCTTGTTGTGTCGCCGAACATGTGGTCTGACGCGATCAGGAAACGCGGCGGCGATGGCGCCCCAGGCAGACACAAGTCTCGCTCGCGTCTTGAGAACCAGTCGCTCGCCAAGGCTCTCCGGCGCCACAGCCGCCATCGTCGCCGCTCGCTGTTTGCTCGTAATTAAAGACGTAACGAGCTTCCGGATCACGCACACAGACACGCCGTCGCACGTGTGCACCGCCCCGACTTCTTCCATGCCGTTGCCTGGAGCTCTATTCAAGAGGTCTAGTTCAGTTCACAACAATCCATTGCATAGCTGGAATCTCAATCCAGATCCTTCTCGTTTCCGTGTTATCCAACCAGCTGTCTCATTCATTCATTTATACTACTGCCGTTAGAAATCTCTCCTTAAAACGCGAGTACCGTAGGTGTTTAGTAAGTAGTTTATATTAAGTTGTCACAAAAGCTCTGCCGCTTTTGACTGCTCCACATCAAACGAACTTTCTACTCACCGGATTCAGACGGAATAAACACCATTCGCATCAGCACAGGGATGTGCGGAATTTCCGTTTCCGTGTTCCGAATTCCGGTTTCCGGCCATTTTGGACTCTTCCGTTCCGCTCCGCGTTCCGCCTGTTTTTGCGCCGGACGGCGGAAACGGAAATGGGCACTGTTCCGCACTAGTTTTCTACTGAACACAATCACTTTATCAACTAAAAAAGTTCTCCTTCATAAAATCGTGAGAGAAATACTGTTTAACAACCCTAATAATCTTATCATACTCTATAATAATCCGCTAATCGATGAGTCACACTATCGATCGACGTGAGACATAAAATAGGGGAAATTACGGGGAAATGGGGCACAAATTAAGGCAAGAAAATAGCGGAAAATACCAAGACACCTTCTACGTGCCTGGCGACTCGGTAGACGTGCCGAACACGTCGGCAACCGTGCCAAGCGATGCAGTAGACCTGCCGAACACGTCGCCATCTTGAGCCCTGGGGTAATCGAGGTCGCTGAACATGATTATGAAGTTCGTGTTTGACGTGTAGATCACCATCATTCGATGTCGATCGATATTATTGATTTTTTGCGGATATCGTTCAATCGGCACGAAACTTCAGCCCTTGGGCTAATCGAGGTCGCTGAACATGATTATGAAGTTCATTTTTGACGTGTAGATCACCATCATTCTATGTCGATCGAATTATCGATTTTTTATGGATGTCGTCCAAGCGCTCCGAAACTTAGCCCTGGGGCTAATCGAGGTCCTGACCGGTGGTTTTCTCCCAGATTTAACCGATCGGGGTGGAGGGGGGGGGGGGGAGTGGGACACGCCGGTGGTTTTCTCCCAGATTTAACCGATCAGGGTGGGGAGGGGGTGGGAGACACGCGGGTATTATGGCCGAAGGAGTGCTCCACATCAGATGGAAAGTTTCAATTTGGTGGCCAGTATCGATCGATATTATCGATCGAATGACCGGAGGTTTTCTCCCAGATTTAACCGATCGGGGTGGGGCGGGGGTGGGAGACACGCGGGTACTAGGCCGAAGGAATACTCCACAACAGCCTGAGGACGAAAGCACTGATTAACGCAAATAAATTACGTTTCTGAACTGTCTGAAGATAGTGCCGACGTTGAAGGGATGTTGAGGATGGAGGGAGGGAGAGCTGGACGGCTTCATATCGAAGAACTACTCACCTGATCTTAAAGAAGGTAGACCAAGGTTCGAAATTGCTGAGGTTTTCAAATACCTCTTTTCACTGCTAAGGTGCCGAGAAGGCTGCACAAGCAGAACAGCTGCTTGAAGTGAGTGATCTTGGCTTAGTGACTCTCTAAGGTCACTCGAAGCGCGCAGGTGCGAGACACGCCGACAGGCGTGTCGGAGCACTTGTTTTTAATATACTATTATTGGTATTAGTAATAGTATTCTTGAAATTGGGTAGACTACCAAAAAAAGCACTCTAAAATGGCAACGGCTGGGTGCAGGGCAAAATGAATGTGTCACAAAGGCTATGTATGCATTGTATGCCAAGAAAATGCACTCAATATTTGAACGATCATAAAATTCTTGATCCACTAGTTACAAATAGCTACAAAAACTTAGTAAGCATAGCATCATGGAACAAAACGTTCGATGAAGGTTGTGGCATGTGGTTGTCTGCACCAAGATTACATGAGTGTTCCTGATCAAAGCTGCAAATTTTTTTTTAAATTCGTTCGCTGTGATATTCATCCATATGGAGTTATGCGATTCATTCTTAAATGAAACACCAAGATCTACCATGTGCTGTTATTTCGGCTGAATATGATGACTTATTGAATTCTGAAACAAAACTATTGCTTCGAGAACCTTCAGCTGCGTCATCTTGGGCATAGGGTTTCTAGTCTGGCACAGACTGAATATTCTCGTGGAAGAGTGGACCCACCATGATTAATCATTTATTTATTTATTTATTTATTTATTTATTCAGTTTAGTTAGTTAAAAAAATTCGGTGAAGGTTGTGGTATGTGGTTGTCTGCTCCAAGATTACATAAGTGTTCCTGATCAAAGGTGGTAGATCACATGGTAGATCTTGGTGTTTCATTTAAGAATGAATTGCATAACTCCATATGGATGAATATCACAGCGAACGAATTTTAAAAACGTTTAATTAATTTAATTTTTCATTCATTTTAGTCATTCAGTTATCATCTTAGATCCCAGAATGCATTCTGATCGTGAGTACTGGTTTTGGTGATTACAATGTAACTGCTGTTGAGTATGCAGATATCTGTGCAGTCACCAAATCGTCCATGATGCCACAGATTTCTAAAAGTGTTGAGAAGAATCTTATTCATGGTCGGAAAATGATCTAGGTGGCTACTCCAGTTTTAGACTTTATCCCAGTCAGTTTTTTAAAATACGGGTCTGTAAGTGACCTCAAATGGGTAAGTCGGTTAAGCCTACCGTTCAAAAAATATCAGCATAAAAAATTCAGTGAAAAACCCGTCGCAGGAACTAGATATGGAAAGGCTGCATGCTGAATTGGTGAGAAAGAATGAGATAAGACCCTGAATTTGTTTTTCTTCACTGCTCTAGCCATAGCTAAAAGGTTATCTGAACAATATTATGGATTCTTGCATCGCTGTGTTGTGTTATGATGAGGATGAGCATTAATCTGTGGAGGATTCGGCGGCTCGCACAGTTCTGGGCAAGAAAAAGTGCAATAGGAGCCGCTTCTGACGCCGTTTCAGATGCATTCTTTGAAAAAATGGCGAACGTGTGTCATTGTTTCGTATTCCGGTTTCCGGCCATTTTTGAGCGTTTCCGTTCCGTCTTTCGTCTTTCGCTTTTTCCGGAAAAATTTCCCCACATCCCTGATCAGCACCCTTTTCTCAATGCGGCATCAGTTGACTACTTCGCGACAAATTCTAGAAAGGCTGTTTCTATGTGGTCGTGATTTGCGAAAGTTCTACCAGCGATGAAGTTCTGGAAATGCTTAAAATGGCGATGGTCGGTGGGAGCAAGGTCCGCTGGTCCTTTATCTATCGTACTTATCCTTTGCCGAACATTCTCTTACTCTCCATTTTCCCTACCTAGGGAAGGGTTTCGACCACCCGTAGAACTTCACGTTGAGACCAGGATCGTTAGGAAGAGCTCGGAATGCTGATTACGAATATGGGTGTCAAAATTGCAAAATGAAATTCCTGAGCGACTTATGACCTGCCGAAGTTGGGTGGCCTGACTACAGGCTGACCGTACGAAGGAGCTGGCGCGAGAATGATGAGTCATAGGAGTCCGTAGGTACGGGCCGCCAGCTGCGGCGGTGGCGCAAAGCCAGCGCTCCTGATCGTCACGTGTGACGTCGTTGGTTCGGCCTTCATTGGTGCCGCACATTTTGCACATCACGATTTATCTGTGATATAACTTTTGATCCTAGACTGTGACACGTGTTTGATCAAATAGCCGGGAAAACTATCACACGCGTTTGTAAAAAAATGCTTGAATGAAAAAACTGCAATTGTGACATTTTTATTTAATATTTTGCAAAAACAGAGTCTATATCATATAACGAACAACCAGAGGTGAGAGGAGAACAAAATGTCGTTGATCTACTGCTTTTTCTTCAATCGCTATGTCCTTCTCACCAGCAAAGGTGGTGTCCACTCTCCTCGCTGAATTTGAGGCGCCAGACGCACCCACCAACTCGGGAGGAGAAAAAGAAGGCCAGAAGGTTCGCAGCTATTCTACGCGACGATATTGCAGCCTCAGTTGATGTGGAAACGGATGAAATTTGGGGATCAGATGCGTCTATTGATATGGCGAGTCCGTCTGGGACCATTGCGAATAAAAATGTCACCATAGCAGATTTTCCCTTCAAGGATTTGTACAAACGTGTATGGTAGTTTTCCCGGCATTTAATCAAACACGTGTCACAATGTAGGCTAAAATGTCGTTTCGAAGATAAATCATGATGTGCAAAAAAAACCAGCAGCAGTGGGAGCCGAACCAACGACGTCACACGTGACGAGCGACTCCAGTACCCCTGCGCCACCGACGCAACTGGTGACCTGTTCTCACGAAACCCCTCCTTTCGTACGGCCAGCCTGTGGTCAACCACCTAACTTCGGCAGGTCATAACTCGCTCAGCAGTTCAATTTTGCAATTTTGACACCCATATTCGTAATCAGCATCCCGAGCTCTTTCTAATGATCCTGGTCTCAACTTGAAGTTCCATGGAAGCTCGAAACCCCTTCCTAGTAAGAAGTAATTAAGGTGACCTCACCAGCAGGCATATGAGATGCGCTCTTGGTGCTGTCATGGAAACGCGTTGATAAAGAATGCTCGGCTCTTCCGAAGCCGATACCAGCCTTATTCCTCATTAAAGCTGCTCGAAAATAACGGCGCTGTTTGTTTCTCTCAGGGCTTTTAGCGGAGCATTCCATGCTCTTTGAAGACTAAGGGGTCCACTTTACCTAAATGCAGAGTTGAACCCAAAACATAGCACTCCGTCCGACACTGCTCTGATCTAGCTAGACTTCTTAGGCTTCATTTTACTGCTTAAATCAATCTAGAAGACAAGAAGCTACATCAGTCCACTATCACCTTGACGAGCCTCTGTTTTTCTCCATAATTTACATAATTCCTATGGTTTTTAGTGTTTTATTTTTATTTTGAGCGCTTTTTTTACATTTGCTTTAGTGAACACTTGACTACAATCACAGTTGGTAACACGAAGTCTCCATTCGTACTGATTCGTGCTAATTCAATAACTCGCTAGAGATTCTAATTCCCTAGAATCTAATTTCGCAAACCGACATGAGGGAAACAAACACTCAAGCCAGGAAATGCGTCCAATTTCGAAACCAGATAAAACCACAGATGACATCCATATTGGCAGGGAGAGACGTATTGCACAGTGGTTTGTGGGGCTTCGAGAATGATAGCACGAACAATTTAAATTGAAAATTTAAATAATGAATGTTTAAATCTTTTTTTAGGCTCGACGTGGCTGGTGCTAAAGTTATCTGCTGTTACGGAATCATTCTTTGCAAAAATTCTGGCGCCAAAATTCTGGCGATACTCGAACTCGCACCCTCCATTTTCCGGGCACGATTACACATTTATATGAAATTAATGGCCGTCTGAAACGACCCACTACATGTGAACAGGACGAAGTAATCGGTTTATATTGACGAGAATATCCTACTCAGAAAGGGAACCATACTGATTGCCAGATCAATGTCACAGAATCCGTACGTTCGTCCGTGCAAATTTAATGACCGCTTCACAGGCGAGGCGCATCCCGCGATGGGATTGTCCAACGCCGACATTTATCGTTTATTTATTTATTTATTTATTTATTTCTGGCGTGACTTACAATCAATCACACGCGCATGCTTTTTGGGATGATGCTTGTGATGTACGATGATGATGATGCTTATTATTTATGCTTTATTGGATGATCAAACACTAGTTATCAACCACTATTTAACCAATTTCTGGTGAAAAGCAACATCGTTTCGTTAGAATCATTTTAATAAAACAAAATAAGACAAATAATCAAGCGGATGAATAAAGATTAGATAAATAATAAAATGGATGCCACATAAATAATAAATATTAAAATAAATAATCCTACTATATATAAAATAGTGTGTGTGTGTGTGTGCGCGTGTGCGTGTGCGTGTGTATGTCTATGTATGAATATATGTATGTATGTATGTGTATGGATGTGTATGTATGTATGCATGTGCGTGTGTGTATGTATGTATGTATGCGTGTATGTGTGTATGTATGTATGTATATATGTATATATGTGTATGTATGTGTGTATGTATGTGTGTATGTGTGTTGTATGTGTGTATTGTGTGTATGTGTGTATTGTGTGTGCGTGCGTGTGCGTGTGTGTGTGTGTGCGTGCGTGTGTGTGTGTGTGTGTGTGTGTGTGTGTGTGTGTGTGTGTGTGTGTGTGTGTGTGTGTGTGTGTGTGTGTGTGTGTGTGTGTGTGTGTGTGTGTGTGTGTGTGTGTGTGTGTGTGTGTGTGTGTGTGTGTGTGTGTGTGTGTGTGTGTGTGTGTGTGTGTGTGTGTGTGTGTGTGTGTGTGTGTGTGTGTGTGTGTGTGTGTGTGTGTGTGTGTGTGTTTCCTTCCATCCGACCTTCACAACTGGAGTGGGGCACTGCGTCTTGGCGATACACAACGATTGATGGCGACTCGAAGCTTTAGCCGAGGGGAGTAATCAAGGTCGCTGAACACGAATCTGAAGTTCGTTTTTGAATTATCGATTGCCATCAATCGATATTGATCAAATCATCGATTTTCTGAGGGTGTCGCTCAAGCGGTCCAAAACCTCAGGCCTGGGGGTAATCGAGCTCGCTGAACACGAAGCTGAAGTTCGTTTTTAAAGTATCGATCGCCATCAAACGATATTGATCAAATTACCCATTTTTGTGGATGTCGTTCATTTTTTCTGTTTCTTTCTAACTTGCCGCAATCGGCGTAATTAAGGTGAACTTCCTGCGGAAACCATGACATAGATTGCAGCTAAAATTGATGATGAGAAGTTATTACTACGGTGAGGCCGACGAGAAGCTCTGAGGGCTGATGATTCAATAACTTGATTTGGTGACAAAAAATCGTTCAATAGTCACCTTTACCAGCTGTCGTCCCATTCAAGTCAGGCAGTCAAGTCGCCTCCATGATGTCCACCAGAAGTTGAATACATGGTGGACCCCCAAATGGAGGTTAACGTCGACTTTCAGACCTTTGTCCTAAATGTCGTTGTTATTTAACATTAGCAAACATTACCTTTGGTTGCCTTTTGAGCAAAATTACGACAAAATGATTATTCAGTCAATCAATTATGAAATTTCGCCGTATGTTTTGCTTCAAAATTCATCGCAAGCAGCAGTCGCCGGAAATTCATTGACTAGATGTTGTTGCGCCGAAGCACGTTGTAAAGGGGCCGCAAAAACGCTCGACGAAGTGGCGGCGACGACGGCTTGAGCTGTCCGTCCGAATCGCTTCCACTCAGCCCTATTTGTTTTCGCCCATTCTTTAATTAATTCCATTGCCGTCGGAGAAGTCTCCCTTTCAGAATAGAAGAATTGCAGATTCTCATCTGTAGTGATACCCACGGGCGCGTGTAGCGCAGTCGGAGGAGGCGCGACTGTCGCGTGCACCCGATACCAGGTTCTTGGTTCGGATTTCCCGCCCAGGCCAACCAAGCCTTCCATCCCTCCGGGGTCGGTGAATTGGTACCAGACTTGTCTGGGAAGGATAGAGCGCTGACTTGTTCATCGGCTGGTCACCGCAAGTCATTGTATGGCCAAATACGCATTCATGTCGCCTCCACGACATCCCGTAGAAGTAGAATGCGCTGGCGCATCCCAGAAGGGATTGAGTAACGCCGTCCTTTATCCTTTTTATCCTTTAGTGATACCCACCGACTCTGTCAAACTTCTGCCCTTGGTAACCATGTTTTTTATCTTCAAACACACGTCTTAGATGTTGTTTTAGAAGTTTATCGTTTTCTACTCTTCACCGTGTTTTTTATACTTATTCCTGCACTTACTATTAGGTTGGTGCATAAGTTCTCGGACATTTGGGGCATGAAATATTTATTATCACAACATACGAACAACAACATCAAATCATTTGAAGTAACCACCCTTTACATCAATTGTCTTTCGCCAACGTGCTGGTAAGTCATGGACGCCTTTTCTCCAGAACGTGGCCGGTTGTGATTCGAAAAATGTGAGCAGTGCCTCCTTGACATCCTCTCGGTTCCTAAATTGCTGGCCGTCCAAATAGCGTTGAAGGCTTGAAAACAAGTGATAATCAGAAGGAGCGAGATTTGGTGAGTAGGGTGGATGTGGAAGAACGGTCCATCCGTAGTCCGCCAACTCAGCCGCCGTCGCTCTAGCAATATGCGGTCTAGCGTTGTCGTGTTGAAGATACACCTCCACTTGCTCTCCTCGTGTGGTTTGAAGGTGGGCCCTCAACTTCCTCAGTTGGTTGACGTAAACCTCTGCCGTCACTGGTATCCCTTCGTCCAGCAGCTCCCAGTATTCTATGCCAAGAACGCTCCACCAAATGCATAGCATCACCTTTTTCACGTGAAGGTCGGGTTTCGGAACGTCCTCTGCCTCTCCAGTTGCGTCAGCCCACAGTGCACGCCGGTGATAATTAGCGTAGAGGATCCACTTCTCATCCCCGGTGACAAGGTTGTCCAGCCATCCGTGGGTACGTCTGAGGGTAAGGAGAGACAGAGCGACATCGGCTCTGCGATCCATGTCATGTTGTGTCAAGTCGTGAGGTACCCAGCGACCCCATTTTTGCACCCTGCCAATCGACTTCAATCCTCGAGCGACTGTTGAGTGACCAACACCAAGAGTGCTTGATAGTTCGCGAGTGGTTTGGTATGGATCCGCTTCCACTCTACTTCGGAGGCCATCCAAATCCAGTGTCATCGGGCGCCCATCTCGTTCATTACCTTCAACGGAGAATTCACCAACTGCAAACTTCGAGAACCACTGGTGCACAGTACTTCGAGCAGGAGCACTCTCGTTGTAAACGTCCTTTAGGCGACGATACGATTCATTGGCACTGAGGCCAGATTGATGTGCCGAATATGCGTCTCAGTTGGAATGAATTGCTTAGCCATAATAGCGGACGTCAACAACGCAGAAGTAAATGTTGGGAACATTTTTGTAGCCCCTTCCTTTCTCTATCGATCGATCATCTACGCGTTAATACATGTGAGAAATTTGGCGGGAAAATGCGCTTTCAATTCAGGAGGGATCAAATGTCCGAGAACTTATGCACCATCCTAATAGATTCTCTTATTGGCTGTTTGTTTTGTTGCATGGATTTCCATGTATAGAATATTAAATAAATAAATAAATAAATAAATAAATAAATAAATGTCTTTACAACGTCAAGGAAATCCTATAGAAATTCCCCACATTTGTAGCCGTGGCAGCATTCTTTGAATACATAAAGGAATTCTTGAAGAAAAGGGAATATTTCCGTAACGTATTAGTGATTCAGGGCCGGCATCTCGATAACAAAGGGCGGTTGAATAGTGATTGAAACCGTAGCCGGTAGCCGTTCCTCGTAACTCTCCGTCGCCGTACATCTGCTACTCACCTTAACTACCTACATTGGTGCTACTTTTGTGGAAGAGGCTCACACTTTTGGTAATCCCTTTTCTTCTCCTTCTCAGACGTTCGTTATCTAGGACCCGTACAACCAGTTGCTATTGTGGTGAGAACCTGTTTCTATGTATATACCTGCATATACAGCTGTATATACATGTGATACATACTATGTACCTACTTATATGCGTATGCCCATATATATATACATATATGTAGGTACAAGCTGGATATATGTGAGCTGGATATATGTGTATACATCGGCGATTATCCTGCAACACTCTAGCAACAGGAGCCGACCCTTAAACCCAACGGTATACTTCCACAGGAGCGTCAACGGGGTGCAGGTAATCGCGCCGGGTCCCCTCACCTGGCCAATCGGCGCAGCCCACCACACCCACTGCAACAGGTTCTCACCACAGTAGCAGCTGGTTGTGCGGGTCCTAGATAACGAACGTCTGAGTTGTTTTCGGCCATATTTCCATTTCTTTTAGGGGCGTGGCAGCGCAGTCGGAGAAGGTGCCGGTGCATCCGATTCCAAGCTCCTAGTTCGGATTTCCTTCCCAAGCCAACCAAGCCTTCCCTCTTTCCGGGGTCGGAGAACTTTCCGGACTTCCCTAGAAACAATAAAGCTCTGACTCGCCCATGAACTGGCCACCGAAAGTCATTGTATAGGCGAAATACGCATTAAAAATCTCGTAGATGTAGAATGCGTGGCGCATCCAGCAGCAGGAACAAGCAGGACCTTCTCCTAATTTCATTTTTTTGCATTTCTGGTGTTGATGTTTTCACATTACACAGTTTCTTTCTACTGTTTCTATTCTAATCAGCCTATTTCAGGTATAAATGATGAATAAAAGAAACAAATATTTCATATAAAAACGATCTGACATTTCTGTCTATTGTTTGTTTCAGACGGCGGTAAATGGTTAAATAAAGGATAAAAGAATATATGGCGACGATAGTCAGTCATTCTCGGGGTGCGCCACGCGTTCTACTTCAACTAGATATCGTGGAAGCAATTTGAGTGCGTATTTGGCCTGTGCACCATCTTGCAGTCTCCAGCCGGGGAGCAACAGGGTTGGGCGAAATTTCTGATTTTTCTTTTTTTTTGGCGTTTTTTGGCTTTTCTGTTTCCTTACGGACGGGATTGTCTGTTTACTGTTCTGTGGTGAAATTTTCAAAATTTCCGCCCATCCCTGATGGGCAACCCTTGTATCCTATCCAAACATGTCTTGTACCAATTCATTGATCCCGGACTGACCAAATGGCCTGGGCAGGGTCTGAACCAAGAGCCATGCATCGTGCCGTAGGCACCTCTTCCGACTGCCCTTTCTACGCCTTGTGTAATAATATGGGCTCAGAATTCCCACTTTGATGGTGTTGGATTCAAAAAGAAATCAAGAACGTTCTCCTCTTCGCCTGCTGGAAGAATTGCTGCTGCTAGCTGTAATGATGTGGAAGTTATTCATGTGAAAGAAAAACACTTCGCACGCCATAATAGACTGAATCAGAGGCGAAGACTTTTCTGATGGGGAGATTCCATCCTTCCACTTTCCTCGTGACTCACTTGCCATCTGCTTGTTGTGTATTAAAAGAACTGCGCTTGAAGTTGCGCTTTTTAGAAGAACTCATAATCATTTCCTGAAGAAAGCAGGTTCTCATTTAGAGAAGATTTTTTTGGAAAAGCTCCACTCTTTCAAATATGCGACGGAAATTCTTAGCTATTCGCGCCTTTGTACTGAGATACCGCCAATTGTTTTCAAGCCCAGCGAAGTTTGGTGGAGATCGTGGAGCAAAATTGAAGGAATTCTCAAAGACTAGGTTTTTTTTCTTGAATATTTTGTAAACGTGGGCTGTTAGATTCAGAACGTTGACCACAACTTACTATAGTCTCTGACCAGGGAATGCCTTCAGCTTCCCATAGAACTTCTGAAAGAGACCTATGTCATGTGAAAGAGCTCGAAGCGCTGATTACAAATATGCAGGCCAAATTTGCTAGATGGGTTTCTAAGCGAGTACTGCCCGGTGGAAGTTCCGTTGTTAACTGCATGTCGCGAGATGAAGCGCTGGGTGTTGTGCCATCAGCGCCGCCATTAACAGCAGCTCCACGGTAGCGCAGTGGTAGTTTCTCGCTTTGAGAGAAGGTGCTCATGGGTTCGGTCCCCATCGACTCTAGCGTTTTTGCATTTTGTGATTTGTCGTCAGTGACACCCTTTCCCCTCATTTCCGGCACATTTCTGAAAAAACGCACGGAAACAGCTGTCATATATCTTTTTCGAGAAAGTGAATTGATAGCAAATTTTGATTTTCACATAAAGTAAGTCAGAATCGGGTGCCAGTCGTGAGCAGCGTTCCAAATAACAGAGTTTGGGCGAAATTGGTACGTAGTAGGGAAGTAGTAAAGTGCTCACCTTAACAATTCGAAGCAAGTGCTTTCTTTTTTCCCCGCTTCTCGCTGGCGATGCACGTCTTCGGCACAGCCGGCAAATATTGACGAAATCAAGTGCAGTATGCAGTTGTGTTTACTTGTCCTCACGTCGTATTCAGACAGGAACGGATGAGAAGTGTTCCAGAGTTGATTAGAAGTGCTCCGAGCAAACAGATCTCCTACTACTATGACGGAGTATCGCACGTTTGCCACATCAGCTTCCGGAGTATGCTCTGGTGTTCAAATACCATCTCTTTCATGCCCCAACAAAATGGGACTTTTGCTTCTGCCTGAGCTTCTCCTTGGTATAGCTCGTTTGGTAAGGCTTTCCGCGTTCTCTAATATCTCTCACTCTAACTGAGCATGACAGTCCTCAATTTTATTGTCAGCTTTCACCAAATTAAGGAACTGTTCATACTTCGAGCGACAAGAGCGACAAGAGTGACTGAAGCGACAGCAGCGACTGGAGCGACAAGAGCGACAGGAGCGACTGGAGAGAAGGACGTGGTGACGTGGTAATTATTTACGTACACCACACTACGTCCGTCGCTTCAGTCGCTCTTGTCGCTCTTGTCGCACGAAGTATGAACAGGGCCTTAATTTGGTGAAAGCTGATAAAGAGCTACAGACGTAGTGTGGTGTACGTAAATAATTACCTCTTCACTACGTCCTTCTCTCCAGTCGCTCTTGTCGCTGGTGTCGCTTCAGTCGCTTTTGTCTCTCTTGTCGCTCCAGTCGCTCTACTCGCTCTTGTTGCTTCAGTCGCTCTTGTCGTTCGAAGTGTGAACAGGGCCTAAGACAAAACTATAAGTCTGATGAGCATTGCATGGTTGCTTTATGTGTCGAATTTTTCTGCTAGTGAGAAAGGCTCTTTAATGCCGTTTTCACGTCAAATTGAACACTTTGAACACTTTTCAAATCAAACTGGACACCTTTTACGTCAATTTGGACATTATTCTGAAGAAACTTGATGCATCTGAAATCAAAGTGGTCGTTTTCCAAATCAATTACGAGCCTCCTGAACTACAGACTCTCCTAGAGAGAATAATTTCTTGCTCAAGGAAAATTTTACTATAAGTTTCTTTGATTTTTTGTAGTTCAGCTGCTTGAAAAAATGTATTAATTTTTTAGATTTTTTGTATTTTTTCAAGCAAAAAATTATAAATTAATAATTGCTTTGAAACGCATCAGAATAGCAATCTTTTAGTACATTAAAAGACGAGATCAAGCCATGCACTCGAAAATCTCGTAGCGATTTTTATTTGTTTGATAGCGTACATGAATTTTGCTTTCATGAAGCATCAAAGTGAGTATATGTGTATTTTTATAGCTGTTTTTCTTATTGATTGAATAAAATTAAATATTTAAAGAAACTTTTTATTTTTCGAGAAAAAATATTAAATTAGATTTTGGTTTGAAGCGCAACAAAGCAGCAATCATTTAGTGCATTAAGAGGTGAGATCGTGCCATGTACTTGAAAAGCTAGTCGCAATGTTTATCCGATTGATATCGTAAATGCCGCTTACATGAAGCATCGAAGTGAGTGTGTGTTTTTTAGAACTTTTTTATATCGTTTAGAGCCGTGAAACTCTTTGCAGCCACAAAACTCTTCTATCATTCGAATGAAAATTGTGTCGTTTTGAACGAGGTGGTGGCGCAAACCTTTTTTTTTGCCTCAAAAAGAACAGCCGCCTTCCTGTCTTTAGAACAAGCATTATTTTTCCTCGGGAAATGAGAATTTAAACGGTGCGTTTAGTTATTGGGTAGGTGATTCAAAGCTTCAAAAAAAACTAAGATTAAAGATAACTAAAAAAGATTACTTAAGATTTAGATTACTAAGATTTTCATTGATAAAAAAATTATTCTACCTTTTTGGAGAGTCCCTAGCTTAATGTGGAAGAAGCTCGCATTGATTTGGAAGACGTTCTGATTGATTCCATGCATTAGGCTTGTGTAGAAGTGTTCGATTTTACTTGAAAATGGTGGAATTAAAAATAAAACAAAATAAAAAATAAAAAATTGAATACAAGTTTGTTGCATTGTTTAGTTGGATTCGAGTGTGGAGCATTTCTGTGGGGGTGGGAGGTTCTTTTACATTTATTTTGCTTTCTTTTTTTTTTTGCAAGGCCGATGCACCATTTGCCACGCGAGATAGTGGACGGCTCCTCAAACTTGGGTAATTAAACATTTATTTAACAAGCAAGTTAATGAAAATACATAACAACTAAAAGACACAACTCTTGAGCTCCGGAGGCTTCTTTTATAAAGGCTAAGAAGGCGGAGCTGACTGGTATGCTAACCAGATGTAAGCATGATAAGCAAATGTTTGTGAAATGTTCTCAAATTCCTCAACAGATTAGCCTGCTGATAGTAAATCAGACGGATACATGATGAATCATCCAAATGTATGAAATCGGCAATGCCATGGTAATGCACCATAAATCTACCAAAGCTATTATACAAAAGAATAGCGGAATCTCTATAGCATTTGTACATAACGTTTTTTCCGATTGTTTTTTTTTCAAGATGGCAGTTGCACGCATTTCTGAGATGTTAGGAGGAGTAACTGCGGCCCGAATTTCTGAGATTCTATGCTAATATCATTTGCTATAAGTTCTTCTGATGTAGGTTGAGAGACTCGAAGACGTGCGACTCAATTTTATGCATGTTGAACAGCTTCAGTAGCTCAGCGTCTTCTACGATTCGTGAACTGTTCACCTCAAACTTGGGCAATTAAACTGGATTGAGAAACGGTGTATTGACAAACTAAGCGCTGAAGAGTTGTCGCTTCTCTTTTCATCCGTACCTGGCAAAGCAGAGTCGTTGCAAAACAGCCACATCGTCTCGCCCGATTGCAAAAATATCTCCTAATTTTCCGGGTGAAAATTGCGCGACAGATGCAATGCCTATTTGATCCTTGATTATCATTAGCGTTACGACGCCGAGCATTAGCGCCTGCATTATCCCGGCCGTCGCAGAATGCGCGAGGTGGACCGGTCGGCTGACATATGCCTGCACATCCCATTCTGGTTAGCCGGCTTCTGTTGTTGATGCTGATCTTCTCGCATGCTTCGTTGCTTCTTGCTCTAGTTTCCTATTTTCTGACTTCATAGTAGATGTTGGTCTATCCTCTGGGCACGTGGCGGCGCAGTCGGTGAAGGCGCTGCTTACACTCCGGTTCGGCGAGGTTCTTCGGTTCGGATTTCCCGCCCAGGCCATCCATCCGACCAGGCTGTCCGTTCTTTCGGGTAGTCGAATTGGTACCACACGTGTTAGAGAAGGATAAAGCACAAACTTGTCCACTGCAGGTAATTGTAGAGGTCCAATACTCTTCCAAATGGCTCATCGAAATTTCGCAGAAGTAGAATGCATGGCGTGTCCTGCAAAAAAGTAGGCTGAAAACGACTTCCATCGTTTTTATCCCTGCGTATACTTTCTATACCCTGATTGTTTTGTCAAGAACAGCAAATGCTTTTCACATTTTTTCTTACCATCCATTAAAATATAAGGTTGGTTTAAAAATGGTGGCAGATCATAGCAGTACCTGTCAGTCTTTTTACAGTTCCGAGACTTAAAGATGCGTCACACATTCTACTACTGCGGGTTGTCATGGAGGCAGCTTGAAGGCATATTCGGCTCAAACAATAACTTGAGATGGCCAGCCAATAGACAGTTCAGTGTTTTACCCATTCCAGACAAGTATGATACCAATTCACCGACCACGAATGGATAGAAACTAGATTGGCCTGGGCGGAAATCCGAACCAAAAGCCTGGATTATGGTGCGGATTCTCAGCTGGCGCTTTTTCCGACTACACTATCAAGCTTCCAATAAAACTAGAAATAAATTATAAAAACAATTTCTTAAGACACCCTTTTACCTTCATATTCGACCATGATTTTAGCCTAATAACCAAAAATATGCGTAAAGTAAACCGCCTTGTCTGTGTTCATGGACCTAATACCATATCAAAACCGTTAACGTTATGACTGCTGGGATCATGGCCGAATTTTTTATTGATTTTATTGATGTTATCTGTTTTATCTGCTAGAAGATAATCCATTCTGCGTGAAAATTTAGTAGGAGGCTCTTCCCTCCTAGACTGCACCGAGAACGGTCATTTTAAGGTTTCCTCTTCTGACTAGCAACCAGGAAACTGAATCTATCTGGCAGTCAGGTGCCGGCTGTCGCGTGGACTCGATACCAAGTTCCTGGTTCGGATTTACCGCCCATGGTAACCAAGTCTTCCATCCCTCGCTGAATTGGTACCAGACCTGTCTGCGAAGGATAAAGCGCAGACTTGTCCATCGGTTAGCCACCGCAGATCATTGTATGGCCAAATAGGCGTTCAAATCGCCTTCACGACATCCCAAAGAAGTAGAATGCGTGGCGCATCCCAAAAGGAATAGAGTAACGCCGCCCTTTGACGTATTTCCTTAAGGTACTCTCTCACCTTCATACTCTACCATGATTTTGGCCTAATAATCATCGAATTCTGGTTTGTTTACAGATGAACAATCTCCAACAAATCAATACCAGTTGCGAATACCGGTTGTAAGCTGAGTGCCGTTTCCACTGACACATGGCTTCAGCGAGAACGTCGTCTATCGCGTCGAACAATGAGAAGCTGGTTCAATCGCTTCAAAACCGGATATACGTAGTAGACGTGACGGTGAACAGCGAGACGGGCGTTGTCAGCAATTCGCCTCGGTTGCAAACACGATGTTAGACGAGAACGAATTCAACTGTTCGAACGATGCAGACGACCTCATCAGAATCAGTCTTCTGCTGTGGCTACTTATCAAAGCTAAAATTAGGTGAATTGCACACACCATTTGTTGATATTCCCTTCGCTGCTGGATCACACCTGCCTTCCTTCTTGACAAGGAAACCCCGGACATTCTTATTTAGGACCAAGGATAAGGCATAAAGAACATCGTTACTCAATACTTCTTGGGATGCGCCGTGCATTCTACTTCTGCAGGATCTCGCGGAGGCGATTTGAACGCGTATTTGACGATACGATGATTTGCGGTGGCCAGCCTATGGACAAGTCAGCGTTCTATGCTTCGCAGAAAGTCCGGTACCAATTCACAGACCCTTGAGGGATGGAAGGCCAGGTTGGCCTAGGCGGGAAATCCGAACCAAAAAGCTGGTATTGGCTGCATGCGACAGCCGGTTTCTATTATTTCTGTGTCGCGTATGATTATTGATTTCTGCGGCGAAGAAAATTTCTCGGTTCAATTTCCCAAGTTTGAGGTTAGTCTTAATCATCGATTTGTGTTTTCCTTTGTGGCATCAGAAGCACGTACTCGCATTCGCAAACGGGATGGATTTCTTCTTTTCTCATTTCTATCCTTTCATATTTCTATCCTTATTTTATTACAAAATTTTTCCTTTACTTTCTTCAAGGAATTTTTTATACCCATAGTTTTCCCCTATTGCTCTCTTCGAACTACTCCTTTGGAAGTCGTTAAAAACTGCGCGGTGGAAATATAGACGTCTGTTAATAGAGTACGTGCTTCTGCTGCCAAACGGTAGAACACAAACAGTTTCATCCGAGGAACCTCAAACTTGGGTAATTAAACTGAAAAATTTACTGTAAAAATGGCTAACTGGGTAAAAAAATGGGTAAATAACTTGAGTAATTAAACCGACAAACTTCACTAAAAATCAATAGTCGTCTACGAGACAGAATAACAAATTAACCTAACAGCTCAAGTAATGATCAAGTAGATCATAAGTAATTAAGACACAAAGCGATTAAAGAAAATAGAAGAAGAAAACTGCACCATCACCGATCCCATGCTTATATATGTGCGGCTATCAAGGCATCGTACTATCACTGCGACAAAAAATTATTTTAACCTTTTCAAAGAATCTGTAGTTTAATGTGGAAGGAGTTCGTTTTGATTTGGAAGACGTCCGGCTTTATTTCAAAAGCGTTAGCTTTGCTCACAACAATGTCTAGTTTGGCGTGAAAAGCGTCCAATTTGACGTCAAAATGCCACAAATTCTTCCTTCTGCTTCACTCGCGGTCTTGATAACTTCTCCAGATCCTCCAGAAGTCTGTCCATTCTGGATTTTCGGTTCTTCTTACGTTAACGCAAACCTCCATTGTTGCCGTTGGTTGCTCGTGTCCTTTGGCATACGATCCGGAACGATACCTCGCTGGGGATCGAATTCTACCAACAAAGAACTGCTCGCAACTGGTTTCTCACCGAAAACTGGCAATAACAGGGTTGAAGAAAGGTAACAAGGGCAAATGGCCGCGGGCGTAGGATAAAGGATGACGTTGATTAGTCTTCAGACCCATTTGGGATGCGCCGTGCATTTTCCTTCCATGGTATACTTCCATGGTAATTTGAATGGCTCTGCTCCTCAGTTCCAAGGCCAAACTTCGAGTGAAGTCTCCTAATTTCTCACGGAATCTTGAAGCAAAGCTCCCCCGAGTTTCGTCCTTCTTTTACTGCCAAAATTTTTAGCAATCGGGTTGATAGTAAATTTTTGAAGTTCTCCAAGGGATCAATTCAAGTCGTTTTCCTTTATCGTTCATCCTTTTTTCTCTGCTCTCTTCGCCTTTGCCAGATTTCCTGTTTACTGTGTTGCCGACGACGTAAAGTTTCCCTTTCCAGGATGGACGATGCGATGACGACGGTGTTCTCGTATCTGTCCCCTCGCGAGGTCCGGAAATGCGAGCGGGTCAGTCGCACATGGCGGCGGCTCACACATCGGGCACTGCGTCAGCTCGACGACGTCGACTTCGAGCGCGACTTTGCGGGCGCCATTACGGATCCAGCCCGGATGGAGCGAATTCTGCGTAAGCATTAGGATTTTTCTCAACCAACACACACCGTAGACTATGGCGCTAATCTGGACAGCATTGGAAGGTGGGAGTGCGCTGGCCGCACAGGAAGCATCGGGTAGACTTGCTGGCCCCAGAGGACGTGTACGGTCGTGTACGGTCCTGATTGGCTGGCTCGTGTTCGGTCGGTGTTCTGATTGCTTATGATTGGCTGGTGCGCTCTCACTTCGCAATGCTGCCCATATTTGCGACCAGAACCTTTCTGTGTATCCTGCAAGTTACAGTAGGCGCGGATTTCGTAAAAATCCTCGTCAAAAGCATCGTTTTGCATATTCGCCCCGTCTTCTTTTCAGTCTTCTATGATGAGGTGAGAAATAGGTGGGAGGAATTTACACTGATGCTATAACAGCAGCGATTGTGGGCAACCTTGTGAAGCAAAATCATGCCAGCCAATCATGAGCAATCAGGGCACTGACCGATAACACGCTGACCAATCAGTGTATCGGCCGTGAAGTGTTCTCTAGTTGGCACGCATATTCGACGAGTCCTGATTGGCTTATGTATTTCCACCCACCAGCGCTGCCCACATTCGCGACCAGGACCCCTTTAAATTTTAAAAACGGAATTCGGGGACGCTGCACGATTCTAATATAGTTTCCTCATGGGATGTTTGGGCAGATTTCACGATATGGCCCTAGTCCACGACACGGACAGTAGCTTACCGTAACCTACAGTACGCTATTGCTACCTAATGATGTGCCACAGATCGTAACCAGCAGCCCAATGTGTTTCACCCATTCGACTCTGAGGTGAACTCCGTTCTACTTTCTTTACCGTAGCTCTGTCACCGACACTTACCGCTGTTACCTTTCGTAACCTACCGTAATCAATGAAAAAATCAGGCCTCAGATTTGCCCCCCCCCCCCTCTGCGCTTTGGCGAAACTTGGGCGAAGATCTCAACCTAACCCTTAAAATGTCTGGCGTCCAAGCATAAGCCTGGCAGTGCTTTGCTCTGATACTAAAAAGAGCCACAAATTCCTAACCGGTGCCCAGAATAATTCTTCAAGCTCTGTAGCTGTGAAGGTTCGCAGTAGTGCCGCGTCTGTTTCTCCACAATCCAACTGTTCTTTCGCACTTTGCTTTGACGTTTAGGACTGTGTAGCCGTCGATTGAAACGAGTCGCCTTCCGCGTGTCGGCGGTGAACGAGAAGTACTCCATTTTCTCCAGTGAACATCACCTAACGAAGCCGGTCGTCGATGCTCTTGCGGCCACCGCTACCGCTCTGCAAAGTGTCGTTATCGATCGGTACTGTAACTGTTGTTGATTGGTTTTTTTTAATTTTTAATTTTTTTGCCTGTTCTTTTTTGACAAATGTCTTCTGTAATTTGGGCTCTGTTACACTCCCTTAGGCCTCGTTTATACTTCCGACGCCGAGCGACGCGACAAAATGTAAAGTGGTCAAATTGATCGATCGCGTCGCTCAATCAATATGGCCACTCCCCGTCGCGTCGCTCGGCGTCGAGGTATAAACGAGGCCTTAAAGGCCCCACAGAGTTCTGCGGCAACGCCGCTCGCCACAATGGTTAAGGATAGGGTAGGGACGCCGCCGGCGGCGTGCTCTGCGTCTCTGCCCTATGATTAAGCATAGGGCCGCGGCGCTGCCGCAGAACTCTGTGGGGGCCTTTAGACGCGTCGACGACAGGACGGTAATCTATCATAAATCGTGGTGGAAGCCTGAAATTTTCCCTGCGGGAACTCGTTCTTACTGAAGCCATAGATAACGCGACAACAGCTGTCGCTTTGTGTTCTCAATATACAGTGCGTTTCAAAAGTATGTAGCCACCTTGAAATTGATAATTTCACGTTTCGCGTTCGTTTCTACGAACTGACGTTAGCCGCATCGGATTCCCCGTAGAAGAAAATAGCTAGATTGCACTTTTCAGAGAAAAGCTTGATCTCCGGCAAAAACTAGGCGTTTTTGAATTTTTTTTGTTTCAAAAGTATGTAGCAACTCCAGAATATCGGGCATTTTTACACTCCTATTCAAATTTTGCGCTCTTTTTGGCGGGAAGTTCTTGTCATAAATTGTCTATCTGCATCAAGAACAACGATATGGCGTTCTATTCGATCGAACGAACACATCTGCAGACAAGCCATGCAGAAGACACCTCATCTCGTGAACTTCCAGAAGCAGGCGCGACTGGAGTTTGCCCGCAAAAACATGGCGACGCAATGGGAAAAGGAAGGAACTTTCTGGTTTCGTCGACGTCGTGAATTTCACACGCTTATTGTTCCAGGTCATCTTCACCGACGAAAAAAAATTTAATCTGGATGGTCCCGATGGTTACCGGTATTACTGGAGAGATCTACGACAGGCTCCCGTCACCTTCTCTCGACGGAGCCTCGGAGGCGGCCTCTGATGACATGGGCAGGCTTCTGCAGTAGCGGGAAGCTGAAGCTCAGATTCCCATCATAGTCGTATGGACAGTCTAGAGTATCAAGCCATACTGGAGTTTGGCCTGCTGCCCTTCCTAACGGGGAGAAAACGGCAGACACATGTTCTGCAGCAGGGCAGCGCTGCACTTCATGTGTCCAAATCGACCACAGACTGGCTCCAACGTAATCGACTCCGAGTAATGGAATGGCCAGCTTGCTCGCCTGACCGCAATCCAATGGAGAACATGTGGGGTATCTTGATCCGGCAGGTCTACTTGAATAACAGGCAGTTCAACAATGTTGGAGAGCTGGAAACCGCTATTTTGACTGCCTGGGACAACATCGGTGACGAAATGATTCGAACACTTGTCAGTAGTATGCGTGGTAGGGCATATGATGTAATAAGAAATAATGGTGGTCCAACTGACTATTAATTTTTTAATAAAAATCGTATTTTCTGAGAGTGGCTACATACTTTTGAAACAAACAAAAATTTCAAAACGATCTATTTTTGCTAGAGATCAGGCTTTTCCCTGTAAAAAGCAACATAAGTATTTCCGACTACGAGGAATTGAGTGCGACAAACGCCGGTTCGTAGAAACAAAGGCGAAGGGTAAAAATTTTGAATTTAAGGTGGCTACATACTTTTGAAACGCACTGTAGGCTGTTATACCTCTGACTGTTGCAGGAGAAACATACTTCCGCGCAGCCTTGAACGGATCACCTGTATCACCTGTATCACCTGTCGTCCCGTTGATCATCGACTTGCTCGAGCGGGCGCCAGCAGCGTCTCCATTCGTCCCTGTCGCGTGCCAGAGTGGTCCAATGGATCCTCCTCGCTCGAGGGACACGAAGAGCGTCATATCGGTCGTTCAGGGCTTTCACGAAGAAGTCCGACCAACGCGTTGGTGGGCGTCCTGGTGTTCTTTTGACATCCCGCGGAATCCAGTCTGTGACGGCTCTCGTCCAGCGGGTGTCTGCGAATCGCATTACGTGGCCGGCCCACCTAATTTTCGACGACTTGGCCCATGCGACAGCGTCTCTGATCTTCGAACGTCGGCGAAGCTCGGAACTCCGGAGGCCTTCTCTCACTTGCGTGAGTCGTGTCTCTCCGAGCATCGTCCTCTCGATTCCACGCTGCGCGACGCTGATCGCGTGTTCATCCTGCTTTCGTATAGCCCAGGTCTCTGAGGCGTATGTTAGGGCAGGAAGAACAGTGGAGTCGAATAGGTGGGCACGGAGTCGGACGTTCTTCGTTTTCTTCACGACTTCTTCGACGCTCTTGAAAGCTCCCCAAGCCGCTCGTTTCCTCCTGCTCAGCTCTGGTGCTAGGTCGTTGGTCATGTTGACTTCGCGACCCAGATACACATAGCTGGAGCATTCGGAGATGTTCGTTCCGTTGAGCGAGAATGGGGCATCAGAAACCCATCCGTTCTTCATGAACATCGTCTTCGTAAGATTCAGCTGCAGTCCAACGCTTCCACATACACGATCGAAGTCGGCCAGCATTCGCTCCGCCTGACTGATGCTCGGTGTTATGAGAACGATGTCGTCAGCGAAGCGAAGATGGTGCAGTTGCCGGCCGTCGACCTTCACTCCCATGTCATCCCATTCTAGTTCGCGCATGACGTTTTCGAGGGTGGCGTTGAAGAGCTTCGGGGATATGGTATCCCCTTGTCGAACCCCTCTCTTCACGTCAATGACGACGTCGTTGTAGAATGGTGAGATCTTGGTCGTGAATCCACTGTACAGCTCTCGAAGGACTTTGATGTACTGAGTAGGAACACCCTGGGTGAGCAGGGCTTCCATGACCGCTTCAGCCTCGACGGAGTCGAATGCCTTCTTCAGGTCAATGAACGTAAGGCACAGCGGCAGCTTGTACTCTCGCGACACTTCGATGAGCTTCGTAATGGTGTGTATGTGGTCGATCGTGCTGAATCCTCTCCGAAATCCTGCTTGTTCGCATGGCTGTCCTTCGTCCAGCGTTCTACTAATCCTATTCAGGATGACTCGAGTGAACAGCTTGTAGACTACGGACAACAGGCAGATCGGGCGATAGTTGCCAATGTCGTGCACGTCTCCCTTCTTGTACAGCAAGACGGTCTTGCTGGTCTTCCACTGAGATGGAACCTTGCATTCGGACAGGTAGCGTGTGAAGAGCCGCGCCAAGGTGTTGATGAGCGCTGGCGGGAGGTTCTTCAGGTGTTCAGCTCTGATCCTGTCAGGACCGGGTGCTGTACGTTTCTTCACCGACGAGATGGCGTGTCGGATCTCGGAAGGGAGAACAGAGGGGATGACGTATCCATCCTGCGGAAGATGGCGTAGGGGCAGGTGGACGTGGCTATCGAAGAGATCGGAGTAGAAGTCGTGGATGACTTTCTCCATGGTCCTTCTGGAAGAGGTGACGGTTCCGTCAGGACGTCGGAGAGCGGTCATCTTGGTCTTGAAGTTGGCGAAGTTCCGGCGGGCATTGCGGATGCTCAGCCCTGCCTCTGCTGCTTCAGCCAACACTTCCGCCCTTCTCTCCTTCAGATCTTCCTTTATCACCGCTCTGCATAGCTTTGCAAGCTCGGACGTCAGTTGATAATTGCCTGACGCTCGTGCTGCTCCACGCTGGCGTATCAGCTCGAGAGTTTCCGGAGACAGGCGTCTCTTGGTGGTCTTCAAGCTCTCGGCTCCCTTAGCACTATCGTGGAGATGGTGCACGAAGCGATCGTATTCCTCGTCGACGTTGTCCATGACGGCATCTTCCCAAAGGCCGACAAGAGAGGTGTAGAGATCCCAGTTGATGGTCGTTCTGGGGCTCCTCTTCTTGAACTTCGCGGCCTTCTCTCCTTGACGCGAAAAGCGGAACCTCGCGCGAAGGAGGCGGTGGTCCGATCCCGTGTAGAACTTGGGGACAACGGAGACATCGGTCAGGCAATACTTGCGGTTGAAGATGATGTGGTCGATCTCGTTGTGGAACTGGCCACCGGGGGATTCCCAGGTCCATCGTAGGGAGGGAGGCTTCTGGAACTGCGAGTTTCCATGGATGGTCTTGGTCGACATGATAAACTCAGACAGCCTTTCACCTTGCTCGTTCCACTCCAAACCGTGGGTTCCGATGTGAAGTTCTTCCGGCGACCTTCGTGGCCCGATCTTGGCGTTGAAGTCGCCGACGATCACCTTGTAGAAGGTGTGATCTTCCTTATAGAACTTCTCCAGCTCCACGTAGAAGGCCTCGACGTCTTCGTCGTCGTAGTCGGATGTTGGGGCATACGCGACGAACACAGTCAAGGCTGGCACGGAGCCACATCGCTTCAGTCGCAGACGTCCGATTCGGCTTGTCAGAGACTCGTACGAATCGATGTTCATGGAGAAGTGCGTGTTGACGAGGACACCAACGCCGCCTACTCCCCTGCTGTCGCATGTTCCGAGGAACAGTTCTTCTCCGGAGTCGTAGGCGGCGTGTAGGGGGTGGTGTCTTCTCGTCTCGGTCAGTCCGATGACGTCGTACTTGATCTTCCTGGCTTGCATCATCAGGTCCTCGACGGATGCTTCCAATGCGAGCGTGCGGGCGTTGTAAGTACAGATCGTCATCCTAGTCCTTCTCAATTTGCGCAGCCTGGTTAGGCCCTGAGATTTTAGCAGCCTCTCCGTACTCGTCCTTCCCATCGCTGCAGAAATGGGGGCTCTTTCGGGGTCAGGGGAATGAGGCCCTTTAGTGCTGCTGTGTTTGACTGGAATACAACACGGGTAGCTACATAGTCAGGCTCTGTCGTGCGGGCGAAGAACTCCGGGCAGCCAGCCAGACTGCCCGAAGGGACGGGGCGAGACTTAAGGCGGCCTCAAATCGCCTTACATGTACTCCCAGTCTACCGGGTGCAAGCTTTTGGCCGAGCCGACACAGTTACAATCCGCACAGTCACGGACACATCCACGCACACTGTGCACGAACATGCCGCTCCCACGCACAAGGAACGCATCGACCCGACACAGCAGGAGCAAGGAGTCCATCCCCTGCATCCCACCTGCGTCTCTGGGCAGTACACGGTCGCATTTGGTTCGCGTTTAATTCCCCTATCCACCACCCGGGGACGCGCCACGTGGCCCTGCGACAAGCGGCCCGAGATCTCTCTTAACAAGAGAGCCCGAAGGCTCTCTATCGAGGGAGATCCGTGGTTGAACGGATATATTCGAATAATTGTTCGAATAGTGGAATATTCGACATTTCTAGATTTTCGAATATTCGTTCGAATTCGAACATCAGTTGTCTTAAAAAGTCGAATATTCGTTTGGAATCGAACATTGAAAGAGAACCATACTCGAATATGACTCGAAAATCGAATATTTCAACCTTATTCAAAAGTCGAATAATTTCTTTCGCGTGCCGAATAAGTTTTTACCCTTCAAGCAGAGAAATTGATCCGAGCAAATTATTCGACTTTCTAGTAAACGATTAAATTGAGCTAATTCGATTTCCGATCAATCGAAAAATTGATGAGCGAATTTATTCGTTCATTCATTCGTTCGATAAAATTTCACAAAAGCACAAATACATATACTGCTGTGCACAGGTACGATTTTCTAGCAAAATCCTCACTATTCTTGCTTTCAGAATGATTGTCACTATAGGAGCAGTCGAGGCGTTCTGTCAGCTGCCGCCTACCCTCGAGGTAATCTTACGACGTTCGGTCTTACTTGAAGCAACTAAAGAGAAGCAAAACTGTAGTAAAAAGGTGTTGTGTATTTCTGTAACAGATGCCACGTGCCCCCTGAAGTATCAGTACATTCAGTGCGTGAATAATTAATTTTGAATTTTTCAAGAAGTTCGGAGATTTCTCAGCTTCGAAGTGTCAAATGTCAAATTGTGAGTGACGTAGAGGAAAAATATAGAGGACGATGGAACGCCGCTGTGGTGACGATAAATTTGTGAATCGTAGTCGTCAAAAGCGCGCGTGGAGCGCAGTGGGAGGAGGGGCCGGCCGTCGCCTGCACTCGATATCAGGTTCCAGGTTCGGATTTCCACCCAGGCAAAACAAGCCTTACATCCCTCCGGGGTCGGTGAATTGGTACTAGACCTGTCTGGGAAGGGTAAAGCGCCGACCTCTCCATCGGCTGGCCACCGCAAGTCACTGTTTGGCCAAATACGCATTCAACTCGCCTCCATGAGATCCCGTAGAAGTAGAATGCGTGGCGCATCCCAAAGGGTATTGAATAACGCCGCCCTTTATTCCTTTATTTTTTATAGTCGTCAAAAACAGATGTACATCCAATGAACTGGAAGGGCAGCTAGCCATCAAATGAAATTCGTCGATAGGTGACCGAAAAGGTGCCGACTTTCCTTCCATAGTTCAACAGGATTTTCAGTAAGAGCGTTCTCGATACTGTTACGCTTTCAGGACTCCAGAGGTCGAGAAGAGGCCGAAAAAATATTTTCGACCAAACTTCGCTGAGGTTATATGAGCTGCTGATCACGAATGTGAAATCTGTTTTTTTTTTTTAAATTTCGGTTGATTACGGTCGATTAGGTATAGGTACGGGGTAACTAAAGCTGTCGAGGTCATGATCATCAATTTTGCCCAAACTTCATCTAGGAGGTTATTTGTTTATTTGAGGTGCTGATCGCAAATCTGACATTTTGCTATTACGTCGGAGTACGGTAGAATACGGTAGGTACGGGTTACTAGGTCTGTCAAGGTCATGATCACCGATTTCGCTCAAACTTCATCTACGGGGTTGTTTGTTTATTTGGGGTGCTGACCACAAATCTGACATCCGTTTTTGGTTCTACGGTGGAGCACCGTAGAATACGGTAGGTGCAGGTAACTAATCTCATGATCACCGATTTCGAACAGACTTCGTCTAAGCCTGTTATTTAGGGTGCTAATTAGGGAACAGACACCCGTTATTGAAATTTGGTCCGACTACGGTATATTTTGGTAGGTACGTGGTTAAGGCTGTCGAGGTCATTAACATCGATCTCGCTCAAACTTCATCTATGGAGTTATTTGTTTATTTGGGGAACTACGGTGGAGGACCGTAGAATACGATATGTGCAGGTGACTAATACTATTGAGGTCATGATCACCTACTGTATCCTACTGTAATTTACCGGAGTACTAAAAACAGATGTCAGGTTCTTGATCAGATAGCCCCGCAGAAGAAGTTCGAGCGAAATCCCTGATCACGACCATGACAGTCTTAGTCATTCGTATCTACCGTAATCTACAGTAATTGGCAGAAATTTCAAAAATAGATGTCAGATTAGTGATCAGCACCCCAAAATAGCCCTATTTTCGGCGAAGATATTTTTTCGACCTCTCCTCGACCTCTGAAGTCGACAAATAGTAGTCTCTATTTTCCTTAGGTGTAGCGTCTTCAACAAGATGCTTTCCACGATGATTTTAGATCGCCACGTTCAATCATTAACCCGGAGTACAGCCGCAGTTAACCGCCAGAGCAGAATTATACTCTCCAGTCGAATATGTACCACCGTTCTACATAAGCACCCCAGAATCTTCACTCTGCCAACCGTAGTGGCATTTTCAGGAGTTCAGTATTTCGAACTGTCAAATGTCGTGTTCGTCGCCGGAAGTGAACGAGCTCGTGCAAACAAGTCTTCGACGGCTGCTCACACGCTGCACGAGGTTAAAGCGATTCGAAATCACCGTAAGCTACTACAGTTGTGGTTGTATATTGATTCGATTTCGCAACGCACCAGTAGTTGAAAAGTTTATTGGTTACCTCAAACTTGGGTAATTAAACCGTTTAAAAACAACAGATATTAATATAGTCCCATAATCCCCTACTAGGTTATGCGAACTGTAATAGGTTACGCGAACGAGAACATGATCCAAGCAGTGAATAGACAATAATGTCCGGGTTAGCCCACGGTGGATTATTAGTGTCTGTTGTTTTGAATGTTGGGATTTAATTACCTCTTAGGTGTTGTTATTTACTCCGATTAGTCTGCGCACCTGCAGCCTATTAGTGGCCCTAATCAGCTGCAGTAATTAACGCCTTAGTGCCAATGTGGTGAATATTCGGCTGCCATTATGTAATTGGAACAGACTCGTCTAGAGGATTCTGGTTCGCTTTCATGGTCATCATCTGGCATATTCTAGAATAGCTGTAGAGAACATTCCCTTTGGGTGCCCTATTCATTACCTATTTACCTCACTTCCATTTTTTTAATTTTCGCTCTTATTTTTATGGGCTCATTTATTTTATTGTATTACTTATTACGCAGATTTAGGGTCGTGGATGGACATTCGACCATTTCGTGCTAGACGAGACGTTGCTACAGCTTCTACCTTCTACACTACGTGATCTTTCGATCTCGGCCGGCGGTTCCCTGAAAATCACCAATCTTCACTTCCTGCGAGGAAAAATGTAACTCATTTACGGCCTAGAAATTTCTCACATTCTTCAAGAAATCTCGGCGTTGTTGAAATTTTCAAAAATAAAAGAAAAAGAGTCCCGATTTCGAAGAATACCCACAGTTCAATGAGAGCATTGATCCTATGGTGTGGCCTCGATGGTTCCTTCATTATTCGTCTCGGATTCACTTGAATAATTTAATTAATTAATCAAAAATTGAATCGGTCGACTTCCTTCTACAAAATTATGTTTTTACAATTGTCATTATTGTTGCGATGGTTATCGCGTTTTGTTTTATGCTGTTACAAGACATTCAGCTGCCTAGCGGCCACCAAACTGGTCGAGGAGTTGACTTCGCCTCCAAGCATCGGAGACTCATCGCCTGACCTCATGCCACGACGTCATCGACAGGTCTTCTGAATCCGGTGCGGACGCCTGCTCCCATGTTGCCGGAGCTGGTTCCATTTTCCGGTCGCACCTCTTGGTTCCTTTTCTTGCTTCCTCGACTGATCCACTTTCCTGGTCCCTTTTTACTGGTTGCCCTCCTGGTTCCTCCTCAAAGTCGTCTTTACAGTATCCTCTCTTACTGATTCTCCCGTGCTCATGGCGCAACATCGAGGGTAGATCCCCGAACCCAGATGCTTGTGGCACGACTTCTGTGACACGTCTTCTGACTCCGGTCCGGACGGCTGGACCCCCTTCACTGGTTGCCCGTTCTGGCCCCCTTTTTCTAGGCCCACCTCCTGGTTCCTTTCCTTGTTTCGCTTACTTACTGGTTATCTCCCTTAAAGTATAAAAATTACTCAATCCCTTTTAGGATGCGCCACGCATTCTGCTTCTATGGAGGTGATGGATGTCGTGGAGGTGATGGGAATGTGTATTTGGCCGTAAAATGGCTTGCGGTGGCCAGCTGATGAACAAGTTAAGCTTTATCCTTCACAGGCAGGTGTGGTACCAATTCACCGACCCCGGAGGGATGGAAGGCTTGGTTGGCCTGGGCGGAAAATCCGTGTCACTAACGCGACAGCCGACACCTCCTCCGACTGCGCTGCACGCGCCCTTTGATC
This sequence comes from Heligmosomoides polygyrus bakeri, assembly GCA_947359475.1. Classification (NCBI taxonomy): domain Eukaryota; kingdom Metazoa; phylum Nematoda; class Chromadorea; order Rhabditida; family Heligmosomidae; genus Heligmosomoides; species Heligmosomoides polygyrus. The sequence continues at coordinate 108,492,930 of OX375865.1, forward strand.
CCCCTTACTAGTTCCTTTTTCGTTAGTTCCCCGTCCTGGTCTTCCTCCTCCTTCTTACAGTGCCCCCTCCCCCTTCCTGTTACTGTCCATCCCATGTCCATGGTTCGGCGTCTGTGACTCGTCTTCTGAATCTGATCTGGAGATGCGTGGTCCCCTTTTTCTGGTACCCTCTTGTGGTTACTCCTCTATTGAACCCCTTGTCCCTTCTTGCTGGATCCATCAATCATGATCTCTCGCGAAGTTCTAACATGACGTCGGCGACACATCTTCTGAATCAGGACGCCCTGTGCGCGACGTCGGTGTCGTGTCTTCTGAAAACGGGCGCCTGTTGCACGACGTTGGTGGCACAACTTCTGAACCCAGACGCCTGTCGAGCGACGCCTTTCAAAGACCTCGGACAGACGGACACACGGCCACACGCTGCTCTTTTATATATAGTAGGGTAACGGGAATTTAAAGAATCTTCTTTGATTCGCGCCTAATTCTATTGCTTCGCTAAAGAAAAAACTACAGGGAAAGACAAGCAAAATGAAAAAAAAAACACGGAAATATAATATGTCTGGAAAGAAGCCGTTATTTTCAGGCTTGAATCGCTGGCCATTCAACGGTCGTTCATCTCCAGTGCGGACTTGGCCGTTCTAGTCGATATGGCTGCCACCTTAACCACTCTCGATCTCACTTCTTGCATCAATATCAGCGACGGTGCACTGCTCAGCAAGCTGTATAGCCTAAGGTGGGTCCAGTGTCTCGCACTGCAGATGCCCCAAATGGTCGTTTACTTTTAGATCTCTCTATTTGGGCAACAACCGTGAGCTTTCGGATGAGACTGTGCTGGGAGTCTGCGCCGGATGCCCGCGTCTTCAGCGACTGTCGTTGGACAACTGCGCCATGCTGAGCCCTATGTCTCTCCTCGGTCTTGGTATGTTTTCAGCAGAAGCGTCGTTTCGTTCTCGATGAAGATCATTTTAAAATTGTGACACTTCAAATTCAAAGTTGAGCATCTGTAGGATATACCTGTGGTCGCGGACGAACTAGAAGATTGCATGGCGTAATCTCCTCCTTTATTAGGCTAGAAACTTCCTCCTTTTTTCGCCTAGAACAAGCTCTAAATCGCAATTTTTCCTCAAAAACTAATTGTTTTATAAAATTATAAACGGCGTGCTAACTTTTTGGAGCATGTGACTTTTAAAAATTCTAAAGGCAATCTCTATTATTTTATTCTAACTTTCTTGAAGGCTATCTAGATCGATGTGGAAGGGGATTGTTTTGATTTGGAAGATGTTCAGTTTGATTTCAAAGCGTCAAGCTTGCTGTTTCGACCTCTCATGGAACTTCAAGTTGAGATCAGGATCATTAGAAAGAGCTCGGAATGCTGATTACGAATTTGGGTGTCAAAATTGCAAAATGAAACTCCTGAGCGAGTTATGACCGGCCGAAATCGAGTGGCCTTAACACAGGCTGGCCGGGCGAAACAGCTGGCGCGAGAGTGGTGAGTCATCAAGAATGGCCGGCCAGCTCTGGCGGTGGCGCAGGGATAGTGCTGCTGCCCGTCAGGAGCGACGTCGTTGGTTCGCCTCCTATTGCTGCCCGTTTTTTTGCAAATCATATTTTATCTTCGAAATGATCTTCTATTCTGAATTATGACACGTGTCTGATTAAATAGCTTTGAAAACTACCATACACGTTTGTAAAAATGCTTGAAGGCAAAAAACTGCTATGGTGAAATTTTTATTCACTATTTCGCACAAATGAGTCCTAATCATATATTGAACAACTAGGGGTGTCTAGCAACCCTGGCATCCGTAGAACAAAGCAAAAAGTGAAAAAAAAACAAAAAAAGTTTTTTGCCCCTAGGTTTTCAAACTTTTTGAAATATAAAGCACATAACAACATGTCTGCTTCACAATTTTTTTTTGCTTTGCTCCACGCATGACAAGGTTGTATTTAGAAACACCTCTAGTTGTTCAATATAGGATTTGGACCCTTTTTGTGCAAAATAGTAAATACAAATGTCACCATAGCAGTTTTTTGCTTACAGTGGTAGTTCTCCCGACTATTTATTCAGATACGTGTCGTAATTCAGAAAAAAGGTCATTTCGAAGACAAATTATGATTTGCAAAAAAACCGGCAGCAATGGGAACCGAGACAACGACGTCGCACCTGACGAGCTGTAGCACCACCCCTGCGCCAGCGCCGGAGCTCACGTGTCCTTCTTATGGAGCCCTGACGACTCACCACTTGCGCCAGCTGTGTCGGACGTCTAGCCTGTGGTCAGGCCACCCAACTTCGGCACGTCATAACTCGCTCAAGAGTTTGATTTCGCAATTTTGACAGCCATATTCGTAATAAGCATTCCGAGCTCTTTCTAATGATCCTGGTCTCAACCTGAGGTTCCATCGGGGGTCGAAACCCTTTCCTAGTTAGAAGAGTGTCCAGTTTGACGTGAAAATTGTATAAAAGTAGAAAGTATTAGGTCGTTACCTAAGTTTTCTCGTTTTTTGAACTCTAACTTCAAATGTAAATATCTTGGCCCAAAAATAATTTTATTAGTCGAAATAAGAACCATTACAACCTACACATCTTTGCCAACGAGATACTATTTTATTTATTTTAGTAGCGTAGAACTCCGAAGAATTAATCGATTCTAGATCTTCGCTATTTTAGTAGCGAAGATCTAGAATCGATTAATTCTTCGGGAGCATATTCTGCATCATGTCGGTTCTTGAAGTATTTTCCGTGGAGGAAACCGTCGGGATGTTTGAAAAATGGTAGCCTATAGACGATAGGTCGGGCGATGACGGTGGATGGTCGAGTGTTTCGTATCTCAAAGAATGGAGCTTCTGCCTGGTGATCATCGATACGTGCAGCCTAGCGTTGTCGCGCAAAAGTATCGGTCCCCTTCTGTAGATCAGCGCTGGGTGGATTTGCTGGAGCTTCTTGTGCACTGCCCGTCCAGCTTCTGACAGTACTTTTCCGCCGCGATTGATTCACGAGGGCCCGGATTCATGAACGCGGCCGGAGGTAAATTCCACCCCCACTTACCTCGATGACCATTTACCCGTCACTTTCCCTGAACTTACCTCTCTTTTCTGATTCATGACGGCCAAGGCGAGGGTTTTGCTCCGCGGCCAACTTCATCAGCTAGCAGCGAAACCAAGCAGTCACATTTGCTGCTGGGAAGTCGCTACCACCGACACTGGCAGCATCGTAGTTAGGGGAAATGAAATGTGAAATGTGAGGTAAGAGGAAGGGGAGGGGGAGAGGGGTGGAAAGTAGTAGCATATTAGGCAGTAGGGATGCTATTGTAAATGTGGGCCTACATGGCTAATAATGGGTGCCGTCCACCACATAGCCCCCATAGACAACATATGCCAAGGGAGGCTAAGGTGGTGGACGGGCATAGTCCACCCACGCAAATCGTAAATTACGATTTGCGTGGTGGACCGGGCTCATGGTGCCCCAAGCCGACCCACAATGCCACTAACGGAGCAAATCACATAACAATAGGTGGCATTGTGGGCCGCCATGGTCCACAGAGCCCAAAAAACCATAGAATTCAAGACTCATAGAGAAAAACGAAAGGTCAAACAACTCACCATAGGTCCGGCGAAAGACGGCGCAGGCGATGGCAACTAGGCGCCCCATATCGAGCATTGATTATGCGGCAACGGACCAGCGTAGGGTTGTACTGGGTCAGAAATTGGCCGCGGAGCAAAACCCTCGTCTTGAAGGCAGATGTTCCCCGCGCCGACGGGGTAGCATTTACCTCGACACTTACCCCCGATGTTCCCCGCCGCGTGTTCATGAATCGCGCGTAAGGGGGGTGGGGGTAAATCTTGCACTTACCCGCCGGTAAATCGTTCATGAATCCGGCCCCAGGTTTGAGAACGCTATAGTGGATTGAACCGGTGGCACACCACCAAACGGTCACCGCTACCTTTTCCTGGTGCATACTCGGCTTTGGACAGTGTTTATTTGCTTCGTCAATATCCAACCATTGAGCACCTCGTCGTCGATTGTCGCAGACAATTCATTTTTTGTCACAAGTCACAATTCGCTCCAGAAACGGGTCGTTTTTGTTGCGTAGAAGGAGCTCTGATGATACTTGCAAACGGCGAGCTCGAAGGACGAATCTGCTCTCGAAGAATTCATGGCTTCTAGATCTCCGGAGTTCTATGCTACTGGAATAAATAAACTAGTATCTCATTGGCAAATATGTGTAGATTGTAATGGTTCTTGTTTCGCCCAATAGAGCTGTGTATGAGCCGAGATACTTACATTTGAAGTTAGAGGTCAAAAAGTGACAGAACTTAGGTAACGACCTAATAGCAAAGTCGGGGACTTCGATCTCTTTGCAGGATGCTCTCCATAATTTACATTTACAGTATATCGTGAACTCGACGAAAAGTGCATTTGATCGACGCAGACTGCACGTGATAGTCGGCGCTTCCTCCGATTGCGCTATGACGCACCCAAGCATGCTGTATGCTTCCTATTTCATGCTGGCAGATCTTTCAGGCATGCTGTTGGAGCTGAGATGGTTGTGCCTGGCTGGAGTTGGTGGTGTCGATGATCAGGTTCTAGCACGACTGACCAACTGCCGCCAGATACGAATGCTCGACATTAAGTTCTGCAGAAATGTGAGCTATTGTCTTTCTTTTCGGACATTACCTATGGTTTTTAGAAGACCGTGTTTTTTACCTTTATTTTCGTTTATTGCAACTAAAAACGGTAAACAAATTAAGGCGACAAAAAAGAAAATGTATCAACATGTGAGCTATTGTTTTTTCACGTTTTAACATAGCATTTAAGTTTTCAACTAGTCACTTTTGCTCCATGTTCGACTTTCCATAAATCTCGGCATAGTTGATATGTCGTCGTTACTTCGAATGTGTCAGCTAGCCGAGATGGTACAGTTCTATTCGGCTGACGTTTCGGCTTTCTCGCCTTCGTCGGAGCCTGAAAAGCCAGAAATGCGTAAAATTATCCCACCAAGCACCATTTCAAACTCAGAGAACAGATTCAAAGGGCCGAGTGGACCAGAAAAAGAGCCATGCAACCGAAGCTAGAAGGCTAACCTAGAGATGCGGAGGAGAACTCGCTGAAGTCGCCCACAGACCAAATGGCTAGTAGGTGAGCCAGAAGACGTGTCGCGGCCCCTGACCTGAGGGCTCCGAAGGTCAGAATCCACAGAGGTCAAGGAATGGAGCGAGTTCGTTAGCTATGGCTGGGCACTCATCTTTTCTGTTCATTTTGGGACTTTTGCTGTGAGTCCAAAACGCTTCCAATGTTTTGCGCGCAGGTGTTTGTTTCTCTTCCGCAAGCATTCGCGCGGCCACCTCAAATTCTGCCTTATCATGTACTTGCAACCGATGAGATCCCAGAGGAGTTGAAGAGTTTGACCTTTTGAGCCCATCGATGTGCTCCTTAACCCGTTAGCGGTCGACCCGTTTCCCCCACATATTCCTCTCCGCACCGTCTGCACGAAATGACGTAGGTGGCCCCCGAGATCAAGCAGTCACCTACTCGTCCATATGGGCACACTTTTGGTTTTGAACCTTTTTGTTTTTACAGTAAATTGTACACTTTTCGTTCTAAACCGGACACTTTTCATTTCAAACTGGACACTCTTCATTTTGATGCCTGATAATTTTGAAAATAAAATGAACATTTTGAAAACCGAATGAGACTTATTTGAAATTTAAATCGACAAATAGACATAGACTTTTCAATAGACATGGTTCATTGAAAAGAATATTTTTTAAAAGAAGAAATCTAGCAAGATTTCAAATTCGCACAGTTACTTAACGAGAAAAATAACGTTGAATGAAAAAATGAATGTACACAAAATTCTAACTAAAAACAATACTTTTACGCATAGGCTAAAGTGATGGAAAGCGAAAAAATTTCTGAGAGATTGCGCCACGCTCTCATGTAATACTTTGCAGTTATTATTGAAATGTGCGTCAACAATATCGTTTACATGCTTATTAAACTAGAAACAGCAAGCAAAATCCATCACTATCAAGCAGACACTTTCGAATTCTACACTGGGTAGAATAATGTAATCAGCACTTACACTATCAATCAATTAAACATCGCAATGTTTAAGGCAAGCGCATGGCGCAATCTTTTTGCAAAAATTATTTGCATCAGAGCACTTCAGAATCAACCTAAAATATAGTTTTTGTTAAAAACTAAATAGTGTAGGAATTTTATGCTCATTCAGAAGGCGTACAAGTGAATGTCGTGAAGGTGCAGAGCATTGGGAGGTGGGAACGTATCTTATTCCGAAAGGACGTGCACACTCGGTAGCCTTCATTACCTGGCCTAGGTGTGACGGTCGATACTGCTCTTGGTTGTGATTGGCTGGCGTGTTCCCACCTCTCGGTGCTGTGCACCTCCCCGACATATACCAGCCAAAATATTTCTTCTAAAAAACCCTGTATGGATGAGTTTTTAAGACAAATTTTCTTAAAGCAAAAGAATAGTTTCCTTTTTTTAAAGTTTTCATCTTCGATACGTTTATTTTTGCTTGGAAAGTGTTTGGTGTTTGTTTGATACGTTTATTTTTGCTTGGAAAGTGTTTGGTGTTTGTTTGTTTATATACCCACTTAATATTTTGCGGGTATTGTAATTCAAGGAAGAAACTTTGGTAGTTGAGTTTGGAAAACGACAAGACGACATGTCCTCTTTCCTTCGGATTTGTCAGCTAGCCGAGATGGTACAGTTTTATTCGGGTGACGTTTCGGCCTTCTCGCCTTCGTCGGAGCCTGGAAAGCCAGAAACGCGTAAAATTATCCCACCAAGCACCATTTCAAACTGAGAGAACAAGTTCAAAGGGCCGAGTGGACCAGAAAAAGAACCATGCAACCGAAGCTAGAAGGCTCACCTAGAGATGCGGAGGAGAACTCGCTGGAGTCGCCCACAGACCAAATGGCTAGTAGGTGACCCAGAAGACGTGCCGCGGCCCCTGACCTAAGGGCTCCGAAGGTTAGAATCCACAGAGGTCAAGGAATGGAGCGAGTTCGTTAGCTATGGCTAGGCACTCATCTTTTCTGTTCATTTTGGGACTTTTGCTGTGAATCCAAGACGACAATTTCAGGTGACGGAAAGAGGTCTCGCGATTATTCTGGATCTGCCCATGCTCTCTCGTCTCGAAGTGCAAGGCGTTCGAGCATACTCGAGCCGTTTACTGCAAAACGTGAAACGCATACCGAACACGATTCTCAGCGACTCACCACCCCTGCTGCCCCTCCATCTGCCCCCTATTCCCGGTCCAGCTGTGAACTGATTTCGCAGCACTTTTCTATAGTTGTAAAAATGTACAAATTCTTGAATCATATGTCAGACTCCAAGTTTGTATCAACTTTACACGGTGCCATATTTTCTGTACATACATATTGTGAACACTTTAGTCATCTCATGTCTGGAGGAAAGAATAGAGCGAGCCTGCGAACACTGCAAAGTAGATTTGTTCTGTCCTCTTTCACACTTGTCTCTCACCTAGTGATGCATTTTCTCAGCTCGGATGGCCTCAAACTCTTAGGATTATTTCACCAGGGTTGTTAGTGCCTTGTTAGTAACTTGCTCAGGATTTTCTCCTCTTTCATTATGTTCATCTAGTCAATGATCAACTGCTCGAATCTACGCTGACAATAAACGTTCTACATTGATGAGGTTGGGCTGTACGTGATTCTCGGTTTAGCACTAGCACTTAGCACTGAACTCAATTCAATTCCAGTTATCGTGAGCGCTTGACCAGTTATGTTGTAGTTCTTTGCAGCTAGGACGAACTATATATGACCAGAGCTTTCTATTTAAACTTCCATGGGCTATGTCGACGTAAGCTGTGATCTGCCTCTCACAGTTTCTCAGTCTGTAGGTCGAACCAGAGGCCATCACCTTCGTGTTGTTTCAGGAAGGGTCAGTACACAGCTCGTGCCGAGTAGCAAGCACGTGGAATCAGCTCCCGCGCTTCTTACTCATGTCGTCGTCCCCGGAGAACTTCGCCCGACGAATTGAAGACTTCTTGAAACACAGGGGTCTCTTCTGACCTCAGCACTTATCTTTAGTCTTATCATTTTTAGCGTTTCAGGCGTTTCTGTTAGTGAAGTGAGCTTTCCATATCCAATCGACAGAAATTCTACAGAAATGATCCTACCGTTACTACCAGCTCATCAAGTCCCTAGTTATTTCTTAGAGTTCATTTCTCTGCACTGTTTGCCAACGTCTTTTGCAAGCTCTTATTCTTTTGTGCATTAGGCTATGTGTTTGCATTGGCTAAGAGCAGGCCCTGCTCATAACTAATATATATTTTTAATACAAACAATTTTTTGCTCTGTTTCAATTCAAATTTGAAGGTTGCTTTAAAGATTCTCATATTCCGTACTGACGTTGTTCCTTCGTGCGTTTCAATATGCGCAGCTCCCTTCTGTGCTAATGCTGAGGTGCTTACTAGCTTAAAGAGGCCTTGAGAGGGCCCGCCTTGGGGTCGTGTGCTTAGAAGCTCGTAGACCTGGCGCTGCTTATAATTCGCATGCAAGACGTCCTCTCGGAAAGAATCTTGTGTTAGCCTTATGTTCTTTTTGCATTTTCAACAGACTTCACTAGTTATTCTCTTCCATTATAATAAACAGGCGGGCTACTCTTTGACAACAGCAAATACCACTCTATGCACGGCCACTTTTTTCAGGCCCATAGCCAATCATAGATCTCTTATTGTCGGCCTTTTTTGTAATCTCGTTGTTATTGGCTATAATAATAATAATAATAATAATAATAATAATAATAATAATAATAATAACTCGTTACAGTAGCAGGAGTGCAGCCAAATCGAAGACGTAGATGACTGTCGTTTCGGCTTTCTGGCCTTCGCCGGAGCCTGTGTCCTCTGATGCTGCTGCATGCTAGAAGGCAGCAAATCATTACCAACTGCAGTTGGACCCGTAGACAAAAAATTGCTCCCCTAATGAGTAGGACCGGACCTGGTTGAATAGAATTAAATGCAAATCTATACGTAATAATTATGCAACATCTCATAGTTCTTCAACATCACAAAATTCAATGGCACAACAATCGTAACCGAATATCATTAACAACGAAAACTGACAACTAACAACAACAGTAAACATGTTCTGTTTATAGTATACCTTCATTTAAAACATGTTTAAAATTACTTATCCCGAGGCTCTTCAGTGAAGAAGGTTACTAGCTAGCTTAGTTGCTAGTACAGTACAGAGTAATACATTATTGTATTTTCACCTATGCTTTATTAACAATCGAGTTTTACAATTAAAATAAAAACCACTGAACACAATAAACACATATTTATTTTTCATACATATTTTGTTTTGAAGTCAGATCATTTCTCCACCGAACCTGCAGTTTGTAGTCTCATGGTCAGATGAGAATTTCTCAAGATATCAAAGCGTTACGAGCGCGTGTCTTGCAGTTGGAGGAGGTGGCGGCTGTCGCGAGCACCGGATAGCATGTTCTTGTTTTCACGACCAGGCCAATCAAGCCTTCTGTTACGAATCGGTGGCCCCGTTCAGGGAGAGTATGCCCTGATGAACCTGTGATGAACGAAGTCCCCCACTCGCCCCTTCCCCCCCCCCCCCCCGGTCGTAAAAGGCAACCATGGAACCCAAATTTCCGTGGGGGGGGGGGGGGAAAGGTGGGGAGCTCAAGATGTAAATAAGCCATGCCTCCGGCAGAGGGGCCTCGTGTGCTAACCTCTCCCCCTTCATACTATGAAGCCCACCTGGGGCCGGATTCATCAACAATTGAACCCGTGGGTATGCGGGTTACAAGGGGTAGAGATAAGGTAAGAGTCAGATAGAGATAAGGTAAGACTCAGAGACGCAGGTTTCATCATGGGTATCTCTACCCCTATACCCGTGGGTTTGTCGTTGATGAATCCGGCCCCTGGACTGACGCACGCCCTAACCACACATGTAGTTCAGAGTTATAAGCGTGCTGTAGTGATATGATAGTGAAATGATAGTGGTATTGAAGGCGAGGCGAACTCCAGCGCACAAACAACCAACAACAACCGCATGCCAACCTGTCGCTGAACATGTACGCTACAGCATAAAGTTGCACTTGTAGATGCACGCTATAGCATAAATTATAAGGACTCACCACCTTTTTCCTCCTAAACTGCGCAGAATAGTACTATGCCATTTATCAGCTGCAAATAACACCAGGGCACAACATCCAAAATACCAAAGAGAATACAAAAGATGCCATGAGTCGAACATGCAAGTCGACTGAAGGGCTGCTCCAGCTGAGGTTAGACTGCACTGGCTATCGAAGGCTCAGGCGAGCCCCATCGGGGCTCGTCGCCTTCCTGCAGTGCAGCTGGCTGTTTTGATGGTGAGGGAACGGCAAGGCTCCGCTCGAGGATCGCGGAGATGGGTGGAGGGAGCGCACCGGCTCGGCGCCCCGGAGACGACGACGAAGCAAGAACTGAGCCCGGCGAGGGGCGGCGGATAGTGAACCTCTGCAGTTCGATAGTGTGCTCGTTCAGGCCGGAGGAGGGCCTCATCGTTTTCCCGCGCGGATACGGCAGCCCGCAGGAGTTTGAATTTAGTGAGCAAGCTATAGCCTTCGCGACACCTTCCATACCTACGGGTCAGTGCATTGGTAGTACACCTGTCTGAGAAGGATGGGAAGGAATCCAAGCGCATCCTGCAGCCGGCCCACTTATTTTTCGACGATTTGACAAATGCGGCACAGTCTCCATTTTGCGATCATCGATGAAGCTCGAATGCTTCTTTTGTCTCCAGTGCTCCGTGTTTTCTCGGTGCTCGAAATTGTCTAATAACGCACTACAACTAAAATTGACTGACTCACTTGAAGAAAAGATAGAGATTTCAGGCAGGGTATAGATACTAAAAGTAAGCAGATAAATGTGTAAGGAAATGCCATAGTTTTTATTCGAAGAAAGTTTCGGCTTCATTCTAGCCCGGGAAATCAAAGAAAAATGTGAGTCAAGATGTATTTTTAGATTAGAAGACGACAAGGCGAAAGGCTACAGGTCATTTCCAAAGACTAGCTAAAAAGGCGGCAGGATAGCGCAGATGGAGGAGGCTTTCCAGGTGCATGTTCGAGTCCGCCCAGGCCAATCAGGCTTTCCATCTTTTTGTGGTCGTTGAATTGGTACCAGACTTTTCTGCGGGGATAATACTCCTACTTGTTTGTCAATGGGTGTTTCGGACTGCATCACGGTTCGAATGGACTTTTGATGGTTCTACAGTACACCTCATCTCATACATTTATTAACAGATAATTTACATAACATGTACAGCAATCTTTTACGAGGAACGAGTTGCTCTTACTACCTTTCATTCCATTCCTTTTTTACCTAATTCCATTTCTTCCATTTTATCTTACCTCCTACCTTAACTTTATTCTACGGGCCGGCAGGCCCTAGTCAGGGACTGTCGGACGAGAAGTCCGGCCGACAGTCAAGCCGACGTGAGCGCGAGTCCCGAGAGCGGGAGTCAAGAGTGCGTGGACGAGTGGGGGGGGGGGGGGCTGAAGTCGTAGTCGTCCCAATAAGTTCACGCCCGCTGCCGCTTTGGCCCTTTTATAGTGGGCCTGGGCGGGGCCTGCTGCCCGGACTCCGTAGATGACATCGTGATCCGTCACGGGTCATGAAACTCTCCAGGCGTCAAGTTTGCTCTCCTTGCGCAAAACTGGTAGGCCAAATGGTATTCAAATGGCCTCCACGCATGATTTAGAAATAGGTTGCGTGGCGCGTTTCAAAAGAAAAAAGCTGATGTCATTTATCCATTATTCTCCAATATAAAGTCGTAAAGTTTGATGTCTCATATTTGCTTAAAAAACAGATCCTCTAAAGTATGTAGCGTTCGGGGTGGGTCGTGCGACCTCCCCGTTAGAGCATCTTCAGTTGGGAATGAGGAGTTGCGAAGTTGCGCTACTAAAGCAGTGTTTCTTTCCAGAAGGCGTGTTCGGATGTCACCATTTCGTCATCACTTCCCGACCAGTCCAAAGGCTTTTCCGCCCAGGAGAGCTTCCGCAATCGCTGAGTAATCCGTGCAAAAACTCGCGAACGATCCGGAGCCACGACGAGGCGAGAAACGACAAAAACTCGTCCGCAGGCACTTGTCGACAGGTGTTGAGCCGACGGTCAGTACACATCTCGCTGTTGACCAGACAGACAGAAGGGATAAGAGTCCAGTGAAGGCACCTCCAACTAGATACCTCGAATGCGACGACTTTCTAGCACCTTCGCTTTTTTCCGTCGACTCCCCTTAAGCGCCTATAAAAGCTGTCTGAGCTCAGGAGACGGCTCGTTTGCTCACTGACACTTCGAATCGCAGTTATCAGGTTAGCCATGTAGAGTCAGTAGTTACCTTTTGTTCCTTCTCAACCTCTTCACGGAGGCAACAAGTAGCCGTTGGACAATCAGGGACAAAAAGTGGGAAGGCCTGCACCTCCTGTTTATTCTCTGTGCAGGAATTTGATGTGTCACTGCCAATTTCAAGCAGAAGAAACTGCTGGAATTTTAATCTCTTTTCCTGCTCGATCGTGACAAATAGAATGATTTCATAGACACTCCCATAAAACTGCGTTTCAATTTAACGATGACATTGCGTGCGCCTTCAAGCCGCCATAAGAACAGGCGTTGTCTTCCGAAAGTCACTCGTTTTAAACCGGAAACGTCTTGTAATAAAATGATGACTTTCTTTTTCAAGTAGCTTTAGCAGTATTTTGTTCTGCTTTAAAAATGTTTTAAACGGTAGAAAATGCGTTAAAATTATTGCAGATACTCCATTAGTATTAAAATATTTTTGTGTTAAGTAAATACTAATTATTATGAGGTATATCAATTTCACCTTGAACTACACACTGTTCGTTTCAGGCTGGACAATCTTAATTTCAATGCATTAAAAATGTTGCAGTTGCAGATAGTTCATTATTCAAATATTTTTGTATTAACTAAATATAATTAATGTTCTTAAATTTGAAGGTACATCGTTTTATTTTATTTTTTATTTCTTCCAAAAGTCACTTGTTTTAAACCGGAAACGTTAAGGCTTTTTTATAATAAAATGATGGCCTTGTTCTTCAAGTAGCTTTATTAGCGTTTTGTTTGGCTTAAAAAATTCTTTAAAAGTGTAAAATATTGCAGATATTTCATTTTTCAAATATTTTTAATATCAACTAAATATTAATTATTCCTCAATTTTGAGGTATACCAATTTCACCTTGAACTAAACACTGTTCATTTTAGAGTGGACAATTTCAATTTCAATGCATTAAAAATGTTGCAGATATTCCATTATTCAAATATAGTATTGTCAAGTTTAAAGGTATACCATTTTGTATTTAAATTACACACTGTTCATTTTAAACTATACAATTTTGATTTAAAAATGTTGCAGATATTCCAATATTTAATATTTTTGTCTTAACTAAATAATAAGTTATGCCGAATTTTGAGGTATATCATTTCCACTTTAAACTACACACTGTTCATTTTGAATTGAGCAAGTTTGACCTGAAGTGGGTTTTTAGCTGGACAATTTTTTTGAATAGGACACTGTTCGGTTTTAATCCTACACCTTTCAATCAAAAGTAAGCATATCTGAAAGAGTTTACGCCTTAAAAGAATAAAAATAAAAATTAATTAAAGTTAAAAAAATCAAAGTTTTCCAGTTAAAAATGAACGGTGTGCAGTTGAGGAATAAAACATCAAAAAAATGAAAAAATGCTATACCTCAAATTATAGGTCGGTAGTCTTGAAAATAATTAAAAAAAAACAGAATAAAGGCTTCATAACAAAAGGAAATTAGTCTTTCGTTTTAAGAAAATTTTCATTTAAAAAACTACTGCAGAAAGTGAAGAAAAAGGAAATAAGTACGCTATTCAAATGAGCTTGGAAACCCTATTTCTTTGGCCAAAACCCTGTCTTGATTCCGATTTAATTCAGATGAGGCCGAAAGCAGAGAACTTTCGTGTGTAGAGATCGCGCCGTGCACTCGTCTGGAACCTTGTAACGTTTGAGATTGAATGTGTAAACGCCGTTTAGCTGAAGATATGCAGTGATGTAGCCCGTGTAGCGCAGTCGGAAGAGGTGCCGACTGTCGCATCACCCGATACCAGGTTCCTGGTTCGGATTTCCCGCACAGGCCAACCAAACCTTCCATCCCACCGGGGTCGGTGCATTGGTACCGGACTCGTCTGGGAAGGATAAAGCGCTGACTTGTTCATCGGCTGGCCACCGCAATTCATTGTATGGCCAAATACGCATTCATGTCGCATCCACGACATCCCGTAAAAGTAGAATGCGTGGCGCATCCCAAAAGGGATTGAGTAACGCCGTCCTTTATCCTTTATCATTATCATGCGGTGATCAAGAAGCCGCATTTTCTCTGTTGTGAATGATTTGGATTTTTCTATACTTATGCGAATGTGAACAATAATTATACTCTCATTCTAAAGGACAGTGCAATGTGCCCATAGAACGAGTGCGTTGCGATTCTCTCCAGGTGTTAATAAAGAGAAAGAAGAAAGGACGGCATTACTCAATCCTTTTTGGGATGCGGCATGCATTCTACTTCTAGGAGATGTCGAGGAAGCCTATTTGGCCGTACAATGGCCAGCCGATGAACAAATCAGCGTGTATACTTTCCAGACAAGTCTGGTATCAACTCACATACCTTAAACGGATTGAATGCTTGGTTCGCCTGCACGGAAAATCCGAACCACGAACCTGGTATCGGGTGCACGCGACAGCCGACACCTCTTCCGACTGTGCCACACGCGCCCTTACACCAGCAACTTCGTGGTCCTCCAGCACGTCAGGGTAAACTTTAAAATGTCGTTTGAGGCTAAACGACAAGAATTTTGTGTTTATTCAAACAGTGTAGCTAATTTTTCTCAACACGTCCTGCAGATGTGTCTTTTTTCTAATAACTTTTAGATGCGATTGATGATTTTGCTGGCAGAATGCCTATTTCTAAATGTGTCCGGTTTCAAATTAAAAACTGTTCAGTTTAAAAACGACATATTCAAAAAGGGCGCGTGTAGCGCAATCGGAGGAGGCGCGACTGTCGCGTGCACCCGATACCAGGTTCCTGGTTTCCCGCCCAGGCCAACCAAGCCTTCCATCCCTCCGGGGTCAGCGAATTGGTACCAGACTCGTCTGGCAAGGATAAAGCGCTGACTTGTTCATCGGTTGGCCACCGCAAGTCATTGTGTGGTCAAATGCGCAAACAAATCGCCTCCACGACATCGCGTAGAAGTAGAATGCGTAGCGCATCCCAAAAAGGGATTGAGTAACGCTGTCCTTTATCCTCATCCTTTATATTTGAAAAAAGTGCCCAATGGGATCCCTTTCTTCCCTAAACGCCAGGCGCTGTTAATGCTGTTTAGGAAAAAAGAAATTTATTTGCTGTTGCTTTATTTCTAAAAGCATTTGCTTTTGTAAAGTGCAGCTATAGCCTTTGTGTTCTAAGTTGAAAATTTCAGGATTGAAAGCCATGTGGGTTTTGCTTCTCTTTACGATAGCGGTCGGATCATTAGCTAGACCAAGTGTAGGTCATTTTTATTACGTTGAGCTTCACGAGTCGTTGAATTCCTTTCTTCAGAATGTGGCAGGGGCCCGTCGAAACGGTACAGTGGTTGCAGCTGAAGAAGTGAATGCGGAAGTCGATGCCACATTGGAATCTAAGAGGACAAAGCGGTGTGCACCATGTTGCCCGGTGCTGATTATTCTTCGTTCTGGTACATGTCGTGAACATGGGCAGCATTCGGAGATGGGAGCACGCCAGCCGATCAGATCGCATCAAAATCGCCAGGCATTTATAGAGGAAGTGAAGGATCAGCATTCGGATCGGCTGGCGTGTTGCGGTCCAATGCCCTGCTTGGTTGTGATTGGCTGACGCGCCACCACCTCCAAATGCTGCCCATCTTTGCGACAAGAACCCATTCCTGCTAAAAATCTATTTCTTCATTCAATACTTATTTTACAACTACTGCAGAAAAAATCGATCTCTCTGTCCTATTGTCGTCTACTCACTCTTTATGAATCTTATTCACAACGGCAAAAATCCATGTGTAAAAATTAGCGAACATTTGGTACTAAGTAATTGGCCAGTTAATTTTTAAAAGCGTTGAGCTTGGTACAGAGAAAGGGGTTTTTTTGCTGAGTTTGTCAAATTGAGAACATGTCCGATTAACGAAGAATAGTTTTCTTGGCCTGTTCCTTGGCATACTTATCAGTAGCCGGATTGATGAAGCTCCGGACGAAAATCGATCAAATCAATCGATAATATCCGATTGATACTACCAATCTTCGATTCATGAAAAATAATTTTGTGTTGTTCTTAGCCGTACCTCCCAGTTAACAAATTGAAGAAACTCTGGAGGAAAATCGATGAATCAATCGATAATAGCCACCAGCCGATCAATATTACCATTCGTTTGTGGACCCTGATCAACGATCAAGGTATTCGTGTGATTTCCATAGCAGGCTTCCATCTCCTCAGTAGGGAATGATAATGTCGACCGAGATGTGAAACCTGCTCAGAAACATATTTGGTCGGACAGGTGCACGGACGCACAGACAGGTGCACGGACGCACATTACCCTTTGCATGTAGTGAGCATTTATTCAACCAATGATCTTGAAAATAAACAATAGGAAATTATTTATGCGTCTTTTGAAGACGCTTTTCGGCCCATGTCGCGAATGTGGGCAGCATTGAGAGGTGGAACGCGCCAGCCAATCGTGACCAAGCAGAGTACCATACAAACACATGCCAGCCAATAAGGGTACCAACTATAAACTTCTTCTCTCTGCATCCCCATTCGATTGGGTCTGATTGATGGGCTCGATCCCACCTCCTAATGCTGCCCACCATCGCGTACCGTTTATTATTGCTTTTCTGATCTTCTTTAGAGTTGTTTTTAACCAATGGCCGCTTTTTTCAGCCCGCTTGCGTCATCCCGTGTCCAGTTCGCGTGCCGGTGGGCGTTCCCTGTCCCATACCAGCGCCAGTACCAGTGCGTATTCCGCAGCCGGTACCTGTACCGGTACCGCAACCGGTACCGGTCATCTGTCAGCCGGTGCCGATTCCGGAGCCGGTGCCAATTCCCTGTCCGCAACCGGTGCCAGTGCCAGTGGTCGAGCCTGTGCCAGCTCCCGTACCCGTTCCCGTTCCAGTCCTCTGTCCTCCACCAGCGCCTTGTTGTCCCTGCTGTCCTTGTGTAAGTTTTTTTTCGTTTTTATGTTTTTATCAATATTTGGGAGTTTAGTAAAAAATAATTTTTAGTGAACGACTACTAAGGGACGAGTGAACAACTGCCGTTCTGCAACTGCCCTTGCATCATACATTTCAATGTTGCCTCCATATTCAGTACAATAAGTTATTGAATAAATTCGTTTTGGAGAAAGATGAAGGAAGTATGAGTCCCCACAGACATTACAGACATCGTAGATTTTGTCTAATGTCATTTATAAAGAGAGCTTGAATACAGAATAAGGCTGTTCACCTCTCTGACTCTTCTTCTTTTCAATGCGGACGAAGTCAGAAACTATGTTATGTATGTTTATTGCGAATGCATCCTGATGATATCGATCAAGAAGGTTTTTATATTGCCTTAAGGAATTGGGTATGATGTGTTTTTAAGATAACTTCAAAAATTCAGAGTGTAAGGCCGGTATAGGTATGATAGTAGGCTTTGGACCTAGACTGCAAGTCCACACCTAGTTAGCAGGTGTTCCGAACACAGGTGTAGAAAGAAATTTTATTAACACAACAAAAAAAATCACAAAGCACAATAAATAGCACGCAGATCGTCGAACGGCAGTTACACACCAAGAGGTCTTGGGCTCGGCCACGGTGGACTTCTAGAGGAGACGGCTACTGGCTCGGGGATTCCTAACTCGCCACGAAGGCAATCACCCCACAGATTTACTTAAGACTTTGCTGCACTGTGCACCACCACGAAGGGTTCACTAAAAGTTTGGTGCACGAAGCACGACCACAAAGGAGATAGACAGAGCTAACCACAGCTCGTGCCGGCGCAGCTACAGACGACTGACTACTTTCCTCTCACTTCTTAAACCTTACTTGTTCGCGCCTAGATTCCCCGCGCGATCTTTACTGCCGTCCTCTGACCACCCCATTCCTCTACCTCACAGCCTTTGTTCCCCCTAGAGACAGCTGGTCAAAATCCCTACTGCGCCCGCCTCTTTAGCGAAGGTCTTCCCTGGGGGCTTGACCTCCTGGTCTGCTTAGCCTCTTTACCACACAACAGCCAGCACGGCAAGTGGTAAAACTGAGACCGTATACTGCTTTTTGCTCTGGGAAACTGGATCTTCCACTGGCCACCCCTGTGTTCGAGGAAGAAAAGGTATAGAACTCCTGAAGTAGTACGAGAAAAACCTTTTGTCATCATATATATCTTAATTAAATCATATCGTCTCCTAGGACGTTCAAGGGAATGTAGATTGAAGAATGTCTATCGTGAAGCCGGTGAAGGGGTACTGTTGTAATCATACCCATGTTCTCGTATCCAGAGCTTTCTTGTGAAGCTGTTTTGCACAGATTCCAGCCTCGCAATTTCTTGCTTATATTTCGGGCTAAAAATTGTGGTGCCATATTCTAGAATAGGTCTAACATACAACTTACTAACAGTTAATAGGTGTTGCACTGGATTTGTTCGCAAAAATTTGAAGAGGCTGTGCACAATTCGTTCAGCTTTTTTCGACATCATTTCAATATGTTTCTTGAACAATAGTTGACATAAAGCACAAATCAGGGAAGCTGTGCTACTAATTTGCATGTCGTCAAGGCAATAAGGATATCTAACTCTACTTACCTGCGGTCCTAGATGAAGTACTTGTGATTTTTTGCTGAGACAATGGAAGTTCATAATTTGATGAGCAATTCGCAATTACATTTATTGCTGATTGAAGAAAAAGATGGTCTTTTTGAATAGGAATAATAATTTATTCCAAGATAAAACGAAAACTCAACAGAATGTGTACATTTGTACACGACGATCCACACCCTCGACGGTGACGCCCTGCTCCAGATAGCGACGTCCTAGCTTATAGTGTACAGAACTCAGTATGAACCTTTATTATATGTTAGCACTGTATGAGGTGAGGGAGAGGTGGATGAGGTGAGAGGGCTGGCCCGCTCTCACACGTGTAGGTGGCGAGAACTGACAATCCTCCGGTGTGGGCAACGTAGACGTGACTCTCGTAGTAGGGGCGGATTACAAACCAACCCGAAACATTAGTAATCAAAAAGAAGCCAACTTGACGTAAAGCCATTAACATACTCCGGGAAAATCGTAGCTACACAAGACGGCTTCCTAACGAACATGACCATCGAGAACTTATCTTATGTTTAAGAAAAGCGATACTGATATCATTGTTCATTGGATTCCTTGTTGTGGAACACTGCCTATGTTGTTCATCCTTTACAAGAACAAGTGGATGCCCTACGTCAACACAGAAGAAGCGCAGGGCATAGTAGCCCATGCTTGGAGCTCCCAAGGTGCCGAGACGAGGCGAAGTGAACACGTGACGAAGGATCTCTACAGACGTCCGACGGTAGTTTGACTCCTGCTGGTGGACGGAGGTCGCACTTCCTCGCGGATCAGCTAATCCAGCTTCTCCTTCTCAACGCCCTCGTTTTGTTTGTGTTCTAAGATCGTGATTTCATCAAGAATAAACAGTTATCAGACTTCTCGTTTTCCAAAAGCGCTTCGTGTCGTCTCCCTTTACCGTGGCAAACGATACTTTTCTGAGGGGAGGGGACACCACCAAAACCCCAACAGAGGCATCTTCACTTTGATTCCATAGATGAGATAATTTTGATTTAGGCCTATGGTATACTCCCGCGTCGCTCCAGCGACGGGCGCGGGGCAACTGTCAACGGCGCGCCTTCGCTGCAGTGCTCAAAAAATTTTGAATAAGTTACTTGCAAGCTGCATGCGGGTCACAGATTGCCTCAAACTAGTCATTTGTAAGTTGCTGCAAGCTAGCAGAAATGTCGCAACTACGTTACACGAAGAGCCCTGCTTGTCATTCGTAAGCTGCTGCAAGCTAGCACAACATGTCGCATGTAAGCTACACGAATACCTCTGCTAGTACTAAAAATAGGTAACCCGCACTTGTAATGGTTCCGTAAACTTTTTTCAATACTCATGTTTTATTCACTTGAGCAACTCGCACAGCCTTCAACGATAACCATACAGCCTTCAACTATGCAAACAATGAATTGCACCAACCACTGGGTTGATTATGTTTTAATGTCTTACACGAAGTTGCCTCGTAAACTAGTTTGCTTCTGGTTATGCAGCTACCAGTGAGTCAGAGTGGAGTGCCTCCCCCCCCGTGAGGATATAGGATAGGATATCCGTTCTATTACTATAGCTCTGGCTAACAAGCAAAACACAATCATTAACTGTTTTGAAACGATTTTCACCCATCACTCCTTTCGGGAAGTCTAGAAAGATGGGTCGACAGATTCATCTCTGGAAAATGCGGTGATTCAACTCAACAACAAATAAAACGGCAAGTAAATATTCATAGACTCCTTTATATATAGTGGGACATAGATAAAAACTCCAGCTGGATATAATACAAACCTACTCTAGCCGCGTGAAACTGCCAAAGTGAAACAAAAACGAGGTGGACTTCCTACCTAGACTTGGATCCCCTTCTTTTTGGGAAAAGGCTGAAGAAAATTAGGAAATGGATTTACAAATGCAAACAGCTAAAAGAGATGAGGGAGGAAACAAGGAAGATGACAGAAAGAATGGCAAGACTGTCCGGTAGAGCAGCTCCGATTTCGAAACATACACCGTACGATCGCGTGCGCGTGTGAGGACGCCCCCGAATGACCGCGTGCGCGCGTGATGATGCAACTTGCTGCAGTGCAAGCTTGTACGAAAGCTTCTTGCAAGCTTGCAATACAGTTAGTTGCGTGCAAGTTTAAAATTCCTGGGTGCAAGCTTGCAAGTTAGTCAACCGCGAGCGATAAGTCGCAAGTAACTTGTTTTCGAGGTCTAAAGGCGCAAGTAACTTGTTCAAAATTTTCTGAGTGGCGGACGGCGCAGTGGGGCGCGGTTGTCAATTGACGCGCCATCGCTCACGCGATGCGTCGCAGAGGAGTATTATACCTCTGCGTCGCGGGAATGAAGCATACTCCCGTGCCACGCGCAGCGGTGGTCGCAGAGGGGGGAGCGCTTGTCATGCCCTGTTCTATGCACTTCCGCTCATTTATTTTGACTCTTCCTTGGTTCGTGACCATACCACAGCAATTTCAACACACGTCTGGTGATGTTGGGTGGTCATGTGATGTCTCTGTTGTTCTCCTCGTAGGGTTTTCGTCGTGACTAGACACATTTTGGGTTTTCTTCAACGGCTTAAACAGCTAGTTTTTTGAGCAGATATTTTTCTAGGCCGTTTTTTCCCACTTTTGTGCCGATCCTCGCATTTTTTTCGCCTCTGAACTTCCTTGCTGGCAACGAAATTTACATTTCTGTGCCGGACAAGTCACAGGGAGGTTCTAATAACATGTTCAACTAGGAAGATGCTGTGCTGGACACGTCACAAGAACCCTCTCGTGTCGTGTCGAGCACAAAAACGTCGGTTTCTGTGCTCGACACGACACGCCAGAGTATACCATAGGCCTTAGAAAGTGTATAGGTTAATTTAAAGTGATCTCACTTGAGCTGTGAGATAGAAAGAACGCAGTTTAAGCTGGTTCAATCTGAGTTTGCAGAAGTTCATTTTGAACGCAGCAAGCAAAAACGTTATATAGACTGCTGCAAGAAGACAGTTACACATCCGTTAATGAGACGAGCGTTAACGTGCAATAACCATATCGCGATATTCGAATTTAGAAGCTCCTTTAATTGTAAAGAAATTGGAGCAAAGGCATTTCGTAACCTTAAACGTGCTCTCAAGTTCTGAACTCGAGCCGGTTTCCTACGCAAGCTTGCCTGCACTTGTGAAATTCCGACAACTTTGAAATATTGCACTACCATTTAGTAATTCTCTGCACTCGTTCATGATACTCTTTACCAGTTCTGTAACCAACGTTTACTTTTTGAGACCCTGCAGCATGATGTTACAACTATGCGCTCGGTTTTATCGCCCTTTTTATATCGGTGTGCTCTAGAAGTAAAATGCAAACCGATAGAAATATCAGCGGCTAATCCTTCCCATATGAAGTAGTTGCCAAGTTCGACCCTACATGAATCTCCGTGTGGACCGTTGTCCAGTTCTTTATTGTAGTGCTGAACTCGATACCGAAATCTTTATTGACGACTAACGTTTCGGCGATGTCACCTTCTTCAGTCTGAAAAAGTCCATAATACGTTGAAGCTATTAGGCCAAACATCGCCGCGGACCTAACAAAAATCCAAAGACCTACCGAACAGCAACCCTTACAGAAGAGAGAGGAAAAGGGTAGCTACTTTACCGATGTATTCACATCCCAGCTGTTCTACGTTATTAGGTAGACAACCACTGAAATCAAGCAGTCTCCTTCATTACATACAGGGCAGATGGTGTAATTTGGGGTTGCGCAAGTTCGGTCGTACAGCCGGTTGCGCATTAAACGACTTTTCAGGTTAGCAGGAGGTATATCTACAATTTGACACAGTTTTCCAATTCTACCCTTCTAATTTTCTAATTATATGTCAACCTTCTAATTCTACGTCTAGCACTTTGACATCGTTTTCCAATTCCTTTACAGAGTGTCGCACCTTTCAAACCCCGCTTCCAATCACGAATGGTATGCGTTAATTCTTTTAGGGTTAACATGAATTTGTCATGAAGAAATTGACTGGACGTTATTACCAAACAGAACGTGGATGCAGAGAACTCATCACTCTTTCTTCAGAAAACTGCTTTCGATGTCTTTTTACTGGCTAGATTTGATCTATCTTCAAAACGTGGATTGCGATGTTTCTTGCTAGCTTTGGACCTGAAACGGAGGAACACAGCCTCCTTGACAGGAGCTTATTTTTTGATATTGTATTGCACTTGTTTTTTTCTCTTAGACCTGTTTGGTTTTAAACGGCAGGCCCTATAATGCTAGAAAAATGGAAAAGTTAGCTAAGCAAGGAGCTAAGTCGGATTTGAGAAGCGTGTGGACGAGACAGTGTTGTAGTGAGTGTAGGCATCGATTCGGGAGTGTCCTCAGCATGTTGTAACAGTGACAGTCGTTGTTTCATACCACTGGCTGAAAGATATAGAAGAGATCTAGGAATGCTGTGGAGCTCGTCTTAGTTCGATCGCCGGCCGAGTGGTGTCGGATCCGGCGCCTTTCCGCCTCTGAAGAGTTTGTTTTCTTCTCCCGTCCCTCCCGTGCCTTACATCCGTTGCCTGCTGTCCATGAGCGCCTTTATTGTTAATAAATATCTTTATTAACAATAGCATGTAGCGCAGTCGGAGGAGGCGCCGGCGGTCGCGTGCACCCGATACCAGGTTCCTGGTTCGGATTTCCCGCCCAGGCCAACCAAGGCTTCCATCCTTCTGGGTCGGTGAATTGGTACCAGACATGTCTAGGAAGGATAGAACGGTGACCTGTTAATCGGCTGGCCACCGCAAGTCATAGTATGGCCAAATACGCATTCAAGTCGTCTCCACGACATCTCGTAGAAATAAAATGCGTGGCGCATCCAAAAAAAGGGATTGAGTAACGCCGTCCTTTATCCTTTATCCTTATCCTAGATATCTTATGTTATCTGTGTTTTGTTATGTTAGGGCCTAATAGGCCGTATGATCTACACGTGAATAAGCCTTGGGGAGAGGTTTATTAGATTATTAGGTCTTCTGCTACAGTAACACATAGCAGCATCAAAAAACAACTTTAAAGAAAGTGGGAATGAGCTATCAGAGGAGAGTATTAGAGGGGTACATCTTTGGTACATCTTCATAACTAGGTTCACATAAATGTAGACGCCAATTGGTTGTTGATAAAAGATCACATTTACGAAAGTTTATGATTTAGGACCAAAACGACGTAAATCGTAAATCTAAAAAAAGTAAATCTAAAATTGAGTAAAAAATTCGACAAAAATAGCAGTGAATCGGAAAGTCGTATATCGTAAAACGTAATTACGCACACTCCTGGTGAAAGCGTTTGCTAAATAGCTAGCGGTTAAAAACTTGGTTTTGTAGTACTGCACTCAGTTCTTTAATTACAGTTTACGATTTGTGGTGACACTATCAAGTGTCAGCAGTTTTTGTCGGAAGCCAACGATCCGAACACGGCCCGCTATCAAGTCCAGCGATGTAATCACGACCTTGAAGTACCGTATAAATAGGAACATCGTGAGGGAACAAGGACAGCGGCTGTTTCTTATGTAGGCATGGAGAGAGCGGTTGCTTCTTGTATGGACATAGAGGTCTGGGACTCTTCCCCAAGTAGGCAGCAGTTATCACTCCCTTATGCTTCGCCCTTCATCCATACTTTCCTCTCCCTATAGTACCGAAGTTGGTAGCGGTGGTAGTAAGGGTCTCGGTATTGAGTTAGTTTACTAATGGTTCGGACTCCTTATGGGGTCCGAGCCTTGCCCTTAAGGCGGTCCGGTAGCTATTTTCTTTGGTAGGATACTATGTTTGGATTTTATTGTAATTGTGTCATACCATGCAGATAAAATTTGATAAAATACTTGGGTTGGTTGACTTTCCGGTTAATATTCAGAGCCCTTGGATATTACAGTTTAAAGTTGTATTACCACTTGCTTTCTGCAAATGTAATCATAAGTATATGAATAAATCTAAGCCTCTTTCTAATGCTGTGCTCGCTAACCTAATACTCCATCTTCTTGAAGGATCGCTAGTAAAATTTTCTGAGCAAAATAAAATCTTCCGAGCTGTCATCTGTGCACAATTTTTGATCAACCAACCCTTTTTATTCAAAGAATATGGACAGTACATAAGCAGAACCAATGTTGTTAAATCATAGGCCTGCCATTGATGCTCGGTGCCGACTGAGCCGCTTATTCTGAAAGATTTCTGGATTATTTTGACTGCTGTTAAGGATCTTTTAATTCTCATGTTCTTATGTGGCTCCATAAAACTATAGAATACCACGGCCTGTGCTTAGATTGTAATTAATCTACCTCTGCGATCGAATCCTCCAAATTCTCCTCTGCGCTCCATTCCACGACGGTCATGTCGGCCGTGATGTCTGCCGTGGTGACCATGTCTCGGCATGAACTCTCCGAAAATATGCCTCAGGGTGTGGTACAGCTGGAATTGTAATATCCATCGTCTTGTATATCAACCGAAGAGTCAAACAACACAATTATTTCATCAAATTTATCTTTACTGCATGACATAATTACAAAAAAATCATACATCCTATATCCTACCAAAGAAATGGCTACCATTCGGCCTAAAGGAAAACGCTAGGAGCTCATAAGGGAGTCTCGAGCCATCTGTTCGAAACCCAATACCGAGACCCTTACAACTACCGCTACCCACTTCTGTAGTTATAGGGTGAGGGAAGTGTGGAGGAAGGAAGAAACATAAGGGAGTGCCAGCTGCTCCTACTTGGGGAAGAGGCCACACTCTCTATGCCCATACAGGAAGCAGCCACTCTACTCATGCCTACATAGGAAGCAGCCGCTGTCCTTATCCGCTCACAATGTTCTTATTTAAACGGCACGTTAGGATCGTGATTACATCGTTGAACTTGATAGCGAGTGTTCGTATCGCTGGCTACCGCTAAACCTGCTTACACTCGATAGTGTCACCACAAAATCAACGCTTATGTGCAGAGGCTAAGTTAAGGCTTTTAAAATTTTTAAAGAATTGTTTGTTTTCGAAATAGTACAAGTGCAGATCTAGACTTCTTCCAACCTTTGGATCTTCTTCAGTAAGTTTTCTCACTGCTTCCCTCTGTTCAGCTGGTGTCTGGTTTTCGTTCTCCATTATTTCCGAAAACTTTTGTAGAGCCTCTGGAAGCTTAGCAATCAAATCGGTGACGTTCTTCTTCATCTCCTCTCTGTGCTGGGTCATGTTCTTGTTGAACTCCTCCAATTGGTCCTAAAATAGTAATATTTTAGCATGGTAAAGAAATATTGAGGCGAATTACTGTCGCCTCATACCTTAACACTGTATTTCTCAGCCCATTCTTCGACCTCTTTCTTCTGTTCAGCGATGGTCTCGTTCTTCCTCATGATTTCAAAATACTCTCTCTGAGCCTCCCTGTCAAGATCCTTCAGGAAAGGCGGTGGTGGCGGCCCATGGTGGTGATGGCGATGGGGTCCCCTTCTTCCTCTATGACCGCATTCCACAGCAGCCAATCCGAGTGCAAGCACAATAAGTATGGTTTTCATTCTGGAAAGCTCCCAAATCGCTTGGAAACAATCGGGCGAAAGGGAAAGAAGTAACGCTATTACTTCTACTGAAGGAAAAAGAAAAGGATGACCAAAGAAAAAGAAACAAAAAAGAAACAACAACATTCCATGGGATAAAGTTTTCTCTGCTCTCCACGAAATGACCGATATAGTTTCTTAACATGACAGCATGGTAAGATGGTGCATTACCGGAAAAAGAATGCCATAGTACCTGTTTTTAAGAAGTGGAAATGTCCATGTCAAGAATGTGGACAACGCTGGGAGGTGGCAGCACGCAAGCTAATCGCAACCTATCAGAGGACCGACCGAACACTCCAACCAATCAGAGCAACGGCAGCATACTCCTCCTTGACTGGTATGCCCAATTGATTCGGCATGATTGGCCGGCGGGGTCCCACCTTCCGATGCTGCCCACATTTGTGAATCGGTGCGAAATTATGTAGTATGTGTATGACAGTGATAAAGACAACCCAATCCTGCTGGAGATGAAGGAGCAGCGTCTGAGGTTGACATATTCCTTGAAGGCTAGAAAGTCACCCAATGAGGTTGGGCTTAGCATTTGAGTAACCCGGAAAGTGCCAAAACCGCCACGATTAGGAAAGCGGGGAGAACGTCGTCATGAAGATATCGCTGAAGTTGGTGATACACCAGAATTCTGTTATTTTTATTCAATCGTGCCTCTCCCTGGATCCCTGGATATAGATATCGTACGACTCCCTCGATTACGGCAGGTGAATGTTGCCGAGCCCACCTTGGACAGAGAACAAGGGATGAAGACAGACGAGAGCAGACTGTGCACCGTGGAGCAGATTTTGGAAAGATTTTTTCTCCGTGGAAGCAATACGCGCTCTGCTCCATTCCCCTCATCGAGTTGTGAAATCTCTTCTGAGACGGGTGCGGCACACAATCATGCTACGGTCATCCAAGGCCTATGCTATACTTCGGCGACGCGTCGGCGACGCTGTGTTATTCGGGCTGTTACTCACTGCGTAGCAGCCGCGTAACACTGCCGCCGACGTCGCCGACAACAGCGTCGCCAAAGTATAACTTAGGCCTAACGCGTCGTGTCGCCTGCTACAGTAGCGGGCGCAACCGTAATGCCATAGTTTCACTATGAGCCTTAACTGTGGCTGGAAGGTTCTGTATCCCAAAGCCTCTTTAAACCAAACTCTTTAAACTTTAAACTGAAACGCACTGAGGTCATCCTTGTGAGAAAGCATGAATAGGCACCTAATCCTGGATACGAAAGAGTTGATAAATCGCTACTGCAGATTTATCTGATCGGGTCCTTGCCAGAAGCTTACCGGCCCCGGATTCTGGAGGACGCGGTGAAGGTTGCCGGTATATTGACGGTTGTTCCATATTTGCCATAGTCACACCAACCACCAGCCGAGCGGCGTTTTAAGGTCCCCGCACACTTCTGCGGCGTTGCCGCGCCCTATTCTTAACCATGGGGCAGGGACGCAGAATGCCCCGCCGGCTGCGTAACTGCCCTATCCTTCACCATAGCGGCTAGCGGCGTTGCCGCAGAAGAGTGAGAAGAGTCTTAACAGTCTCACTCGGTGAAAATCCAGTGCGCTGTTTCGACATTTCGACACCTTTCTAGGGAACGAGACTTCGCAGCAGTGCACCATTTCAAGGTACGTTTTTGGGTTCTCGGTGCCATTCGAAGCGCGATGTCTTCTAATGCATAATTCTTTCCATATCATTGAAATTTATTTAGTATTTATTTGTGTGTAGGCTCTTACCGCTCCAGCCCGTGCCTGTTTTCGTTGTTTGCTGTGGGACAGCTAGCAAAGCGGCTTTGGGGGAGGCACCAAGCAAATCCAGGACCGGGATCAATATTCTGACGCTCTTACAGAATGAGCGGTTCTTCGTCAAGAATTTAATAACAAGGATACAGGTTTAAGGACATAGATCAAGATAGGAATTGCGGTGGCAAGCTTATAGACATATCAGTTTCCTCCCCACCGATGCACAGTTCACTGACCCCGCGGGATGGAACGCATAGTTCGCTTGGGCTCCTACATTGCAAGGAGGTGATGGAAAACGCAAAAATCGAAGTGGAAGAAATAATAAGCTACATTAAGTTCCCCAGAAATTTACGCTCAAAGGTGCATTTTCTTTCAACGTAACTTCTTAAACGAAGCTCGAAGACAACTCAATGACAGGAGTGATATACCCAAAAACAGGATTCAACTTAACAGGCGAAACTAAAGAGAAAAACTCGCAAAACCCCTCTGTGTATGCGTCCGACTATTCTTGGCAACGAGCCCAACTCGTTGTAACCGGTCAGACATTAGCAGTGGAGCGTTACCGGTACTTCATCGGGTCGTTTACCCGATGCCTAGCCGGGTAACCGTTGCAACGCCTTACCGGAAACCACGCAGCGCGTTGATGAATCGCGGTAAGTTCCATTGATACCAGCCAGTAAATCGTTAATGAGCCCTGCTTAACACTGCTTACTCTTAGCTTTAGGGAGAGAAAGATACATGTTGACACTCTCGGCGTTCCATAAGTCATCATAAGTCGCATCAACTATGCGGGAATTCAGTCAAGAACTTGCGATAAATGATCTGGTTAGCAGCAGATAGTGAGAAAGACGCGTTTCCGGTGGAGCATACAATTACCTACCGGCTAGCTACAAGAATCTAATAATAACTGTTACACTTCTGGCCAACACCTATAGACTTATTGCACCTGTAGGAGTCCGTAGGAGTCCCTAGTAGTGTCTCCCTACAAGGCTCGCACATATCTGTCTGTTTGCTTCGGCCTTAGACCGAGAGGTTCCTACTTATATTGACGATTGCTTTGTCGTCTGTCAAACTCAACTCGAGATGGATACTTGCTTTGAGTTACTTAACCAGCAGTCAACGCACATTAAATTTACACGGGAGAAACCGGAGAACTGGCTCGCATTCCTCAATGTGCAGGTCCATCTTTCTGAGGGGTCTACCGAACCAGGTGGTACCGGAAGCCGGCAAGCAAGAACATCATTGTTCACTGCGCATCGGCTCACCCATCAGTATAAAAAGAGCCATTGTTATGCTTCTTACTGCTCGAGCGGTTTTATCTGATGGTGAGGCGGCAGAAAGGGTCTGCTCTGTGACGCACCGCATCTCGATTCAGACTGCATATGCTCCCATTGGCAGGGCTAGTGGGCAGAGACGACAGCCAAGAATCGCTGAGGAATCGCAGCCAGAACAATCAAGAGTCGCATTCTGTGTCTCGTTCATTTCGCACTTCCTGACCGCAGCCATACGTGCCTGCGTTAGCCCTAGTT
The DNA here is from genome assembly GCA_947359475.1 of Heligmosomoides polygyrus bakeri. Classification (NCBI taxonomy): domain Eukaryota; kingdom Metazoa; phylum Nematoda; class Chromadorea; order Rhabditida; family Heligmosomidae; genus Heligmosomoides; species Heligmosomoides polygyrus. The sequence continues at coordinate 108,522,592 of OX375865.1, forward strand.
TATATTTGCGCCGCTGCGCGGCGCGGCACCATTGCCGAAATAAGCCGCATGAACACCTGGCAGCGGCAGCAGGCAGCGGCAGCAGTGATTAAGCATAGGGGCATCGATTCCCGCCAAATCGATGCCCCTATGCTGCCACGGCTGCCGCTGCCGCCGCTGCCGAGTGTGCATGCGGCTATAGACGGCGCGAAAAATCGATACCTATGGAGATCGTCGTGCCGCGGTGCGTGGCGGCGCAACTGTAGACTAGGGCTTAGGAAGGTTGAGTTGCAAGACGGTGTGAGGGTGGTGGCAGTACCCCTTAACAACCTTAAGGAGCAGCTGCTCCGGATCCGTTTGTGTAACCGCCTATGCACAACACCATCATGTGTTGTTTGTCTTTTTGGGAATACTGGCGACTGTCTAACGTCTGGTGTGGCGTTCCTGATCAAATGTATGGAGCGCGGAGAGGAGTATGTGGGGGAAACAGGTAGACCGTAAGGCCTTGTTTAGTGTGCACGCGACGCGCGACGCGATGCATGCGTAGTGGCCAAATTGATCAAGCGACGCGATTGATCAATTCGGCCACTACACATGGCATCGCGTCGCGCGTCGCGCGCACATTGAACAAGGCCTAAAGATGAAGGAGCACTTAAACACGTTGCGCAGGTCCCATATCTCTACTCCCTTGGGCGAGCACAGAGTGCGGCGGCACACGAACAGCTGTTTTGGGGTGGAGGTCAAGATCCTTGCGCGTGAAGATGAGGTATCGGCGCGCTGAACTCTCGAGGCGCTGAACGTTGCGACAAAGCCCCCACAGGTCAATAGAAGGGACGAGTGCTTAGCTGTGACCCAAGAGCTGGCGCCGTACGTCGCCCTCTGAGGGTTTTGACCACTGCGTCATGACCCATTAGGTCCCAAAGGCGGGTGGTCCCAAGGGCTCTAAGCTCATTCACCCATCTTACGTCCAGCTAGGGTAACGGTGGACTCTTCTGCCCGCATCTAAGTTTAGAAATGGTTTCGATTTCTTACAGCATTGTTTTCGAAGTCAGCCTTTTAAATGGGCTCCTGTAGAATGAAATGGCATTTGGGAGGGTAGTTTCTCATGACTTTGACTTTTGCAGGCTCGGAAGAAGGTGACGACGCCGAAACGTAAGCCGCAATAAAGAGGCTACGCTGAACAAACTACTCATCTATAGCAACATCAAAGATGCCAAGGTTCATCGAGAGTCGAACATGGTTCCTTCTCATTTTAGTTCGGAGTGGCAGCATCTTAAATAAGAAGTGGAAAAAGATAAAAAGTGGACTGACTGTAAAAGAGAGAAAATGGTAAAGGAAATGACTAGACATTTTGTGCTACTGAGTTCAAGAACGGGTCAACCAATAGATTTAAGGTCAAAATTACCATGACTTGGGTAAATCTAACCAGATTAGCTAGATGAGCTGACAGCTAGGACAAAAGGAACTCCACGGCGTTGGCTCCTCGATTCAATGCAGCTTAAAAGCTGAATTATTGATGCTGATCTTTCCCAGCTCCGCCCCATGAATTCAGTTTTCGGCTATTCAAACAACTTCATCATTGCTAGGGGTTTACACATAATGCACTTTCCAATGAAAACGGTTCAATTGTTCACAAACATTTTATAATGTCTCGGCTGCACCTCGCAAATTAGAGTGAGTCATGGTGACCTTTTTTCCAATGCGTCAGATCTCAAACAGCCGAAATAGTCGAGAACATACCTGCGGCCTAAATTAAAGCAACTCTATCCTGGATTTCGTTGATTTTTCTGTCAAAATCAAAACTTTTCGCATCGCACTGGGCACTGCCTGCCACGATCACCAAATATTTTGTCGAACGCTGTGTGTTGGCACAACTGCGGCGGATGATGCCCTATGATGCCAGTCTGTACAGATATACGTCATCGACATTTAACAGCGGATGAATGCCTCTGTAGGTGGAGCTAGGAATAGTGCCATTCTATAAAATGTTCCTGAGTATTGCAACAAATTTGGACGACCTTGTTAGGAGATACTGGGTTGATCGAAAAGTCTTGCAACACTAGCACAACAATACTACAATACAATACAATATAATACAATATATAAAAATTCAGTCCACGATATATTCCCTATCTTTGTCTAAGATCCTGATCTATCTTTCAGGCAGCCTTTCAATTCCTTTCCGCCAGAATTCCGAGGGCTGTGAGGAAAAGGGTTCAGAAACCTCCATTTCCAGTTGACGTCCATCATCGAACTCTCTACCTCAAAGATGCTGCTTCAGAGCTATGCACAGGTGGTAGTCAGAAGGTGCGAGGTCTGTAGAGCACGGTGGATGGGGCAGAACTTCTCTGCCTAACTTCTGGATTTTCTCGCGACTCACTTTTACGACATGGGGACGCATGTTGTCTTGCAGCAGGTAGACATTTTCCCGTTCTGGACGTTTTTGGCGCATGGCGTCGGCCAAGCTCTGGAGCTGGGTAGCGTAGACAGATGCTGTGACTGTGGTCTCACTACCCAGCAACTCCCAGTAAAGCATGTCTCCTGAGTCCCACCAGCAACACAGAAGGGCCTTCTTTTCGTGGTGTCCACGTTTCGGTTGTCTTGGAGCCGGTTCTCCGCGTGGGAGCCATTGGCTCTTGCGGGTGTGGTTCACATAAAGAACCCGGTAACAATGCCCTTCAGAAAGTCCTTTCTGTGCGGCCGCAGAAGCAGCTACTCAGAAACACTGATTCGGCATACCTTGTCAGAGTCCCGTAGCTCATGTGGTACCCAAGACGACAAAGCTTTGCGGTACAGAAGGATCTCCAGCTGCTTCACGACGATGCTTTGCGTACATCCAAGTGTCGCCACCAATTCACGAGTGGTTGAATTCGGCTTCACCTTGAAGCTGTCTTCTTCCACCACAAAGGGGCGTCCGGAACGAGGTCTACCTTCCAGAGAGATCTCCAGCCTTGAAGCGCTGATATCAACGGGCCACTGTGGAATAGTGAATGACTTCCTCCTTGAATGCATCGCAGATATCGGAGGCTGCAGTCCTTGCGGAATGGGCTTGCAGAAATTCGTAGTAGACGATAGGTCGTCGGATGCTGCTGCTTATCGTTGACATTGTTGCTTCTTCGTACTCGACGAGGCCTTATTTAGTATGCTTGCAGCAATTTTTTGATGACAAAAAAGATTGCGCCGTGCACTCGTCTAGGATGTCTTGTTTTTTATTCGATTGAAAGAGAAATTTTTGTTTGCAAGGAGTTTTGCACATCAGTAAACGGTGCATATAAAGGAACTGTAAACAACACAAATATTCTCTCTTTAAACATCGCAACAAGCCTTTCCATCGCATGGTGCAATCCAGTCTTTTAAAGCAATAAATGATTTCTGCCTTTTTCGCTTTAAAACGAAGTTTAACTTGATATTTTTTTTTAAAATAAAGTCCAATTTGACGTAAAGATAGTATATAAAAGTAAATTCGATTTTGCAGGAGTGAATCTCGTCCTGTTCATGTTTGTATCGACAACGTTTCGGGTTTTAAGCTTTTTTTTCAAGAATGAAAACAACAATGCCTTGAGCAACACGTAAGAAGCGAACACTTCACAAAGAAACCTGAAAGAAAAATTTGTGACGTGGTAGCGCGTGAATGAAGAGCAGTAGTCTCCGGAGAGCTTAATATAAGACCTTTTCATACTTCGCAACAAGAGCGACTCGTCGCCCGTACAAAACATGCATATCGATTAAAACCGAGCGCGCGTCGTCGAAAAGTGTTCATACTCGAGCGACGGCGCTTTCCCTCCAGTCGCTCTTGTCACTCTCGTCGTTCCAGTCGTCACTTCATATTTCCGCGCGCTGCGCTGTCGTCGCTCTTGTCGTTGCTGTCGCGAGGTATGAGCAGGCCCATAGATGTGCGTGCTCGAAAGAATATAATCGACATTTCTAGATTTTTGAATATTCGTTCGAATTAAAGTGCCGATGGTTTTGAAAAGTGGAAAATTCGTTCGAATTCGAGCATTGAAAGGAAGTCATACTTGAATATTATTTGAAAATCAATTGATTTTTTTTCGAATATTGAATAAACTTCAACTTTTCAAGCACAGAACCTTATTCAAAGAAATTACCCGACTTATCGCGACTTTCTCGCGATCATAGGACGATTTGTGGGATATTGTAAAAGAATTTCGCTTTGAGCTTTATCAGATTGTTGCGCTACGCTATCAAAAAGCTCCTCATGAAACAGTCTTATGGGAAATTTCACATGGCGCTCTTCTCGTGTTCTGTTTTATTTATTCTTCGTACTAACTTCTTGTAGAACGTTTTTAGCTCTAGTGTGAATTGTGTTTATATAGTATACAGTTTTGGTTTAATTACCCAAGTTTGAGGTAAAGTGTGGTCTACGACTCGTGTATGTGTGCACTGAGGAAAGCGGAACTGAGACTGAACCACCGACAATCTAGCTTATTACTATTACTATTAGCTTACTATTCGAATGTTCAAACTCAGACACTGAAAGAGTTCATCTGCAGGTGAAAATGACGTATTTTGACGTCACGGGTGGAATGTGGGAGATATTCTGGGGAGGAGTTTCAGTGAGCGGTCTACGCTCGCGTGATGCGCTGCGCAAGCAATTGTAGTAGGTCTAAAGAGATCATTTTCCGGCCCTAGGTCTTATTCGAACGGCCGGTAGGACGAAGTAAGGAGCATAATTGGGCTGGCTTCTATAGCGTTTTGAATTAAACTGCTTATTCAGTCTTTTTGGGAAAGCATAAGGATCAAACAAAACTTTAGAAATAATGTTCAGCTGCGGAAAGTTTGGTTCCCGTGAAATAGTAAAATATTTAGATGAAATGTTTAAAACCACGATATCTTATTAGGTGAACCCACCGAAGTTTCCTCCCATCACAACGGTGGGGACTTTGTGCCAAATTAGCGGAATTCTTAGTTTTTCAAATTTTCAGCGTCCTGCGTTTTAATGAACAATTTTTCATAACAATTTTTTTTTGATCAAAGAAGAAATGGGTGGTTGTCGGAATATTGTTCTACAAAGTCTAATTGATGCACCTTAGATGGATATGATCAAAGATACGGAACCCTACACAAATATGTAAGTATCTTTCACTTGTTAAAATCAGCATTATGCGTATATACATCATCATAGTAATTTAGAAAGGGTACGGGTGCGGAGCATGCTATTGTATAATAATCATGGTTATATCTAAAAACCCAAGTCGTTCACTATCGCACATAACAAATGTTCGAAAAACTGCTCCACGAAGCATCTATGTGGTGTGCTTTATAGAAAGCTCTGTAAGTTTGTTTCCGACACTGCAGTGGTGTTAATATTAGGTTGTAGCGAATTAAATGGCACTGGCTCGCGCCATTATTTGGCGAGTCTTTACGCGTTCGATCAAGAACAAACCGTAACATGTGGCATATCATTTAGAAGCGCAAACTTTGCTCTACCGGTGAGTACCAAATTTTCTATGTAAAAGTGGAAAAACTTTAGAGTTTTATTGACTTTTTTGCAGATGGACAAAGGGTAATCCGAGGCATTTACTTGTATGAATTCAAGCTGGGCACTACAGCTAAGGAGGCGGACGAGAAGATCAACGCCGCATTCGGTCAAGGATGTTCCACAATTCGGACGGCGTATCGTTCGTATCAGAAGTTCCAGAATGGGGATGAGAGCTTGGAAGAACATGAAGGTCGTGGGAGGCATAGTGATGTTGACGAGGACAAGCTGAGAGATGTGGTAGAGGAGGATCCACACAAAGGTACCAGGGAGATAGCGAAGGTTCTTGGCGTCAGTCACAACACAGCTGCCCGGCATCTGAAGGACATTGGAAAGATCAAAAAGCTGGAAAGATGGGTGCCTCACGAGCTGTCTGAGGAGCAAAGAAACCGACGACATGAGATCTCGTCCGCACTGCTTCTACGGAACGAAACGGACCCATTCCTTGATCGCATCGTAACCTGTGACGAGAAATGGATAATGTACGACAACAGGCGACGATCGGCACAGTGGGTGGACAGCGATGAGAGCCCCAAGGTTTTCGCGAAGCCGGAATTGCACCAGAAGAAAGTAATGGTGACAGTATGGTGGTGTTCGCTGGGAATTATTCACCACAGCTTCCTCCCTCCAGGTGAATCCATCACGGCAGAGAAGTACTGCATTGAAATTGAAGAAATGATGAAAAAGTTGAAGGATATCCGGCCGGCCTTGGTAAACCGAAGGCGAGTTCTCCTTCTGCACGACAATGCTCGCCCCCATGTAGCACGAATGACGTTGCAGAAATTGAATGAGCTGAGCATTGAAACTCTACCACATCCTCCGTTTTCTCCCGACCTCTCCCCAACAGACTACCATTTCTTCAAGCATCTTGGCGACTTCTTGGCAGGGAAAATATTCAAATACCAACATGATGCCGAAAGTGCCTTCGAAGATTTCGTCAATTCCAGAACTTCTGATTTTTATGCTACTGGGATAAAAAAGCTTGTGCCACGTTGGCAAAGATGTGTGGAATCAGAAGGTTTTTATTTCGATTAATAAACTTGCCTATAAGCCGAGATATTAACTGTTTAATTTTACAGTGGTTCGGTGCCATTTATTTCGTTACAACCTAATAGAACAAGCATTACACGTTGGGTTCTATTGTTTAAGAGTCATGAAAGCTCAAAGTGCAAACTTTAATGGGTAAAGTGCAACATTTGACCTCTTTTTAACTAGAATTATATGTTTTTTTGCTATTGTTGGAGGAATAAAAATCTACAGGTCATCTATGATGATGACTACAGAGCTCATTGGATATCAGGATAGATCAAATCTAAAGCTTATCTAAACAGTACGCGTGGAAAGCGTGGTGCGTTTGACGTCCTCTCTAAAAAACCTTTTTAAATTCCCGCCTATATACCGTAATCCGGTAATCTGTAGGTATTCGACCGCTCACCTCTAGGTCGAAATCAGGTCACCTGCAAGTACATTGTTAGTTCACCCATTTTTCACCAGCAGGTGAACTCACCCAGTGCTTGAGAACAAACGAAATATGGGCTTATTTGATTTTCGATCATTAGAAAAAATTGATAAGTGAATGAATGAATTCGTACGTGCATTCGTCCGATGAAATTCCTTGAAAGCTCTAGTGTTTACTAACTTAACAGTTAATGTTAATGTTAATGTTTATTACGTCGCGAAAGGCAGACGCGAGATAGAAGGAGGACAGTACAAACAAACAAACAAACATCAGAAAAATGCACAATCAAGCAAGAATTGGGTGTGGTCGGTCTTCAAGACTAGAGTCCGTCAAACTTAAGCAACATTTTTGATGCGTACCGCTTGAACTGGGGTATGGAGTAAGCATTTGACAGGTTTTTCGTGATTCTTATGTAAGCGCTACCTGCTCTATGCGTAAAGAAGCAAGCACGAACGGATGATCTCGGGCAGGGCAAGGCTATTTTCATTATACTACCTCTAGTTCGGGAAGGCATCAAACTATATAATTTCATAATCACAGCCACACTAGGTTGGCGCAGAAGTTTATGAACGAGACAGACATCAAATAGCTTTCGTCGTGATACGAGGGATGGAAGATGCAAATGTCTATTTCTGAACACTGCGTTGGGGGTGTTGGAGTATGAGAAGCCTCCCATGCGAATAAATATTTTCCTAGTAAAATTATTTTGGATCTTCTCAATTCTGGAGGTATCTTTTATCCTACTAGGGTTGAATACTGTAGTGCTCGTTTCAACTAATGGGCGTATATAAGTCTTGTAAGCTCTTATTAAAAGAGCTCTGTTCTTTGTAGAAAAGACTTTAAATATGTGGAATGTACGCAAAAGCGCTATCAGTTGTTAAATCTTCTCTCGTAAATATTTATATCGCGAATCTTGCTTCTAAAGACGACATTGCAAACTGAATGATTCATTCCCAATAGATATTAATAATACACTGCTGAATCACAATCGAAGTGTTCGAACAAGCGGAAGATTGCCAGCCGAGTCGTTTTCATAGTGCAATGCTGTAAGGTGCCCTGATTGCTTGAATACGTCTTGCGGCACGTTTCTAGTTCAACTTTACCCAATACGACTCAGCCGAAGAGGGAACGACGACGTGGACGAGGTCTACGAGGTCTCTGTCTGAACTGACTGAAGGTGTACGATAGCACGTGGAACAGCTGGAAGAGCTACGTCATAGTTCGCACCGCCTCATGTAACGATTTTTAAGTCACTTTTCGAAATTGTTTCAAATATGATGCTTTTTCTGTGGTAGAACAGAAAGATGCTCAGGCAAGTAATCTTACAAACCTTTGGGTTCTGTTTGTGCAGTTTCCTGATTGCATTCGTACGCTGTAATCGGGTTTGGTTCTTGCTGTCCATTATCGCAGTATAGTTTCCAAGAAATGCTGGAAGCTTAGCGAACAGCTCAGCGACATTCTTCCTTCTCTGCTCTTTGATCGTCGCCATTTTCTTTTTGAAGTCGTTCACCTTCTTCTAAAATTAGGCAGTGTAGCATAAAATAAACGGTTTCTTACTGTCTGCTTTCAACTTTCCATACCTCGATTTTGTATTTCTTGGCCCACTCGTCGAATTCTTTGTCCAGCTCAGCGATGGTTTTATTCTTATACATGATCTTATAGTACTCCTTTCGGGCCTGTTTGCTGACGTCCGCCAGGTAAGGAGCCGTTGGTGGTGCTTTGTACTTGGCAAACCATCCTCTGAAACCGGTCCCCACAGCAGCCAGGCCAATAAGAAGAAGGACAAGCAGAGCTTTCATCCTGGAATTCTAATCTTCCATCTTTGAAGAGAAACGCGATATTGTAAAGCTTCGGATTTCAATGTAATTACTTGAAAAAAGCTAATATTTGTGTCTATGAAGGCGCAACTTTGCCAGCCCCCCATTTCTGGCGCCAACCTCAAAAAGCAGTTTATAAGGAATCGACAGACAGTGCACAACAGAGAATTGCATAGTTTGCCCCAATACTAAGGCTGGTGAATGTGTAAAATGTAGAGCAATCTATGAGATTAAGTGCAAGGCATGTAGTAGCATTTATATTGGGGCAACCACGAGACCACTGGAAGTTCGTCTAAAAGAACACCTAGCTGGTAAATGACGCTGCAACGTCTTTGCACCACTTGGTAAGCATAAAGTTGAGGTACATGAGGCAACGACTATGATATCGAGTGTAGGATGTTGGCGGTCGAGACACAGATTTCGCTTAGATAGAGAAGCACTTGAAGCATTGTGGACTTCTAGCAAAAATCCAGCAATGAACAACCGCAACCAGTGTTTAGCCAAAACAAACGATCTCCTCCCGCCTGCACCGCTCTGTGAGCTATAGGAATGACCAGTATGGTTGGGGGCACACTGTCCTCGATATTGTGACAATATGAGGACCGTGCAGTGTGTTCCATTCGCTACTCGTTATGACTGACCCAGAGTGGTAGTGCAATCGCTGCACACCGACGGTGGGACACTGCTTAAGTTGCTTGATAATTCGGGGTTTTTGGAGTGTGGTTTCAACTGTAGGTCAAAAATGCTAGCGCGAGTAGAGCGCTTGTCCGTATAATACACCAGCCTAACGCCTCAAGCCACTTTTAGGCCTCTGAAGACGACGACAGCCTCGAAACGTCAGACCAATAATAAAGATTCCACCTAAAGAACCTCGTTGCCAGAAGAAAGCACTGAAATATACATTACGAGAATGCTGAGGTTTAAAGATGAGGGAACTTGGAGTTTGCCACCTTCATTTTTCCATGTTGGATGAGGAACCGACCAAGCTTAGCATCAGAAGCCTGACCAAGCCCATCGTTTTGGAGACGCAGGCAAAGTCGAATTATTTGCAAATGCATAACGACTAAGTTCGGTGGCGCGGAACGATCGCAATTAGAACTAATCCCCTACTACCGCTTGAATTTTCGCACGCTTGCCACAGTATCCCCCAAACCTGCAAGTCATCCAAGCCGTTGTCATCGGAGCTCGTTTTTATCATTGAGCGCACAAACCTACAGACACCTCTTGGAAGGATAAGTCCGTTCCCATCGCTGAGTTGAGGGACGAATCAGACACATGACGCCCACTTCATCGAGCAACATGAAGCACGTTCGAAAGGATCATTTTAATAAATCCTCAATGGAAACCATACATTGTTGCTCAAAATGCAGTAGCCATATTCCATGAGCGATGGCTAGATCCCACGTTTGGGAGTAACCCACTAAGCAGAACAGACTACAGGCACAAAAGCCATCCTTGAGCTGAAGCAGTTTTTCTGCTTCCTTCGAAGTTAGACTAGTTTCTATGACTTGAATTGGAGCATGGTTTCCCTTGCGCGAGCGCTTAACACTGATTGTGAGACACGCATATCTCCATTAGATGATTCTGAGCGCACTAAAACTACTTTGCCGAAAAGTGCACAACTGGGTTTAGCGCTTTTCGAGCTGCTCAGTGGAGATTAGGCAGCGACCGAATGTCCACGTAGAGGCTGACGTAATCCACGGAGAAGAGGCAGCTAGCGCACCCTACAGTATCGCGCAAACCTGCACATCAATCCGCAATTAAAACGGCAGTAGGATATTAGTTCTAAGTAAGACTGTGCAAAACGCGTGAAGTAGTCTCCTCGTTTTCTGTCTCTGATGTGATCTTTCCATTCGCTTTTGTATTTTTAATCGCATACAGAGTTGACTTGCAAGCCGAGATTTTTCGCGTACGATTACCGACAGTCATGACTTTCGTTGAAACTTATAGAAACGCTACCGACGCGATACTTCAAGCTGCGATGCCAGAACTTCGCATTACGAAGGGCATGGGCGGCGAAAGGCCGACAAGCAGGCATGACTGTGGACAGACGATGTGAATGAAAAGGTTCGAGAGAAGAAAGCGCTCTATCATGTGTTTCTCGGAGACAAGTCAGTCGATAACTGGCAAAAGTACCAAGAAGCGGCAGTGGCCGTTGCAAAAGCCACTCATTACAATAATTTCTACGAAAAGCTCGAGTCGCGCGATGGCGAGCGGTTTTTGTACTGACTTGCGATAAACCGCTTTCGCCACTCCATGGAAATGGAGAAGTTCCATGGCCTCAGTGATGAGAACGGCCATCTTCTTATGGACCACAAAGAAGCGTTGAAGCGATGGTGCGATCATTTCGAGGAAATTTCTACTGAGGAGTTTCCTAATCCGGCTGTCCCTTTAGTGGCTCCTATCCACGGTCCCGTCTGCAAGATCAATGGAGGAAACCGATGTAGCTCTGAGGAAGATGAGACCGGGCAAGGCGAGCGGTCCAGATGACTTGCTACGGGATCGGGAAAGATGGCGACATGGCACCAGAAAAGTGGACCCTGTCATAAAGCGGGACAAACGCTGAAGACGAAGAAGAAGAGGAAGAAGAAATCCGCATTGTTCTCTTGTTGTATTTTAAATGTGGTGTAGTGAATCTGGTCTGAGATCGTTCTTTAGAGTTCGCGTGGTGGTGGAGTCCTGCGTCTATTTCACATCTGGTTCTACAACTAATACAAGAAGCGTTTTCGTGAGCTTCTGATATTCATCATTGTACGGTGCTCTTCCAATGCGGTCCAGTTTCTTAAGAATAATGAAGTTAAATGAAAAAGTCAAACTTTAAAAGTGCCTCAGAAATCTGAGAAGGAGATTTGTTCGACGCAGGGTTGCACCACTTTATTCGATCTACCTCTGGCGCGGTCACACTTTCCTTGGAGTCTGGAGAAAAAAGCTCCAATGAGACTGTAAAAACTACCGGCGATCCCACTCTAAGGCAGTTTCTTTACGATTTACAAAAACTAATGGAACCGCAAGGTTAACTAGTCACTGTAAGCTGTCGTTGACGTCTGCCGTGACGTTCGCCACGCTCCATCACTCTTCAAGGACACGTACGCTGGGAGGCGCCCAGGTCCCGACGCGGAGGGCATAGGTCGCACGCACGCGCCGCGACGCACCATAAACGCTTTCTCGCGCGCGCCCGACAGTCTTCGGCTTCGTCGTCGCGCCGAGCGGTCGGTCTGCTCTCCGCTCCGGTACTTCATCGTCAGCGCAGTGTCCCCCGAGCCACCGCCCTCGTGAGCGCAGGCTCCAGGGTGAGAGCAAGGGAGGATCTGTGGGTTGCGCTTGGGGCCGACCCGTAGGTAACGTGGCGCGGCTCAGCCTTAACTCGGAGGCAGTTGTGTTCCTATATTGATATGCATTGTGTATTGGGTTGTTATGAAGTGTGATATCTATAGCGCACTGTCATGTGACTCGAGAGTGGGTGAAGGATTATTCCGGGCGCAGTGATAAATACTGCAAAAGGTTGACTGGTTCGATTGTATCACGTGAGTGATGCGAAAATGGGTGAAGATCGCCAGGGGGCCAGCGCAGGTGCAGTCCGCAGGAGATCCTAAATAACATCCGCATTGGTATGAGGTGTGCTAAGTCGGGGCAACAACGGCCTAACCCTAACGTGGCAGGTAATGCAAGAGCTAGCGCGCATGGGTTAGTCCTCGACTCCGGTTGTGCCTCACAGATGGCCTAGAGTTGAGGGCCACATGAGTTCTACCAACGGAGCAGCGGACTCACCCGGGGTACGACAACGTCGGTGAATGAGTTTAAGCCCGAGAGGTTAGCGGACAAAAGGCCTCCTTGTTTGTGACCAACCGCTCAGGGGAGTCCGTTTAAAGAGGCTCTTGAAATAAGGATCGTGTACCAAGCACCTGCAATCGGAGTGCAAGAAACACCCTGCGCTTGCTCCGGCTGCGGTGCGTTCACTAAATAACTAGATACAGTGCCAAGAACAGGAAATAAATCCGCCAATATGTGAGTTTGGAAAGTAGATGAATAAATTGAAATCTAGCAAAGAAGCGCTGGAAGAGCGTAGCAGCTCCTCTTAGCGCAGCGCGATGTTGCCTTTTAATATAAACCTGGCGAGGCCGTTAAAAATTCATTTCATTTCGCTGTTCAGGGCTTATCGTCTCGTTTATGCAGCGTTTGCGGCGGTGATGTCGCAGCTCCTGTCACCTTAATTTCCATATGTATTATGTCCATTAACTAAATGGTGCACTTAGGCTTTTTGAATTTTAATTGAGCCGAAAATTTAATTCAGCCAGAGTCTTGTTTTGCAAGTGGTGAGAACGACCGTTGCTGCACCTGATTTCAGTGGGAACTTCTGGTTCTGCACGCTTAGAGAACTTGACTGGTCAACAGATTCTCATGAACGGTCTCCAAACTTTAAAATAAAGATAACATTAATAAATATCGACTAAATAATGTGTTTGCTTTGCTAACCTTCTTTAGACGAACTGCACTGTTGTAATGCTACAACATTTTTAAGCCACATTACACATTTCAGCCACGACTTTCGAACTAATTCAGAAAGCACTTCTGCGCCGCTAAGCCATCAGTGACTAGCTCACCAGGGAAGTGTCTCACCATCAGGCGTATGTCTGAATGGCGGAAATGAATACCTCTGTGAGAGTATCCACCTTTCACATAGTAGAAAAGTTTGTACCGTTTTTGCAAAATCCTTGAAGCCATGGAGCTAGGGACTCACAAAATTTACTATGGGGTCGTGTCAAACTACCGTACTTACTCACTTTGGTGGTACTTTCGTCCGCTGGAGGTCTTCTCGGCGGAGACCACAACGCTTCCAGACCGCTCGATCTCTGGCAGCTTGCACCCAGTGAAGTACGCGGCTCTCTGAAGGTTCTTTATAGTGAGTCTCCCGAGAGACCATGAGAGACCACTGGGGCGACCGCAATGGCGGTCGCCCCAGTGGTCTCTCATGGTCTCTCGGGAGCCATTCTTTGATACGGAAACTCCATCTATCGTCTTTTGTCGAAGCAGGTGTCCGGTCCAGCGATATTTGGACTTCTTCATGTACTGCAGCGGGTCTGCTAATTGCGACTTCTCCCGTAGCTCCGAGCTTCGTAGGCCTTCTTGCCATTGCTGACGAAGGCTTGTCCTCAGAAGACATCTCTCCAGTGCACGATGCGTAGTTTGCATTGCTCTGGCGATTGTCTCGTTGTCGGCCTAGGTTTTCGTCGCGTAACACATCGCAGGCAGTACAGAGGCGTTGAACATCGAGGCCCTGAGGCCGGGATCCTTGACCTGATCGGTGACTTCGCGAATCGAACTGAAGGCTGCCCATGCTGCGCGTCTCCTGTGGGCGATTTCAGGAGCGAGGTCGTTATCCATGTTCAGCTCTCTTCCCAGATAGACGTAGGAGTCCACCTGTTGTAGAGCGACTCCATTTAACCTTACGAGTCCCAGTCCCGTGTCACTCCACTGGTTGACCATAAATTGCGTTTTGGGCATATTCATGTCCAATCCAATCTTCATACCTGCCACATTGAGCTCGTTCAGCACTTCCTCCACTTGCTGGTAGAGATGAGAACAATATTGTCGGGGAAGCGAAGGTTGCTGATCCGTTTACCGTCGACAAGGTAGCCTTTGTCGTCCCAGTTCGAGTCCTTCATGGCATCCTGGAGTGCCGCTGTGAATAGTTTAGGAGAAATCATGCCTCCCTGCTGTACTCCTTTCCCGATAGAAATTTTAAGCTTTCGAACGAACAACTGGATGGTAGTCGATGTGTTCGAGTAGGCAATCGCCGAGAAGTCGGGTGTAGGGCCAGTATACCAGCATGCATAAGCGCGCTCAGAAAATTACCGTAATTGGCAGAAATTTCAAAAATGGGTATCGTATTCGTGACCAGTGTCTTAGATAACCTCCTTAGGCAAAGTTTGGGTGAAATTTTTTTCTACCCCTTCTCGACCTCGAGCAATGAGCTATCAGTTGCGAAAGCGGAATGGTGCCGCTTCAGATTTACCCATACCCACTCAGGGGAGCATTCACTCATGTCAGGGCTCAGTACTCACTTCCACACTGAGGGCATTTCTCCCAGAGGATGACGGCTCCTGAAGACCTGACGGCACGGATATCCTATCAACACTCGAAGCTTCAACATGTGGAAATTGGAGTGAGTAGTTCAGTATCACCAGTTTCTCCATGCAACTGCAAAATCCTATCAAAAGTGAACTCTGAGAAGGGCAGGCAATTTCTGACCGGAAAGAAAGTTCTGAGTGAGAACAGAGTTGACAAAGTCAAAATGTGAAATGTATAGGAGAAAACGAAGTTTCCGAAATCAAAATGAGGAATTTCCAAGTGAGAACGAAGATTCTGCGAGGAATATCGACAATTTCTAAGTGGATATATCTTCCTGTGGGCGGAAAGTGACAGCTACTACTTGAAGCGGTGAAATAGAAGAGAAATCAACGTTTCTGCATTCTCTCACTTCAAAAATGTCGCCAAAAAAGGCGTCATTTGTGGCGCGTCTTCGGGGTTGTTACAGATCAACTGATGACGTCATGTCGACGACAATGAGGTTTGCCATTTAGAAGTCAGTCGTCCACAAACCCGTTTATACTTCCATCGCTGCGCCGTTTATAGAGCCCATATTGATTTATCGCGTCGCTCGGCGTCAACGCCACTCGGCCGGAGCGAATCGCGTGAGCCCGCAACCAATCGGACCCTCTCCGTCGGATCGCGTCGCTTTCGAAATCGGCACGTTCCTATTGACCGCGGTGGATTGGGGTATGGTATTGCTGCTCCAGTTGTCCTTTGCCGTGGACCAGGAAAGGTGAGCACGATTACGAGTGCAAGTACGCAGTTGTGCGTAATCGCGTGACCGCATCGCCGACTGTTCGGAGGGGTCATCGTCGTCCGAAACAGCGCGATGGGGCGCATCGCTCCGGTCGAATCGAGTTGCTCGTCGATAAATGGATAGTACCACCTCGCCGCTTATGTGAACGGTGGCGCTGCCTCGCTACCGTTCACGTAAGCACACACTTCAAGTCAGGAAACTATTGCGTGTTGCGTTCTAGCTCTTCCGTAATAGTGTGGCAAACTCCTCGTTAAACGCACACAACAAAAAACTGCTGACGACTTGTCGCGGTACAGCCACACATCACCACCGTTGTGTTTTGCTCTCTGCGCCCTCCTAGCTTAGAGATCGCGTCGGCGTCCCCGCTGACGTTCGATCGGTCTCTTGTAAGCCGCGATGAACGCCTCGCTGATCGAGTCGTGGTGCAGTGGATAAGCGGGTTGCTTCGTGCCAGGAGGGTTCGTGGTTCGGTTTTTCTACGTTGTAGCATCCTTGCATTTCAGCTGACTATGTGACATTTGAGGGGTTTCGACGTGTACACGATTTTGAGGCGTTTTTTGCGCATCTTCCAACCGTAAACCCTTCATCGCTTCAAGAGCGCAGAACCCAGCTTCGGAGTCCGGACTCCTCCTGGACGATGAGAGCAATTTCCACAGGGGGCAGTCGTGCTGCTCGCCGCCCACTTCCCGCCCTGCGTGCGCCGCCCTATTTGGACAAGTTTGCTGCGCTCGAAACCTCGTTAATTGGCGTGACGTCGTCCAAAAACCTAACAACTGAAAGGGGACGATTGGGAAGCGCATCTCGGGGAACTCTGAAGTCATTTTCCAGTCGGTTCGGTTATGGAAGCAGTTGAGGAAAGGAGAACGTCACTCTTCTCTCTAGATTCTTTCAATTTTCACCAAAATTCTTTAAATTTTCGCCTCAACTAGAGACTATGGGTGATTCCGGTCAGTCCTACATTGGCGGGACCAGAAGGAAGCCTTGGCGCTGCTGCTGAAAACTCTATTGTTCCAAATATGGTGAACAAGGATCTGACTCTTGTCTCAAGAACGAAATCAGTTCAGGATAGAGATGCAGGGAAGTGATTAGAAATGCGATGCCTCCATGTGAAGACAGGGACCCGGACATCTTGTCCTCAGCGCGCCACTCGCCCCGCCCCTTTCTGAGGGAGGTGTATCCAACGACTCTCCGCCATTTCCACACGAACAGCTTGGCTGCACCACACCCTAGAGTTCTTCACCTTGCCTGGTTCTGCGCTCGAAGCAGATGCCAGCAACGGACTCCCCCTCCCCCCGCCCCCTTGAGCGACGAGAGGTTCGCACGTGTTATGCTTGGAATGAAGGATTTCGCGCCCCATCGCCAACGTCCGTGTTCGACTGTTTGAATTTTTACCTTTCGCGCCCGAACAACTCGTCCGAAATCTCGTCCGCAGTTTTTTGCTTGTGTGCGTTCAACGGCGAGTGTGTGGCAGGACTCAGTCTAACTCGTAGGAGATCACTTTCTTCACTCGGTGTTGTATGATTGTATATGGCTTCGTATATGAATTGGTATACTAACGCAATGTCGAGACAAGGTTGAGTAAACAGTTATTGGATAGCGCGGCGCATGGCCGTGCAGCGAACTTCAGTACTATAGCAGTAAGTAGGTTATGTCAGAGCTGGGGCGCAGAGGCAAGAAGCGCTCGGGTTATTAAAGCAAAGACTGAATTGTTGGGATCAAAGGTGTGATCCCAAGGTCGGAGCCAAAGGGCCTATTCTTTTTAGGCAGCGACACTCGACGCTACACTTACTACGACGAAATTTTCACGGACGAGTTGTCCGGGGCGGGTTACGACAACCACAACGTGGTGGAACGCCACCGTATCGATTTTTGCTTTCTTTGCCGCGAGGGCGATTCTAGGACAACCCGCGCCGCATACGCCACAGCCTGCATAGTGACAAGGGGTGTTCTGCAGTGCACGGCTTCGAGCCCCGTGCTTCGGCGGTTGGGTTGATATCACAATTTTTGGTTGGGGTGCTCGTGGTATCCGGGCGGAGCAAAGGTTGAGTTGTGCTGAAGGGCGGGGCATTCTTCCGCCCTCGGACCGCGCTCCAGAATGAGCACCGCACCCAAGCCCATCAGCGCGCCCCGGACAACTCGTCCATGAAAACTTCATCGTTGTATGTGTAGTGTCGAGTGGCAGCGACAGGCACCGTAGGTAGCGCGTAGGTAAGACCCTGGCTTCCTAAGGCCATTAATGCCGCTAAGTTTTCACAGGAGCTGGAGTTCTACCAACGCAGCGGACTCCTACGGCTCAAAAATGTTAGCGAATGTGTGCATCCATAGTGGATTAAACGCGGACAACTTCCCCAAGTATATGCATTCCCTTTGTAAACTTAAGGCTATATCAAAGTGAAGCATTTGCCCTCTGTAAGATGATTGCCTGGAGAAGAATAACATAGCAAAGTATCATCGGCAACCTAATATTTCAAACACTTTTTAGCAATAGTTTATTAATGGTAGAGGTGCAGGTTTTTGAAATGGCAAATTGTTTCATAGTTACTGTACAATATCACTGATGGAATGACTGGCGGTGAGCAGCGAGCGTCGGCACTCAAAGTTGGTTGTCTCCGTAATCGGCGCCGTTGTTCACGCCTCCTGAAAGCAGAATCCCTCACGACTTCTCGCAGAGAAGGCTAACCAATCCCACAAACCTTGGAATCCACCCATGAGTCCTCCCTGTTGTCCTCCGATCATGCCGCCGAAGCCGCCTTGTGGTCCGCCGGTTATACCGCCGAAGCCGCCCTGTCCTCCCATTCTTCCGCCGGAACCATCTTGTCCTCGTTGGCCACCACCACCCATCATGCCGCCAAAGCCGCCGTCCATTCCTTCAAACAGAAATTCTATTAGAAAAGACAACCATGGTTAGCGACTTCTACGCCATTACCTCCTTGCTGTCCGCCCCGGCCTCCACCTCCCATCATGTCTCCTTCTTCACTCGATTCACTCGAACCTCCACGAGGTCCATGTGGTCTTCTTGGCATGGACTCCTTGAAGGCGGCTCTCAGGATGTGGTATACCTAAAGCCACTAAACATTAACCAAGTCAATCAGGTGAAAGGTCTGCAACATTCTGGAGCATGAGTGACGTACCTGAGGGTTTGTCATAGTCAGATTTTTAAGGGCTGTTCTCTGCTGAATGCGGGTCTGATCTTCGTTTTCCATCACTGCAGAGAACTGTTGTAGGGCAGCGGGCAACTGGCCGATGAGGGTCGTCACGTTCTGCTTCACCTCGGCTCTCATCTTTGTCATGTTCGTGTTGAACTCCTGCACTTGATCCTGAAAACAGTAGCATTTTTCCATGATGAAAGAAGGAGAGGAGAAACTTCTGAAGCAATTTTCCTCCACAACAGTTGAAGACCAGGCCCATTTAGGGTTCAAGCCCACTTAGCGAGCAGAAGTCATCTTCGTCATAGAAATACTGCGACCAAAAGGAATGAAAGTCGGCTTGGTCAATCCTTTTTGTGAGTTCGCCATGCCGTTTGTTTATATAGGACGTGGCGGAGGAAGCTTGAATCCGTCTTTGGCCTACTGCGGTGGCCAGCGGTGGCCAATTCAGTGTTTATTCTTCAGAGACTAGTCTACTACGAATTTACCCACCCCGGAGAGCAAGAAGGCTAGGTTGGCCTGGGCGGGAAAACGGAAACAAGCACGATAGATTCGCGCCATGCGCCATGCACTTAAGTTATAGGTAAACTCGTTGCGGGGCGCGTGTAGTGCAGTCGGAGAAGGCGCCGACTGTCGCCTGCACCCGATACCAGGTTCCTGGTTCAGAATTCTCGCCCAGGCCAACCAAGCCTTCCATCCCTCCGAGATCGGTGAATTGGTACCAAAGTTGTCTGGAAGGATAAAGCGCTGACATTCATATCGCCTCCACGACATCCCGTAGAAGTAGAATGCGTGGCGCATCCCAAAAGGGATTGAGTAACGCCGTCCTTTATCCTTATGCTTAAACTCGTTGCGACGCTTAGAACAGGGCCCTGCTATTTCTTCAAAATGCAGCCGAAAATGGACAGGAACTATGCACATTCGACTCTCCTTTCGATTAGGTCTACATGTGGAGTCGGCACCGTTTGCTACTGCGTCGAATTGCCCCTATGCTCTTGAGGTTATTTTGTGAATAAATTTCTTAAATTAGGAAAATATGGGAAATACCGTTTGAAGCGGCTTCAACACTTCTTAGAGATCCTTTAGCTTCCTTTGAAACAGCTAGCTGTGAGTATCAGCGGAAATTTGTCATTTTTAAACATGTGCAAAGATCACTGGAGTTGTTTTACGGTCTTCGTCATCCCCGCCTCTACTATTGCATTCCACAACAAAATCATTTTAATTCAAAGATGCGATGCTTTCAATCGAAATTTGGGACAATAAAGAAATAAAGCATAAAAATGTATCAAATTCTTAGGGCGCAAGGTAGCGCAATCGGAGAAGGCGCCGGATGTCGGGTGGATCCAAACAAATGTTTCGGGATCTCTCTAGATTTTCCAACTCTGCATAACTTCAGAAGTCTTTGAATTTGCCACTGAATTTAATTTCACTGAATAGTAACTAGGCGCGTCGAGCGCAGTCGGAGGAGGCGCCGACTGTCGCCTGCACCCGATACCAGGTTCCTGGTTCGGATTTCCCGCCCAGGCCAACCAAGCCTTCCAGCCCTCCGGGGTCGGTGAATTGGTACCAGACTTGTCTGGGAAGGATAAAGCACTGACTTGTACATCGGCTGGCCACCGTAAGTCATTGTATGGCCAAATACGCATTCAAATCGCCTCCAGGACATCCCGTAGAAGTAGAATGCGCTGGCGCATCCGAAAGAGGATTGAATAACGCCGTCCTTTATCTTTTATCCTTTTTTAATAATTTCACTCTTTTGCAAAAAATTTAGCATTAAAAAGCGGCCTAAATTCGTAATTTTTACATAGATGGTTTAAGTAGATCACTCAGCGGGTTTGTCTTCTTTCGCTAGCCCGGTCTAGCACTCTACTGCATTGGATATAATAAAAAAATAAATTTCAAAAATGATTTCTAAAATATTGCGCTTCTAATAGAAATTTTAACCGTGAAATATGGTAGCGCACTCGAAAGAAATCGTTGCTTATGCCAAACAGGCATTCAAGCATTCAAAATGCCTCCACAATATCATGTCGTAGTAGAGTGCGTGGCGCATTCCGAAAAGGATTGATCAATGATGCCATTTATGCTTTTTGTCGTTGAATTCCCACACTAGTGAAAATTAAGGATATATCTCCCTATAATGCTTTGAAAGCCTTTTTCTTTTTTATAAGAATGAAATTCAGTGGATACTCTTTTGAAAAAAGCTGGCAATGGAATGTTGTCATTTTTACGTGAATTCATAAAGTAGATCACTAGATTGCTTGACACCCTCGTTTTCCAACCCATAATAAAATCAATTTTAAAAAATGATTCCAAAAATCTGGTGCTTTGAAGCTACATTAAAGGATAAAAGGATAAAGGACGGCGTTACTCAATCCCTTCTGGGATGCGCCAGCCCATTCTACTTCTGCGGGATGTCGTGGAGGCGACATGAATGCGTATTTGGCCTACAATGACTTGCGGTGGCCAGCCGATGAACAAGTCAGTGCTTTATCCTTCCCAGGCAAGTCTGGTACCAATTCACCGACCCCGGAGGGATGGAAGGCTTGGTTGGCCTGGGCGGGAAATCCGAACCAGGAACCTGGTATCGGGTGCAGGCGACAGTCGCGCCTCCTCCGACTGCGCTACACGCGCCCTGAAGCTACATTGCTCCGAACAAATAGATACAAACGAAGAAGCGTTCAGGAGCCTCTTGCTATCGAATATACCAGGTTCCTCTACCTATGCTCTTATTCCTACTGTATTCGCCGAGAAAACGCTACCGTACCTGAACTCCATACTTCTGCGCCCATGTCAGAATATCCTGATTCTGCTGGGTGATAGTCTCGTTCATGTTAGAGACGATTCCGAAGTACTCGCGACGAGCATCATCGGTGACGTTTCTAAGGTACGGAGGTGGAGGAGGGCCGTGATGGCCTCGGCCACCTCGTCCACCATGTCCGCCTCGACCTCCTGATCCACCCCCACCTCGGCCCCCTTGGCCACCTCCTTGTTGGTCCATTTGACCCTGACCACACACCACAGCGGCGACAACGGCGAGAATAACGAGGGAATTGTTCATTCTGAAACATCGACGAGTGAAGCAGGAGAATTAGCTCCGAAAAACGCTTGAGAGATGCATCAGGAAGCTGCTCTAGGCAACTGATACCCATATGAGAGAAGAACGGATGTCAATGGTGCCACCTGCCCGGCAGCCTTTATACTCTATAGTTTTGGTGCGGATCTATGCTGGCTCCTCCCCGTGAATCACGTCGGGGCTGTGTAAACAGCGCTGTGAACCTTCACTGATCTCCGTAAACGCCGAAAACCAACTAGTTGTACTTCCGACAGAACCACGCTGCCCACGCGGAATATTAAGCACCGAATAAATCCCTTTACAGTGCCGTTTAGATCACTAATCGCCAGGCTTCCAATACTGTGAAATGCTGAAATTGCTGGGAGCGGCTGAATTTTTACAGCGGTCTAAGTGAAGCTTCTTTTGACCAATCAATATTTTTCGGTTGTTTTTTATTAGCTTTCGCTTTCTGTGTTTTTTCTAAACGATCCTCTTAGTTTTACAGAGTCGTTAACATCCTCGTCCCGACGTTTCTTGTTCCTTAAAGCCCTCCTCAGACTTTTTCGGCAGCCGCGTACGCGACAGAGGCCAGAACAGCTGCGTACGCGGCTTCCACTGCCGCGTGCTAGAGTTCACGCGGCACTCCTCCCGCTCGCTCAATCACCAACGCGGCAATGTGGCAACAATTCCTTGAATGATTACTGCCGCTGCCACCGCGTCTGCAGCGTAGGCGGCACCGCGTCTGCCGCATCTGCCGCCTAGGCGGCACATCAGCGGCAGGCCGCGCAAGGTTTTGCCTCGCGCGGGGACTCTGCGTCTCTGCCCCGTGCTTAAAGATAGGGCTGCCGCGTTGCCGCAAAAGTGTGCGGAGGGCTTTAAGGGCCTGTTCATACTTCATACTCCGCGATGGCAGTGACAGGAGCAACAAAGCAAAGCATATCTATTGATTTTTTCGCAACGTCCCTGATTGATTGTCGGGAGCAGATGGTGGCCGCCCACCGCTAAAGCGGAGAGCAGTGTAGGGAAATGAAATGTGGACTAGAGAGAAAAGGTGCTCAAATTGCGATGTGACGATCTTTTTAAGTAAATCTAGCAAATCTGCTCCAATCCAGCCCGCCATCCGCTCCCTCACGTCTTGGCGCCAATTCGCGATCCCGGTCCGTGGGCCCAATTTCAATATACCTCACTTCTTCTGTTCTGTTCCACCGACTGGTGGCTTCGTGTTTTCCTGTTTATCGTGTCTGTTTGTGAGATAAACGTTGTGTTTTACCCGTCTCTCTGTGATACTGTTAGGCCGTCAGTCGGTTGCTATCTCCATTACTAGGCGTTCGGCCGTGCACATGATACGTATTCTTCGCCCTTTCACTCTCGTCTCTGCCGTCGCTCCTGTCGCAAAGTATAAGCAGGCCCTACCTTCCCTTCACTATATCCAATCTTTTATTTGCTCGGATCGTCATGTCACAGAAAGCAAATGCCGCAAAGAAAACTTCAGAAACGTCGGGTAACTTTCATAGAAAACCCATGAACTCATAAATAGTGACGTAAACTTTCCACTTCTGGGGATTATATAGAGCTTTCTATAAATGAATTCATCGATGCCGTGCTTGTGAGATATGATGAACCCTTTATAGAGCAAGTGTTGTATGCTTTGATATCAAGGTTGCGGCAAGAGCTGTCGTAACGTGTTCAGACAGCAAAAAGAAAGTGATATCGTTGTGGAGTGGGTTACAGATCAAATCTCTGAGCTCGTCCTCTACATAGCAGCGTGACCTTGAAGGTAAGGTGAGTGAAATATTTGATGAGCTTCATCAAATGTGCCAAATGTGAGGTCTACTGTATAAGGAAATACGAACGCGGACGTGCCCGCAAGGTTAAAACAAGGTTAAAGTAGTGTTGACTACCTTCACACCCCTTCACCTGCGTCTCTATCTTCGAAGTCGCACTGAGCAACTGCTCTTTCCAACTAGTGGAGACTTCGTAACACCTTTGCCTTCCCTATCGTTCGTATTCACCGAGACATGATCTCTGACAAGGAGCAACGCGAATATGAATTAAGGCAAGAACACAGCGTAATAAGCAGCTAAACGGCCGTGTCCGGATTGTGTACCGTGGCGAAATGAGGCAGGGCGCTCGTTTGTTAGAAGTGTTACCTTCAGCCCTATTAGGGTCATCCAATGATTTCGTTTTCGAAAAGGTTGAAGAAGTGAGGCATAGTTTCAATGTTGCACTTTGCTGACATCACCTAGGGCAAAATTTTGGTCTCACGCTATCATTAGCTTTCAATTGGGGCTTATGATATGCTTCCTATTTCATGTAAGTGAACATGTTGTCGTTCTGTAATTGTGTTTTATGCTCTCCATTTGTAATTCGCGTTTCTAATACTTCTGTTTTTCTGCTCATAACCATCACTTCTTTTCATGCCAGTTTTGTTAAGACTTCTATCTCAGAGTAAAAACTTACATTTTCCTTCTTCTTCTTCATACAGCAGACGTTATGCAGCTTGCAGTGTTTGCCTGGCCACTGCTCTTCTCCATCAATAGCTCCACTAATAGCCCTTCGGTTCTTAATTTTTTTCAAATCGAAATATTCCAAAATATTTTATCACGCTATGGTTTAGGAAAATTTCCCCATCTTGTAAATGTGATAGGTCATCACGCTGTTGAGCTTCGATTTGTTGACGTTTTTGTTTGCTTCATCACATTGCGTTTTTTATCATGCTGTGTTTATTGGTTTCTTTCTGTTTAAGTATTGTGCGCACATTTATGTGCAAATAAACAAATTCCATAAACATCTCAATCGCCTGACTCAGCTAGAGGTCGAAGAGTCTGCCGACTGACACCAAGTATTAGTTAAATGGACTGTCGCGTTACCTTCTAACGTTGGCTTCGTCGTGTGCGAAAAGAAAGCGGAGGTACAGCAATAAGGAGGCAAACATCCTTCTTTGGCCAATCTTTAACTGACTCCTCGCTCGTTCATCAGCGCTGAAAACAGACAAGGATGATCAGCTCGGAACGGGTGTTTTTCGATTATTTCAAGCCCAAGGTTCTTAGCCTACTGGTCACCAGACATCTGTTTGTGGGCTTCACCCCGAATCCGGAAAGTAGAGCTCCTAGCTGTAACCGTTTCACCCTTCCTCTTTAGTGCGGCTAACCTTAACCACAGCGAAAAAACAGGGAAAGATTTTGCTACGATTTGCATCGTAATAAACGGGTTGCTCTGCCTTCGTTCTGCAATATTATTATTTGTCTTTTCTTTTGTCTGAACGAGAGGCGATCAGACGTTCTTCTCCTTCTCAACGGCGCGCTCAGTTCATCCCGCGCATTGCCCCGCCTACTAGGACGAGTATGCCTGCGCGCCTCTCTAAACGATTGCTGAGCTCCTGGCGAACATTTTGCTCCCGTTATTTCATTTACTTAGCATTATACGGAGTTTAACAAGTTTGAATCCAAATTGACAACCAAGGCCGTTGTTTGGGAACGGTCTAGGTTTAGCGGTCCCCCAGGTAGCTCGCCTAGTTGAGTTGCCACGCGGTATTGGTTCCTTTAGCTGAAGAATCCACTGACGCCGGTGATACACACAAGTTTATTATTGCAAACGACACTAACTACTATTGGCTATTGACTATTGGTTAATGCACAAGGAGCCGCGAGTTGTCGTAGTCTGGGGTTGAGGAGCAGACGAGTGTAGGAGTCGACCGGAGCTGAACAGAGCAACTAGAGCCGAAAAGCCCAAGCGCCGAAGAGCTGAATGCCGAAGGCTGAAGGTCCTGAGCTCGAAGATCCAGAGCCACGACCGCGGGTTCGCCCGGCTTAGATATGCAGCGTCGAAGGCGTTCTCATGGTGGAATGTAAACATATCCCTGAATGTTTCTCATCATATCTTCGAGAGCTAAGCGTGGGAATCGAAACAAATGAACAACATTTTTAGCTGCTTACCCTATTGATTATGGTGACTTTGCTACACTGGTATAACTGAAGTTCAATTCGAGCTTTCCACGAAGTACGAGAGCCCTATGTTGACGAATTCATCAGAACACATTCCTATTCTTCGTAATATCCACCAGAGGGTCATTTGTGTCCTATAACCACATCACATCGCCTGTCCCGGCCTGAAAGACTACTTGCTGTCAATGATATGTGCTTACACACCTCTTCACTTGCAGTCTCCGAAGAAGATAGCTCCGATTGCATGACTATTCTCACGGTCTGTCGTCCACGCACAACCGGACGACAGACCGTGAGAACCGTGAGCCAGATGCATCAACGACTTGCAGAGATTTAACGGAGAAATTACAGCCAAAATTCCTGATAACGCCAACATTTCATCATACTCGCCTGTTGATAAGCCGCGTTAATTCACTTTTTTTCAGAAATTACAGCCGAAGATGAATCCGGCCTCAGGACGCGACGCTTCGGCTCACGCGAGCATCTCGTCCACAGCGGGTGCTTCCTCTTTTTAAAGGGCAGGGAGGAACGCCACTCCGCTTTTCTGAGTGGGTATTTGTCCTATATGGGCGCGTGTAGCGCAGTCGGAGGAGGCGCAACTGTCGCGTGCACTCGATACCAGGTTCCTGGTTCGGATTTCCCGCCCAGGCCAACCAAGCCTTCCATCCCTCCGGGGTCGGTTAATTGGTACCAGACTTGTCTGGGAAGGATAAAGCGCTGACTTGTTCATCGGCTGACCACCGCAAGTCATTGTATGGCCAAATACGCATTCATGTCGCCTCCACGACATCCCGTAGAAGTAGAATGCGCTGGCGCATCCCAGAAGGGATTGAGTAACGCCGTCCTTTATCCTTTATCCTTTATTTGTCCTATGCTGTGAATTGCAATGACCAGCGATGGTCAAATTAGTGTTTTATCCTTCCCGGACAAGACTGGTGTTAATTGACCTTGGGTAGAAAATCCGAACCAAAACCAAGAACCTGGAATCGAGTGACAGCCTGCGCATCCGTACTGCTCAGCGTTACCACGCATCCTCGTATATTAATTTCATAGCTCCGACCTCAACTCACAAACCGGTAGATCAAGAAAACGTAGTCCACTTCTCCGTTCTCCGATGTCCATTGCAGATATAAAACACGCTCAGTGTCGAAACTTCATATTACGGTGTGCATCCCATCTCAAGTATCGCTTCGACCTATTAGCCTTTCTTGTGGCTTTTCCGTTCAAGTTTATTCAGAGGCCAATTGCGCAGTAGAATTTCACGTTCGAGAGGCGTTGCACGAGGTGGGTGTTGCCAGGGCTCTGTCAAGGAACACTGATGCACAAGGAACGATGGTCCGGGTGCCACAAGTGTGCGAGAGCACTGCATCGCACTCTACCCACCTTCCCGCGCAGCTGCGAGCAACGATACTCGATCGCGGCAGCGCGACAGGAGGTACACCGCTGTTCTGCGCACCGGAAACTTTTGTTTTGCGTGTCAAAGGTTTCGTAAGGCAGCCGTTAGACTCTCGGTGAAGCCTAGGGGGTTGGGGGTGGGTGAGCAAGGGGGATGAGAGGAAGATCGCACGCCGGATGGGGGCGGATGCACCTCCTGACCGTCCCCCTCAATTGCTGCCATGCAATCGGTTGCAGCGCAGCGCAGCAGCCTGGGGCGCAGCTCGTACGTGGCAAGGAGGCCGCGTACCAGCTGCACCTTGCGTCTTTTCGGTCCCGCCACGAATCCATGCATTGACAAGTTGCCACGCCTCACACCGCCCACTAAAATTAATATGCGTTCAGTATGCTCGTATCCATAAGGCTAATCGGCGAAGAGCCTCGGTAAATGCAAGCCGAAAGGGATGAGTGCGTATTGGAACAGAAAAGGAGTGTATGATCGAGTCAGAATTGGGATAAAGTGTTTGGACTTCACACACTGTTCCAAAGCAGATTATCCCTACACCGACGCTACTATTGGAAATGGTAGAGAGATCGCAAGAAAGTTGCATGGATGAACTTCCTAGTGCTTTCGGCAACTAAACATTGGTGCGGATGGAACTCATAAAGTGGGACGTCCATGGCAAAGAAGTGAAGAGCGCTACAGTCTCATAAGCCAGCTTGCCGTGCTCTTTACCTTTAGGTGTGGCCGCTACTGTTAAAAAGCCGGATGGAGTGCCCCCTACTTTAGGACAGATTAAAATATCCTTATAGGAGAAGCTTAAAGCAACTTACCGCTTCATCATCGAGAATACTTCGAATGCCCACCAGCAGCAATCGAATAGTCAGCAAGAAGTCGACGATGGAACCCTGGAGCCAGATTCGTCAACGATACCACTAGTATCACTTTTCAGCGGATTCACCACACCGGCCTGCGTATAATGTGATACAGAGAGATACAGAGATACAGACACGGCGACCGATATATTGTTAGCGGCCGGTAAGCGGTTGATGAATCTGGCCCCTGATCAATTTGAAGGTACGATGTTGGCGCGAAGGTCGGGAAATCTCGTCCACTCCATCGCGCCGAGGCAAACCACTCCGCCCCGGACTAGGTGTGCGCACGCGACCGCACGCACCAAAAAGAGTATCGCTGCCGGCGGCAACGCGACAGGAGGTACACCGCTGTTTTGCGGGCCGGAAACGTTTGTTTTGCGTTTTAAGGGCTTCGTAAGGCAGCCGTTAGACTCTCGGTGAAGCCTAGGGGTTTGGGGGTGGGTGAGCAAGGGGGACGAGAGGAAGATCGCACGCCCCCAGCAGGGGGCGGGTGTACCTCCTGACCGTCCCCCGCTGCCGGCGGAGTAGCGTTCTACCTCCCGCCCTTTAAACAGAGGCGTGGCAAATATCTGCGTTTCCACTACCTCGTAAGGCAGCCACTGGACTCTCGAGCAAGCCCAGGGGTTTGGGGTGGCGGGCCAGGGAGACGATGGGTAGAGCGCTCAATCCCATCGCAGCCGCCTCCCTTTCTGTCTAATCGTGTTTTCCCCGCTAGTCATCCAAAGCGGTCGTCCTCCGTCGTCCGCCGTCGGTCCGAATGACTGTTAACCTCTAGCCGGCGTCTCCTGTTCCATGTTTTCCTGTTTGGCTGATCCGAAGTATTGGCCTTCAGCTGCTATTTGACCTCGACAACTAGGCTGGGCTCCTACTGCCGCGCACTGACAGAGAACCCGACCCGACCAGGACATCACGCAGGATCAACAGAACAGCTCACATAATAAGAGGTAGCCACAGAAGCAGTGCCTGGTCAGTGAGCGCACGTTCTAGAGTATAATCCAGGTTAGCTGCGGGTTGCGCTTAGGGTCAACCGTAGGTTAGGGTGGCAGGGCCTTACCTCGTAGGAGATTGTTCTCTTCTTTCGGTATTGTATATGTCTGTGTGATTTTGTATATGAATTGGTATGCTCACACAGTGTCGAGGAAAGGTCGAGAAAAGCCAGCGCATGGCCGTTGAGTGAAGTTGCGTACGATAGCACTCCGCGATGGATGTGTCGGTAAAGCGGGGGTGCCGGGCATAGAGCGCTCGGGTTACTAAAATAAAAGTTCGGCAGAGTTCGGGTGACAAGAGGACCTATTTTTCATTCTGCAGTGGCAGGCACCGTAGAATACAGCGCATTGGTAGGACTCCAGATTCCTAAGGGCACTACTTCCAGTAACGTCTCGAAAGAGTTCCGCGTCAGTTTCCAGGAACGCAGTGGGATCTCACGGTGTACAATTGTTTGCGGATTTTGCACCCATATAGTATTAAATGTGGGCGATT
The DNA here is from genome assembly GCA_947359475.1 of Heligmosomoides polygyrus bakeri. Lineage (NCBI taxonomy): Eukaryota > Metazoa > Nematoda > Chromadorea > Rhabditida > Heligmosomidae > Heligmosomoides > Heligmosomoides polygyrus. The sequence continues at coordinate 108,552,065 of OX375865.1, forward strand.
TCACAAATATATCCCTTTATCTTTGAAAGCTTAAGGCTATCATAGTGAAGCATTTGCTCTTTGTAGGAATAAGCAATCGCCCTAGAGACGAGAAGTATATTTAGCAGAGCATTGTCTGTAAGCTAACATTTCAAAGAGTTTTTAGGAATAGTTTATTAATGCTATAGATACAGGTTCATGAAATGGCAAATTGTTTCATAGTTACTGTACAATATCACTGATGGAATGACTGGCGGTGAGCAGCGGGCGTCAGCCCTCAAAGTTGGTTGTCTCCGTAATCGGCGCCGTTGTTCACCCCTCCTGAAAGCAGAATCCCTCACTACTTCTCGCAGAGAATGTTAACCAATGCCACGAACCTTGGAATCCACCCATGAATCCTCCCTGTGGTCCGCCGGTCATGCCGCCGAAGCCGCCCTGTGGTCCGCCGGTCATACCACCGAAGCCGCCCTGTCCTCCCATTCTTCCTCCGGAACCACCTTGTCCTCTCTGGCCACCACCACCCATCATGCCGCCAAAGCCGCCGCCCATTCCTTCAAACAGTGACTCTATTAGAAAAAGCATCCAGGTTTTGCGACTTCAACGCCATTACCTCCTTGCTGTCCACCGCGGCCTCCACCTCCCATCATATCTCCTTCTTCGCTTGAATCACCACGAGGTCCATGCGGTCCATGTGGTCTTCTTGGCTTGGACTCTTCGAAAGCGGCTCTGAGGACGTGGTATGCCTGAAGCCACTAAACATTAACCAAGCCAATCAGGTGAAGGATCTGAAGACATTCTGGAGCATGGTCGACGTACCTGAGGATTTGTCATCGTCAGATCTTCAATGGCTCTTCTTTGCTGAATGCGAGTCTGATCTTCGTTTTCCATCACTGCGGAGAACTGTTGTAGGGCAGCGGGCAACTGGCCGATGAGGGTTGTCACGTTCTGTTTCACCTCGGCTCTCATCTTTGTCATGTTCGCGTTGAACTCTTGCACTTGATCCTGAAGCCAGTGCCATTATCAGCTGTACCGTATATTTGAGAGAAAACTAGGAGTGGAAAAAATCTTATGTCGCTATTCACTTTCATGAAATCAACGGTTCAAAATGAGCTTAAAATTCCAACACAGCTCACTGTAAATTAGAGACTATGAGTCATAGGGTAATAGGAAGACTGTCAAGAATAAAAAGGATTCAGGTCGGCGTTAAAAAGAGGATAAAGGACGGCGTTATTGAACCCTTTTTGGGATGCGCCATGCATTCTACTTCTACGGATGTCGTGGAGGCGTGTTGAATGCGTATTTGGCCATACAGTGACTTGCGGTGGCCAGCCGATGAGCAAGTCAGCGCTTTATCCTTCCCAGACAAGTCTGGTATCAATTCACCGACCCCGGAGGGATGGAAGGCTTGGTTGGCCTGGGCGGGAAATCCGAACCAGGAACCTGGTGTCGGGTGCGGGCGACAGCCGGCGCCACCTCCGACTGCGCTCCACTTGCCCTAGGTCGGCGTTAGTCAACCCTATTACGGTATGCGTCGCTCATTCTACTTCTACAGGGCATCGTAAAAGTCTTGGCCTATTTCGGTGGCCAGAGATGGCCAAGTCAGCGCTCCCTCCCAAACAAGCCTGGTACCAATTCGCCGACCCCGTAGGGCTTGACGGCTAAGTTAGCCTGGGCGGGAAATCCGATCGAGGAACTTCGAATCGGAACACGCGGCAGCTGGCCCCTTCTCTGAGTGCGTTACAATGCGACTTTAGGAACTCTGTGTTAGGTCGACAAATCCAACAAGAGTGCGCCATGCACTTAAGTTCTAGCCGAGTTCTATGCGACACTTAGAACTCGGCTCCCTGCTGCTCTCAAACGACAGCAATGGCAGAAGTGGAGCCTTACTTATGTCCTATAAAAGCTCACTGACCCATAGGTCTTAGGTAGGCACATTCCAACATTAGGAATCTGCTTTCCTTCTGTGTTCTTCAAACCCTCTTCATTCTTTTGCAAAAAGAATGAATAGGAAAGAAAATTTGCTGTTTTGAAATAAATTCGCCAAGTAGATCACTAGGTTGTCTCCCTAACTGTCGAAACCCTGTTCCTGCGGTCTCCGCATTGGATTTCCTAATAAAAACAATTGTAAAAATAATTGCAAAAATATGGTGCCTCTTATCAAAATTTGGAACAATGCAGAAATATGTAGTGTTAGGGCGCATGGTAGCGCAGTCGAAGAAGGCGCCGGTTGTTGCGTGCTCTCGGCTAAAGGTTTCTGGTTCGTGTTCCGCCTAGATTTTCCAAGCCTTCCATGCCTCTGAAAGTCATTGAATAGGCCAGACACGCATAAATGGCCTCACGAAAAAGTAGCATGTCTGGCGTATCCCAGAAAAGATTAATTTAACGCCGTCCTTTATCGTTTTTATCATTAAATTGCTCATATTAGCAAAAACTAGGGTGGTGGAGGCCGCAACGGATTCAGAAGTCAGTGTTACTTAGCTTAGTAGAAGATTTTATTTCAGTAAATAAGAGTCTTTTGCAAATAGTTGGCAAAGGAAATGAAAATTTGTGATGAAAATTTTCTTTACAAAGATGCTTTTTGTGGATCACTCAGGCTGTTTACCTCCTTTCGCTAACCCGGTCTAGCTTCCAATGGTGGATATCAGGATAAAATCAATTTCAAAAATGACTGCAAAAATGTTGCGCTTCTAGTCAACATTTAGAAAAGTATAGTAATAAAGCAGAAAAATGGTAGCGAAATCGAAGATCGTCATTGTATACTCCAAATAAGGATTCAAGCACTCAAGATGTCTCTAGATTAACATCCTCTAGAAGTGCAATGCGTGGCGCATCCCACAAAAAGGACTGAATAATGCCGCCCTTTATTGTTGTGTGGTTTTAAGGTTTGCCTAGAGATACGCCGCTCATTTCAAATTCGGTGCTCCGAACGAGCAGATGCAATCGGCGAAACGTTCAGAAACTTCCTAAGACCCAAGAGCCCCGGGTTTTCTATCCACTCTTTAATTCATACCATAATCCTTCAGAAGACGCTACCGTACCTGAACTCCATACTTCTGCGCCCACGTCAGAATATCCTGATTCTGTTGGGTGATCGTCTCGTTCATGTTGGTGATGATTCCGAAGTACTCGCGACGAGCATCATCGGTGACGTTTCTGAGGTACGGAGGTGGAGGAGGTCCGTGATGGCCTCGGCCACCTCGTCCTCCATGTCCGCCTCGGCCTCCTGGCCCACCACCACCTCTTCCTCCTGGGCCGCCTTGGCCACCTCCTTGCTGATCCATCTGACCACACACCACAGCGGCGACAACGGCGAGAATAACGAGAGAGTGGTTCATTCTGAAACATCGACGAGTGAAGCAGAAGGATTGGCTCCGGAAGAGGCTTGGGAGATGCATCAGAAGCTGCTCGAGGCAGCTAATTCCCAAATGAGAGAGGAACAGATGTCCATGCGGTGTCATCTACGCGGCAAGCTTTATACTCTACAGTGTTGGTGCTGATCTATGCTGGCTCCTCCCCGTGAATCACGTCGCCGCTGTGCAAACAACGGTGTGAACCTTGACTGGTCTCCGTGATTGCGGACAGTGGACTAGTTCTACTTCTAACAGAACCACGCAGCCCACGCGGAATACCGAGTGCCGAGTGAATCCCATTACGGTACAGTTTAGGTGTCTAATCGCTAATCGAATCGCTAGGTCTCCGATCCTGTGAATTCCATAAACATCTCGATCGGCGGCTGCATGAGGTAGAGGTCGGAGAGTCCGCCGACGGACACCAAGTATTAGGTAAATAGACTGCCGCGTTACCCTCTAACGTTGACTTCGTCGAGTGCGAAAAGGAAGCGGAGCTACAGCAGCGATAAGGAGGCAAACATCCTTCTTTGGCCGATCTTTGACTGATCCTCGCTTGTTCGTCAGCGCTGGAAACAGACAAGGAAGAGCAGGCGGAGATCAGGAGTTTTCCCCATTTTTTCTGTATTTTTTCTAGTCTAACTGTCAAGTATATGAATAAGCTAACGGTGCAAAAACAATTCAAATAATTGCTTTTAAACGTTCCATCCCTCCGGGATTGACGAATTGGTACCAGACTTGTATAGGAAGGATAAATAGCTGACTTGTTCATTGGCTGGTCACCGCAGCCAAATACGCTTTCAGATCGCCTGCACAATTGAAATAGAATGCATGGCCCACACCAAACGGCATCCCTAAACTTTTTTATAAGCTGTTACCCACTGAACCCACTGGAGCACTTTGACACAATACAGGGACAAATGGAGACGTTTGGGACGCCGAACTACTCGAAGATCAACGGCTCGACAGATGACTAACACTATTCTCTTTCCTCTTTCGGGTTTCGTTAAGCTAATTAGCTGTTAATCTTGAAGATTGGCTGGAAAAAGTTGCGCTGCCAATAAACACTTCCTTACTCTGCCGATTAAAGTGTAGTTTCGAATAAATGCGAAATGGCTTTCGATGTCGTTATCTCTCCGTAGCCGACTTTCGAAATACCAACCCTAGAAGTGCTTATCTGAACGGGGTATAAGTCGCACCTAGATAAGATTTTCGAAAATCGGTTCTTCGAATACATTGCTGCCGCTACAGAACAATCCTAATAGCAATTTCTGAAATAGCTTCGTCTTTGTGCGAAAGGCTCACCGGCATTCTTTACGACAGCCTCTACATCTAGGTTGTGCGGAAATTTTTCTGGAGAAGAGCGGAAGACGAAAGACGGAACGAAAACGCTCAAAAATGGCCGGAAATCGGAATACGAAACGCGGAAACGGAGATGACACATGTTCGCCATTTTTTTTCAAAAGTGCATCTGAAACGACGTCAGAAGTGGCTTCTATTACACTTTTCTTGCTCAGGACTTTGCGAGCAGCAGTATCTTCCACAGATTGATGCTCATCCTCATCAGAACATATTAGGTTGTAACGAATTAAATGGCACTGGCTCGCGCCATTTTTTGGCGCGTCTTTACGCGTTTGATCAAGAGCAAACCGTAACATGTAGCATATCATTTAGAAGCGCAAACTTTGCTCTACCGGAGAGTACCAAATCTTCTATGTAAAATTGGGAAAACTTTAGAGTTTCATTGACTTTTTTGCAGATGGAAAAAAGGGTAATCCGAGGCATTTACTTGTATGAATTCAAGCTGGGCACTACAGCTAAGGAGGCGGACGAGAAGATCAACGCCGCATTCGGTCAAGGATGTTCCACAATTCGGACGGCGTATCGTTGGTATCAGAAGTTCCGGAATGGAGATGAGAGCTTGGAAGGACATGAAGGTCGTGGGAGGCATAGTGATGTTGATGAGGACAAGCTGAGAGATGTGGTAGAGGAGGATCCACACAAAGGTACCAGGGAGATAGCGAAGGTTCTTGGCGTCAGTCACAACACAGCTGCCCGGCATCTGAAGGAAATTGGAAAGACCAAAAAGCTGGAAAGATGGGTGCCTCACGAGCTGTCTGAGGAGCAAAGAGACCGACGATATGAGATCTCGTCCGCACTGCTTCTACGGAACGAAACGGGCCCATTCCTTGATCGCATAGTAACCTGTGACGAGAAATGGATAATGTACGACAACAGGCGACGACCGGCACAGTGGGTGGACAGCGATGAGAGCCCCAAGGTTTTCGCGAAGCCGGAATTGCACCAAAAGAAAGTAATGGTGACAGTATGGTGGTGTTCGCTGGGAATTATTCACCACACCTTCCTCCCTCCCGGTGAATCCATCACGGCAGAGAAGTACTGCATTGAAATTGAAGAAATGATGAAAAAGTTGAAGGATATCCGGCCGGCCTTGGTAAACCGAAGGCGAGTTCTCCTTCTGCACGACAATGCTCGCCCCCATGTAGCACGAATGACGTTGCAGAAATTGAATGAGCTGAGCATTGAAACTCTACCACATCCTCCGTTTTCTCCCGACCTCCCCCCAACAGACTACCATTTCTTCAAGCATCTTGGCGACTTCTTGGTAGGGAAAATATTCAAATACCAACAGGATGCCGAAAGTGCCTTCGAAGATTTTCGTCAATTCCAGAACTTCTGATTTTTATGCTACTGGGATACAAAAACTTGTGTCACGTTGGCAAAGATGTGTAGAATCAGATGGTTTTTATTTCGATTAATAAACTTGCCTACAAGCCGAGATATTAACTGTTAAAATTTACAGTGGTTCAGTGCCATTTATTTCGTTACAACCTAATAGAATGCATGGCGCATCCCAAACGCCGTCCCTAATCCTTTTTATTAGCTGTTAGTATTGAAGTTTGACTGGCAGAAATTGTCTTGCCAATAACCACTACCTCACTCTGCCAAGTGTAGTTTCGATTATATGCGGAATGGCTTTCGATGTCGTTATCTATCCATAGCCGATTTTCGAAATACCGACTCCGGAGGTTCTTATCTGGACTGGTGTAAGACACCTTTAGATAAGATTTTCGAAAATCGGTTTTTCGAAGACAATGATGCGTCTACAAAACAATCCCAACAGCAACTTCAGAAGAGAGTGGCTTCGTCTTTGTGCGAAACGTTCATCGGCAATTCTTTTCGACAGCCTGTTCACGCTGGCGAAGGAACGTTCATTTCAGTTGCTACGCCCAATTCTACGAGATTTTGGTGATGCGTGATGAATGGGTCTGCCCTAATCGAAAGAGGTAAACAATGATTTAATTGCCTTCTTTGAGTCTCAACTGGAGCTTCACATGCTCTCCATGATGTGGCGGTTTCTATTCAGATTCTGTGGCATGGGATGACGTTCGCAATTGGCACTTTAAGCTTACCCCTCCCGACTAGGATAGGATAGATCCTGATGAATGAATTACACGGCATTACGCCCATATTTCCGTTAAAAAATTGAATAAACCTACTGTAAAAAAATTGAAAGCAAAGAAAATAAAATGACATATTTTCTTTTTCCAAAGCAGTTCGTTTCACCACCTATCTCTAGACGAACCTTTGTTGTTATAACACCTTCTGTAAGTCTTCTGTTATGACATTTTCTGTAAGCCAAAGCGTTTGAGGAAAGACTGCTGCTTGAGTTTAGACAGCTAGTATTGATCGAATACACCATTTTTTACAATTATGTCCATGGAGGGCGCGTGTAGCACAGTCGGAGGAGATGCCGTCTGTCGCGTGAGACCGATACCAGGTTCCTGGTTCGGATTTTCTACCAAGGCCATTCAAGGGTGGGGGGGGGGGTACAACCCTCCGGGGTCGGTGAATTGGTAACAGACTTGTCTGGGAAGGATAAGGCGCTGACTTGTTCATCGGCTGGCCACCGCAAGTCATTGACCGGCCAATTACGCATTCAGATCACCACCACGACATCCCATGGAGGTAGAACGCATGGCGCATCCCAAAAAGATTTGAGTAGTGTCGTTCTTCATTCTTTTTATGTCTATGGCACAACTAGAGGAGGCGCCGGTGCTCCAGTGTGCTCTATATCATGGTTTTCGTCGGATTTCTTGCAGAACAGAATTAAAAGTGCTAGAGCTTTATTGAAGTAAAATAGAAGTATAATTACAATTAAAAAGTAAAAATTCGTTTTTCCACGGTTCTCAGAAGAACCTACGTGTTATGCTTTCTTTGTTAAGTTCTTCAGCAAAAAAATTGGCGTGGTTTAGGCACTCTTTAACTTCTACAAAGAATAAACAAATTGGAAGGGATAAGAGAAACTGGAAGAAATAAGAGTGTAGATTCAAACAATTGGAATATAAAGGATAGGCGAAAGATGTGGAATTGAAAAATAGGGACGAGATAAGAGTAAAAGTACAGTTAAATGAAACAATGAAAAAGGAAGTGATGAGGAAATACAAGGAAAATTTTTTCTCACCTTTTCTTTTTTTCATGTGGCCAACCTAATCTTCCATCTTTTCGGCGTCAGTGAGAAGGTTACAGATTTGTTTGGAAAGAATAAAACATAACATGTCCATCGGATGGTCACCACACTTCATTGTAGGGACCTGATAAAGATAAAAGGATAAAGGACGGCGTTACTCAATCCCTTCTGGGATTCACCAGCGCATTCTACTTCTACGGGATGTCGTGGAGGCGACTTGAATGCGTATTTGGCCATACAATGACTTCCGGTGGGCAGCCGATGGACAAGTCAGCGCCCTATCCTTCCCAGACAAGTCTGGTACCAATTCACCGACCCCGGAGGGATGGAAGGCTTGGTTGGCCTGGGCGGGAAATCCGAACCAGAAACCTGGTATCGGGTGCACGCGGCAGTCGCGCCTCCTCCGACTGCGCTACACGCGCCCAGGGACCTGATACGTATTCTTATTGGCTTTTTTTGGAATCCTGAAGATATAGAATGCGTCGTGCGCTCCACAGAGGCTCCACAACGCTGAACTTTATTTTTATACTTTGTGTCTAATAGCGTTATGAGTGTTTCGAGACTTTTCATGAATTGTTCCAATGCGTGCTGTCCATATCGCGAATATGGGCAGCATTGGGAGGCAGTGGGAACGAATCAAACGACAGACCGAACACGTGCTGGTCAAACCTGATTCTTTATACTTTGTGTCTATTAGCATTTTGAGTGCTTCAAGATCATTTTAATGAATTTTTACCAATGTGTGTTGTTGCCGGTCCATGTCGTGAGTGTGGACGGCATATGAGGCTGTCGACCAATCAGAGCACTGGCCGAATACGTGCTGGCCAATCAGGACAGCGGTCGTGCGCGCCTTCTTCAATCGATGCTGCCTGTTTACAATACCGCTCAAATTCTTTGCAAAAAAGACGCTTTGTGACGGATTAATCCGTCGCAAAGCGTCGCATTTTTTGCAAAGAATTTGAGCGGTATTGTAGCTTACCGCTATCATCTCCCAATGCTGCATGCTGCCTGCAATCGCGACATGGCACGACACCCAACACGGCGCGACGATAGAGACTTTAATAAAACATTTCCGGCCTCGCTTGTGGTATTTTGCATTGCTGGTATTGAAAGCTTTTTTCATTACTGTATCACCCGCTCTCCCGTTGCTCATCGAGTTTGTCAAGCAGACGTCAGCAGTGTCTCCATTCGTCCCTGTCGCGTGCCAGAGTGCTCCAATGCATCCTCCTCGCTCGAGGGCCACGAGGAGCGTTATATCGTTCATTCAGGTCCACGAAGAAGTGGTAGTGTTATACTTCATACTAATCTGTATTACTACTGCCCATGCAAATTTCAATATCTCCAAAAACACTTAAAAACATGAAACCTCGAAGAATCATGAATCAATCACAGTATGCTTATCGATCAATCTACGCTAAGTTCCGTGGGTTGGTTCGTCGGTCTGCAAATGATACCCACGCTTTTTCGTCAAGACCCAGACTGCATACCCAGGGTAAGTGTTGGTGAACACCGAATTATGTCTTTACCGTATTCACAATGGCTAGGTTTTCTCTGGGGTATGCTTACTCCGACTCCTGGGCGCGTGTAGCGCAGTCGGAGGAGGCGCGACTGCGGCGTCCAGGTTTCTGGTTCGGATTTCCCGCCCAGGCCAACCAAGCCTTCCATCCCTCCGGGGTCGGTGAATTGGTACCAGACGTGTCTGGGAAGGATGAAGCGCTGACTTGTTCATCGGCTGGCCACCGCAAGTCATTGTATGGCCAAATACGCATTCATGTCGCCTCCACAACATCTCGTAGAAGTAGAATGCGCTGGCGCATCCCAGAAGGAATTGAGTAACGCCGTCCTTTATCCTTTATCCTTTATGCTTACTCCGCACTACTCCGACTGGTCTGTCGCTTACAGTGCATGAAAACCAGGTTTGAAGATGTTGAGCCCGTCTGATGCACCTTTAAACGAGTCATTCAACTTCTACTGCGTCCTGTATAATTTTCACAGTAGTCCATGGCTGCTCTCTACTGCGCAAACATCGGACATCAATCCCCGAATAGAGAAGCTTTTGAACAAACACGCCTGCTATTTTTTCCGCACGTGTTGGTTCACCTGTGTCGTGGATTCGCGTGATGTCACCAGTAGTACACAACACCCCCGTTGGTGGTGGTGTTTCATCGTTTGCTGCCGATGATACAGAGGACACTCTTCGCGTAAACCGGTGATCCAGATCAATTTGCGCTACGTCGACATTTATGCAGAACAACGTCCCGCTGTAGTGCAGGAGCGGATTAGTGTTGTGTTGTTGACATGGAACGACCGTCTGACACCAACAACAATGTACTCCAGAATTCTCGTTTGAAGGTGCAGGTCACCCTGGGGGACTGTCGCCTTTGTAACATAAAATTTATTCTATCTGTTTTAAATGAGGGCATCAAAATGCTCTTCAAGTCGATTGGCTTCACAATGTTTAAACATTAGCCACATCTACTGCACTGACTCTGACGAATTCTCAAGAAGTGGAAGACCAAGTCAAAGAAATCCTTCTGCAGAATTATGGCACAAGGTCGTGTCGTTGCTGGAAACGGCAACGATGCTGATTAAGCCTTTCATCACAGACTCTTTTGCTCTGGACATTAACTTTGTGGTCAAACGATCGAGACTACCTGGTAGTCTTGTATTTCGACCACCTCCATCTTTGCGGGAGTCGGTGTGATGGGTCGGACTGCTCAATCTGTGAAGAGGACCACCAGATGTTCCAAAAGAGGTGTGTAGTGTACGGAGTGGTCTGTGTGGCGTGTGATGAATTCTACGCAGGTGAAACAGCTAGACCACTTGTAAAGAGAATGGACGAAAATTTTAGAGCACTATGTACGTAGCCCCCAAAGCTACCCGGATTTTCAAGACACCGCACTCTCAGACACGGACGAGATCCACTGCCGCAACTGCGAGTCTCGATTCTCCATAGAAGCCTGTGGAGAGAAAAATCAAGGAAGCGCTGGAAATAAAGCACTGGCAACCACCAATCAACAAGAAGGGAGAAATGAAGTATGCAATGAACCTTATCAGTCTCTGAGGGCGTACTTCATGACTGCTGAGGATGATGGCGACATTGAGAGACGGGAAAGCGGTCACTGTCCGCGGATGTATATAAAGAGTCCAGAGACCCTGCACTTCATTTACGGCCAGACCGCACAATAGAAAGTCCTTGCCCCCTCCCTTCCTTCTTTACCGTGAGGTTCCAGGTCTGTAAAGCGTCAGTTGTTCCGTTAACTATTAGGTTGTAACGAAATAAATGGCACTGAACCACTGTACATTTAAACAGTTAATATCTCGGCTTGTAGGCAAGTTTACTAATCGAAATAAAAACCTTCTGATTCTACACAACGTGACACAAGCTTTTTTTATTGCAGTAGCATAAAAATCAGAAGTTCTGGAATTGACGAAATCTTCGAAGGCACTTTCGGCATCCTGTTGGTATTTGAATATTTTCCCTACCAAGAAGTCGCCAAGATGCTTGAAGAAATGGTAGTCTGTTGGGGAGAGGTCGGGAGAAAACGGAGGATGTGGTAGAGTTTCAGTGCTCAGCTCATTCAATTTCTGCAACGTCATTCGTGCTACATGGGGGCGAGCATTGTCGTGCAGAAGCAGAACTCGCCTTCGGTTTACCAAGGCCGGCCGGATATCCTTCAACTTTTTCATCATTTCTTCAATTTCAATGCAGTACTTCTCTGCCGTGATGGATTCACCGGGAGGGAGGAAGCTGTGGTGAATAATTCCCAGCGAACACCACCATGCTGTCACCATTTCTTTCTTTTGGTGCAATTCCGGCCTCGCAAAACCTTGGGGCTCTCATCGCTGTCCACCCACTGTGCCGATCGTCGCCTGTTGTCGTACATTATCCATTTCTCGTCACAGGTTACGATGCGATCTAGGAATGGGTCCGTTTCGTTCCGTAGAAGCAGTGCGGACGAGATCTCATATCTTCGGTTTCTTTGCTCCTCAGACAGCTCGTGAGGCACCCACCTTTCCAGCTTTTTGGTCTTTCCAATTTCCTTCAGATGCCGGGCAGCTGTGTTGTGACTGACGCCAAGAACGTTCGCTATCTCCCTGGTACCTTTGTGTGGATCCTCCTCTACCACATCTCTCAGCTTGTCCTCATCAACATCACTATGCCTCCCACGACGTTCATGTTCTTCCAAGCTCTCATCTCCATTCCGGAACTTCTGATACCAACGATACGCTGTCCGAATTGTGGAACATCCTTGACCGAATGCGGCGTTGATCTTCTCGTCCGCCTCCTTAGCTGCAGTGCCCAGCTTGAATTCATACTAGTGAATGCCTCGGATTACCCTTTTGTCCATCTGCAAAAAAGTCAATCAAACTCTAAAGTTTTCCCACTTTTACATAGAAGATTTGGCACACTCCGGTAGAGCAAAGTTTGCGCTTCTAAATGATATGCCACATGTCACGGTTTGTTCTTGATCAAACGCGTAAAGACGAGCCAAAAATGGCGCGAGCCAGTGCCATTTAATTCGTTAAAACCTAATATATATGTGTTGAACATGCAGCACAGTTATTTTAAACCTGAAGAAGGGCTTAAGGCCCAAAACGTTTTGAATAGATATTGAACAACTTCGAGTTTCGCACTAGAGAAGAAGACAATATTTAAACAACAACAGGGGGTCATTTGAAATAGGTACCACTATGTATCTCCGACGGACCTCCGTTAAACTGTTTGTACAGTGCCTGTCATACTTTATGGTCGCTGGTCGAAACAATGCGCAGAAGTTCGCCATGCCTCATATGTGGAAGACTACGTTCAATTTTCATAGGCCTCGAGATCAGATCAGAGTAGTTACATTCTTCGAAGAAGTCGTTCTGTAGTCTCTTCAACTGTGGGAAAGTGCGCGGTTGCCGCAATGAGCTATCATGTGAGCAACTTTGGCAACACGAAGGTGCTAAAGCGTTCAACCCTGAAGCTTTTTCCTAATCAGCTTGGTTCTAACTAACGCTCCTTCGCGAAAGCACGAGTACACACATTTCAAAACACCTCATTACACAATTAAAGGATAAAGGATGACGTTACTAGATCTCTTTTTGGGATGCGCCATGCATTCTACTTCTACGGGATGTCGTGGAGGAGATTTCAATGCGTATTTGTCACATGTCACTAGAAACAGCGAATCCTATAAACCGTTGTATTACTGTGAACGAGAACTAGGTGATACCAAATATTTATGTGGCATCAGCTATAAATCAAAAATAGGGCTAAAAATGAACTGAATCTTTTGGCTATCTATCACTAGGTGCATTAAGTAGTTAGGTAAAATTATCTCTCATGAGACACGATTTCTCTGAAGCTATTTACAGCGGCACTCCGGAGTGCAATGAAGGACTTGAACTGGGACGATCAAGGCTACCTTGTGGACGGTAAACGGATCAACAACCTTCGCTTCACCGGCGATATTGTTCTCATTTCTTCCAGCACGGCAGAAGTCGAGGAGATGCTGAACGAGCTCAATGTGGCAGGTATGAAGATTGGATCGGACATGAATATGTCCAAAACGCAATTTATGGTCAACCAGTGGTGTGACACGGGACTCGTAAGCTTAAATGGAGTCGCTCTGCAACAGGTCGACTCATACGTCTATCTGAGAAGAGAGCTGAACATGGATAACGACCTTGCTCCTGAAATCGCCCGCAGGAGACGCGCAGCATGGGCAGCCTTCAGTTCGATTCGCGAAGTCACCGATCAGGTCAAGGATCCCGGCCTCAGGGCCTCGATATTCAACGCCTCTGTACTGCCTGCGATGTGTTACGCGACGGAAACCTGGGCCGAAAACGAGACAATCGCCAGAGCAATGCAAACTACGCATCGTGCACTGGAGAGATGTCTTCTGAGGACAAGCCTTCGTCAGCAATGGCAAGAAGGCCTACGAAGCTCGGAGCTACGGGAGAAGTCGCAATTAACAGACCCGCTGCAGTACATGAAGAAGTCCAAATATGGCTGGACTGGACACCTACTTCGACGAAAGGACGACAGATAGAGTCTCCTGTCACAGAATGGCTCCGAAAAGACCATAGGAGACCACTGGGACAACCGTCAACGCGACGGGCAGACTCATTCTCAAGATCTTTCAGAGAGCGGAGTCTGTCTCACTGGATGCAAGCTGCCAGAGATCGAGTCTGGAAGAATTGTGGTCCCAGCTGAGAAGACCTCCAGCCGACAAAGGACCATCAAAGTATCAAAGTAAAGCAAGTATACGCTTGAACTCAGCAGATCCATGGAGTGAGGCAGGAACACCGATCCTGAGCCCTACGAAAGCAGAGATCGTTCGACAGGTAACCGACCTAGCTTTCAGGTTGGAGCTGGCTCTGGCGTATGTTAATTTCATGGAGACCCCTCGAGTTCTCGACGGTGTGACAGAGTAGCATTCTGACCCAGAGCAACATATCCTCCCTGTGCAAACATCCTTCCACTTCCTGCACGATCTCAGAGTGTGGAAACTCAGATCAGCTTTTCAAATACTAACCCGTAGGAATCTAGAATAGAGAATGCCCCCGGTTCCCCGGTAAAACTCTTCTTGTGAAACTTTTTTGAACCTTTTCTAGCAGGGTTTCACGAGGCGAGAACACAACGGTTCTGAATTTGACAATAGGTCTGATATACATCTTAAACGCCATTATTAACACTCGTTTATCCTTCGTTGCTAAGGGTTCAAAAATTTGAAACAGTCTTGTTAACCCTTTGCGACATATTATCTTTACATGTTCTGAAAAGTCCAACTTCTCATCGTAAACGAAGTCTGGGTCTTCTACTAGTGTTACTTTCCCGACGCACTGCCTATCGATACAGTAATCTAAGGTAGCTGGCGAAGTCCAAATTTTCATGTGCACTGTCTTTCCCTGATCCTAGGGAAGACAATAACGTTTGGACCAGTCCTTGACTCTAACAATCCTTGCTGAAGTGCTCTGCAATCCTCAACGGTGCTATTAGTTTGGTGCATAAATTCTCGGACATTTGATCCCTCTTGAATCGAAAGCGCATTTTCCCGCCAAATTTCTCACATGTATCAACGCGTAAATGATCGATCGATAGATAAAGGACCGCCTGAAGGATGTTCACAACGAGAGTGCTCCTGCTCGAAGTACTGTGTACCAGTGGTTGTCGAAGTTTGCAGTTGGTGAATTCTTCGTTGAACGTAATGAACGAGAAGGGCGCCCGATGACACTGGATTTGGATGGCCTCCGAAGTAGAGTGGAAGCGGACCCATACCAAACCACTCGCGAACTATCAAGCACTCTTGGTGTTAGTCACTCAACAGTCGCTCGAGGATTGAAGTCGATTGGCAAGGTGCAAAAATTGGACCGCTGGGTACCTCACGACTTGACACAACATGACATGGATCGCAGAGCCGATGTCGCTCTGTCTCTCCTTACCCTCAGACGTACCCACGGATGGCTGGACAACCTTGTCACCGGGGCTGAGAACTGGATACTCTACTCTAATTATCACCGGTGTGCACAATGGGTTGACGCAACTGTGGCGGCAGAGGACGTTCCGAAACCCGAGCTTCACGTGAAAAAGGTGATGCTAGGCATTTGGTGGAGCGTTCTTGGCGTAGAATACTGGGAGCTGCTGGACGAAGGGATAACAGTGACGGCAGAGGCTTACGTCTACCAACTGAGGAAGTTAAGGGCCCACCTTCAAACCACACGAGGAGAGCAAGTGAAGGTGTATTTTCAACACGACAACGCTAGACCGCATATTGCTAGAGCGACGGTGCCTGAGTTGGCGGCTCCAGCCTTGAAGCGCTGATATCAACGGGTCACTGTGAAATAGTGAACGACTTCCTCCTTGAATGCGGCGCAGATGTTGGAGGCTGCAGTCCTTGCGGAATGACCTTGCAGAAATTCGTAGTAGACGACAGGTCGTAGAATGCTGCTGCTTATCGTTGACGTTGTTGCTGTATTCCTACTCGACGAGGCCCTATATAGTATGCTTGAGGAAGCTTCGAGAATGTACTGTGGCGTCACCACACAAAATCAATACTGCAAGAGCTTTGTCAAATTTAACAGGCAGTAGAGTAAAGTGTTGCAAGACTTTTTGATCACCCGAACATATCACAGGCCTTAGCTGTATTTTCGATGTCAACGCAGCTTGAACAATGAAGTGTAGATTATCCAATTCGCAGTGAAGGCCGGGGAAAGGAGTTATTGGAAAGATCAAGGTCGAGGGAGTATAGTGAAAGATAGTGCAGCCTAAGGCCTAAGTTATACTCCCGCGGGAGCATCCGCGGAAGGGCGGGAATCGCGCCGAGACTCCTCACCTGGCCAATCGCCGCGCCTCGCCACTCCCGCCTCCGCCGTGCACCATTGGTCTGCGGACGTTCCGCGGATGCTCCCGCGGGAGTATAACAGATGCCTAACCAGGATACTATCTCAACGGTAGGTCGGAACGGCGCAAATGTTGTATATGGGCAGAACCGCCTCTCTCTGGGTAGTAACAAACTGCAGGTATCTCGACCCCAATACAACTCTGCGCAGAGTTAGGGGCGACGGAAGTCGCGGGTTGGCGCCCTGTTGATTCACGTGCTCCACAGTTGACGGGCGCGCGCGGGATGAGGGCTCGTATCGCGGCTAAGCGCAGTGCTCAGGTGGCGTAGTAGGGAAGAGCTCGGGCTCGTAAGCGCGGGGTCGGGGGTTTGGATACCGTAGACTGAGTTCGTTTTGCACTTTTGCAAAATCCATGTTTATCATATAGGTAATCCACCTAGGGTATTATAGTGTGTTATAGAGGATGTTTACATATAACATATGCTTCAAACTACAGATTAG